>CM024757.1:32892047-33289723 GCA_014218235.1 Colocasia esculenta | reverse complement strand
TTTTTAATCAACCAAAAGATCAAACTTGATTCAATTTAATTGTCAGGTCAAATTGGAAGCTCTTAAAACGATGGATGTAAACGAGTCGAGCCGAGCAAGTATTATGCTGCTCAAACTCTGTTCGTTATTTTTTAATCGAGCTCGAGCTTTATCGAGTATTGAAATGGTTGTTCAAGCTTGGTTCCTTTAAATACTCTCGAGTTCGAGCCTTTAACGAATATCTTAATGAGCCTAATTGAATTTATGAGTTATTATATATAAATATATATGTATCTATATATGTATATATAAGCTCAATTCAATCTACAATATTTAAAATATTTAACAACTAGATTATATTTTTTTTATAAATAAATAAATAAAATGAGCAACTAGCTGTTCACGAGCTTAAATGAGCTGAGTGGGCATTGCTCATATTCGGCTCGTTTATGAAACGAGCTTAAATTTTTGATTGAGCTTGACTCGTTTATCTTATTAAACGAGCCGAATTTGAATAACATCCGAGTCAAATTCGAGCTACTTGTCGAGTGTATTGGTTCGTTTACATCCCTACTTAAAACTCTGATCCATTGATCTTTAAAAGGGTCCCAAACATGGCGGTTAAAATCCTTTTTCTCGTATAAGGAAAGCAAAGCAAATGGGGCTTTGACTCCAAAATGATTATAAGAAAACCATGTATTATGCAATGCAAGATGGGGTATAATTAATAAGTCAATGCAAACCCCGATGAAATGTGCATCCCAATTCAAATGAGATATGTGCCTCCATGAAGCATTGTAAATGGGCTTTAACCCCAAACAACTCTATAAACAGAAATCACATATGCTTATATATTGAAACATGGGATGTAAAAAGCCAAATGGAAACACCAATGAGGTATATATCCTAATTTAGGAAAAAAATGAGTACAAACTCTCCTTTAGACATTAGATCCTTAATTCGAACTTAATTCAATATGACACTATTATATAGATTACTTTTAATTATTTATTTTTCAGTTTAGTGATTAGTATTGCACTTCTTACTTTAATGTAATTCATTTACATGTATGTGTGAATTTGGTTTAATATTGCACTTGTTCACATGTAATGTTTTGTTTTCATTTAAGCTTCATATTTATGTGGTTTTTAAATTTGATCTATGCATGTATAACAATTTATCACTGCACACACCTCACGAGAGCGTGTTAAACCCGTGTCAATGAACCTTCCCATTCAAGACTTTGTGATTGATATGCACGAGTCTCATTTTCAATTATGAGAACGTGTATATCTAACTCAAAGTTTTGAATTGTCCCGCTTTGGATAGTCTGTGAATGTTTGATCACAATTATGTGGTTATTTACTATATGTGTTTGTATAGTTTGTTGAAAATTTTGGTTGCATCTTCTCACTCCTCTATGGTATAGCTTTATTGATTTTGAATATTTTCTTAACCACTTAGAAATAAATATTTAAGAAATTTTCTTAATCAATATATATTTTTGGTATATCAAAGAGGTGTAGGGAGATGATGTCGAATTTTCAGCAAAATATACAAACACATAGTAAATGGCCATCTGAGTGCGATCAAATATTCATGGATGGGTAAAAAGTGATAATCTAATTAATATGTCCTACATATTCATTTTGACTTACTCGAACGATGTGAAGGTGGATCGGGTTTTAACTCAACAAATGGCCAACGAGAGATTTTATGGTGACTCTTTTAAGTTGTTATACAATTTCTAAATTTCTAGTGATGCTCATGAGATGACATTTAATTTGTGCAGAAAAATTGTCGTATGAGAATCGGTCATGGATATATCGTGGAATAGTTAATGGAGTTGTGACAGAAGAGTTTAAAGACAGAGTTGGCAGTTTCATTCGGTTTGCATTGAGGAATTTATCAGTAGCAGTTGATCCGATGGGTAGCATTTGATGTTCATGTTCGGCTTGTAAGAACAGAAAGTGGATATCGATATAGGATGTGCAGCATCATTTGTATACGAGAGGATTTGTTGCCCATTATGGGTTATGGTTGTCTCATGGTGAGTTTAATATCCAGTCGTATGAACCAGCCAACTTTGCCTCCACAAGTACGTACGTAGACATGGTTGTCGATGTTGCTGGTCCGGAGTTGAACATTCACAATGACAATACAATGAAGAAGTGCCGAATAATACAACTCAGAGATTTTATCAGTTACTTTGAGATGCTGATGAGCCATTATGGGATAGTTGTGAGAAGCATACATGGTTGTCTGCAGTGTCGAAACTACAGAATTTGAAGTTTGAATTTCATATGAGTGAGAGTTGTTTTGATCAGCTTCTCTTACTCATCAGAAGTATGCATCCTCAATTAGAGAGGTTACCCGATGATTTTTACCATGCGAAGAAGATAGTGAATGATCTGGGGCTTAGATTTATGAAAATTGATGCATGTCCTAATCATTGTATGCCGTGCTACAAAGATGATGCAGATAAGACATCATGTTGTATCTATAAGCATGATAAATTCAAGCCTAAGAGAGGAGACAAGCCAAAGCAGAAGGATGTTCCATATAAGTCATTGCGGTACTTTCCTCTCACACCCAGATTGCAGTGATTGTTCATGTCCCTTAAGATAGCTGGACATATGACTTTGCATGCGGAAAGAGTCCGTTGTGATGATAGTGAAATCAGTCATCCTATCGATGGCAAAGCTTGGGCTCATTTTAGCCATACTCATTCTTCATTCTCAAGGGATCCATGGAACGTGCGGCTGAGTTTATGCTCGGACGGCTTCAATCCATTCGGAGGCACAGTGACATCTTACTCATGTTGGCCAGTATTCTTAACACCGTACAACCTTTTGCCAGACATGTGCATGAAGTGTGAGAATCTCTTCCTATCATTGTTGATTCCTGGTCTAAAAAGTTCAGGAAAAAAATTAGACATATATCTCAGACCATGATTGATGAACTGAAATTGCTATGGTCAGATGAGATTCTCACTTATGATGCATCCAGAAAATAGAATTTCATTTTGAAGACTGCATTAATGTGGACAATAAGTGACTTTCCAACATACGACATGCTATCTAACTGGAGCACACATGGGAGGTTGGCATGTCCTTATTGTATGGAGGATTCAAAATCCTTCGTGTTGAAATATGGGGGAAAAGCATGTTGGTTCGATTGTCATCATCTGTTTCTACCAAGTGACCATCCTTTCCGAAAGCAGAAGGATTCATTTATGAATAATACAATTGAATTGGATGAGGTAAATATGGAACGGGTGTCTAGTGGAAACATCGCGAGGCGGGTCCAGAACTTACCGACTGTATCACAACTGGATGGTAGTATCCGACGAATCTCAGGGTTTGGGAAGGATCACAATTGGATGAAGCAAAGTATCTTTTGGAAATTGCCTTATTGGTCAACACTTTTGATACGATATAACCTAGACGACATGCATATAGAGAAGAATATTTTTTATAAAGACAAAACGAAGGACAACGTCAAAGCACGAATGGATTTGAAAGTACTTTGCAGACGTTCAAAACTAGAACTGCAGTATGTAAGAGGAAAAGTTGTACAACCTAAAGCTTCATAAGTGCTTGAGGGCCAGATAGATTAAGGAAGTGTGTCAATGGTTGAAGCAATTGATATTTCCAGATGGATATGTCTCGAATATTGCCCGTTGTGTAAATGTTAATGAGGGAAAAATATACAGAATGAAGAGTTATGACTGTTATGATTTCATGCAAAGATTGATTCCAATTGCTTTTCGTGAGTTGTTGCCAAAGCAGATATGGGGAGCATTGACGAGTTGAGCCAATTCTTCAGGATTTTATGTGCATCAGAACTCAGACTCATGAATTGCAAAATATCGAGCAAAATATATATAGACAGTTTGTAAATTAGAGAAGATATTTCCTCCAGCATTCTTCGATTCAATGGAGCACCTGATCATCCATTTGACATATGAGGCTAGAGTTGGAGGACTGATACAATTTCGATGGGTGTATCCGTTTGAGAGGTATATTCCTATGTCTCAATTTATTCACATTATGACGATCTTTTATATTTCCTACGTATTCATTTGAATTGTTGTCGTAGGTGCATGCACGATCTTAAGATGAAGGTTTGCAACAAAGCACAATTGAGGCTCCATTACCCAGGCATATCTTATTGAAGAGATATCGAAATTTTGTTCGATGTACTTTGAATCGGAAATACAAACTCGACGCACTCAACCTCCACGTAATGAAGATGGGAGATTCTAATGTGTTTGACTGATTCTCTATATTTGTAACACCCCGAAAATTTTATTTATTAGGAAAAAGTGAACAATTTGATTATTAAACATAATTATTTTCATGGAATGTAATTAATCTTAACTTAATATTTATTGGTGATAATAGATAATATTTCAAGTATCATACTCAGATGTGCGCGCTCTGACAGGGCGACACCAAAATTCTGTAACGAAAATAAAATTCGAGAATACCATAATTTTCAAAAATATATATAGTGATATCAAAAATGTAAATATCCGGATTTGTTGACGTACGGATTTTGAGATTAAACCGACACAACTATTTTTTGGATATTTTTCACTAGGTGGAAAAAATTCTAAAAATTAAAATAAAATCATCATAATTTGTAAAACATTTTCATTAGCCTATGGTCGAAATTACAACTTGGATATCATTAGGACACCTAAACAATGGGTTAAAGGGGCCAACCGAATTATCACCTAATTACAGTAACCAATTTCTTGAATTAACTGTTGCTCATGTGGCAGGAGCTAAGTGAGCCACTTCTCATGGGATTGAAGCTTACACATTTGTCTCTTAGGTGTAAGGCTTAGAGAGTTGCATGAACCAGGTTGCCTTGGATGGTTAAAGGGGTTTATACCTCGACACCTTGATGGCCGACGTGCCATCGTGCATGGGAATCCGGCTGGGTTATAAAAACACCCCAACATCTATCTTATGAACCTTTCCAACAGTACTCTTCTATACTCTCCTTCTGCTGGGTCTGTTGTGCTGTTGGAGCTGTTGGAGCTGTGTGTGTTGAAGTTGCTGCTGTATTCCTGGAGGTGTCGAGCTATGCTTGCTGTGGCTGTGCTTACACCCTTGCGTGGGTGACTTGCTGCTGGAGCTGCTACTTCCACTTCTCTTACCAGAGGTGTTGTGAGCTATAGCTACTGGGGACTGCTGTGATTGCACTCATAGTATCATCTTTCTTCCTCCAGCTGTGAGTCCATCGAATAGAGAGCTCATCCTTTCTTCAGTTAGGTAGGATTCTTTCTTCTTCCTCCATCTTTGTCTTTTACATGGGCTAAGAAGTTCTTGACCACGTACATGTCTGCCCTTTATCTTGTAAACCATCTTTAGAACAGTGTGATAATCTCCTGTAAGCATGTTTTAACAAGTGTTGTTTAGATGAATTGTATACCTAGTACTTCGTTTTGTAAATTCTTGGCCGATCATGTGTAGGATTCTCTTCCTTTCTCTTTCATACTTACCCATTTGGCTTGCTATAAAACCCCATGTGTAGATGTTCTAATCCTCAAATTGTTGCTTTGACTCTGTAAACACTCTTGGAAGTGTGTGTTCATCATGTAGAAATCTTGTTGAGTGCAAGTGATTGTTGTTATAGGAATTGTTCTCCAGTACTTTGTTGTTTAGAGTTTCTAACTAACCAGAAATAGATTGTGCTTTTCCACACGCTATTAATCCCTGTCTTTCATGAAAAAGTAGTGCCCAAAGTAATGAACAAGTCTTTCTAGTTGTTAATAATCATGTTTTGATCCATAGATTTCCTTGTTCAAGCCTTTAAAGTGATTGTAGAGCCCTTTCTGGAAGTTCACCAGGCGACTGTCGACAGACAGGAAGCACCTGTCGACAGACCTCAAGCTCCCAGAACCCCTGTCTACTGGAAACACCAGTGACTATCGACAGATAGCATCTGTCTGTCGACAAATGCACTGGTCTGTCGATAGTTAGACCAGGCTTGTCGACAGTCAGACCAGGCCTGTCGACAGACACTGCTCAAAACTAGAATTTAGCTACTGGATGCCAGCATCTGTCGACAGCCACCTCCTGGCTGTCGACACACACAGTTTGGGCTAGTGTTCCAGTACCCTTCTTTGTTTAGTCTTCTACTAACACTTCAGGCTATTGAGCCAGCAAGCCATTTCCTTCATTCTCTTGGATATTTACTATTATGTCACTCCAAAGATCATTCACATTATCCCCTATACTCTTCTAGTCTTCTTTGGATTGCCCTTGAAGTCTTCAAATGCAAGTAGCGTCAAGTTGATTACAATTCCCTGTGTTTCAATAACCTGAATTCATATTCTTTGATTACATGAAAGTTTGGAATACTTGAGTACCATAATTGGTTATGAATAACTGATGATGACAATTATTGGGTCCTTAGACCCCACTTGATTAATATGCCTGTGCAAATAGGGCTGGTGCAGTCTTGGGAGGAGCACCCGAATTCATTTACGGGCCGTGCGGAATGATAAAGGACGCCGGGATGTTGATATTGCATCACTATCATCTAGATTAGTCATCATGTTATTTATCATCAATTAGATAGATTTGAACCAGAACCTGGGTGTTATCCTGAATTCTTGATCATGCAATCTTATTTCCGTACTCCTGTTTGTTATCTGTTGACTTGGTCGTCCAGTCACCTTTGTTATCTAGCCTTGTTAGTAGTTAAACTCTTTTTACTGTCCTTGATTATCTTAATTATTTTGATTAATATATTGAATCCTACTGGGCTAGTTAGCTCACCAAATCCTATTTTCTTTCAGGTTATCTACAGTTCTAGAAGGCGGGACATCGGGATTGTGTGTGGAGAGACCACCCTTGGCGGCGTTTGCTTTTGAATTTGTAAACTGAGAGTTTTGTAATACCTATAGACCGGCAGTTAGTTATTTTATTTAGTGAAGCCTCTGGGCAAATTTCTGCTCAATTAGTTCAAATTTTACTCTTGATTTTCTATTCGTTCATGTTCCAGCATTTATAGTTATGTTAAATGTCGGGACTTGGCAGAATGGTATCAGAGCATCGGTTGAGGATCCAAATACTTTAGAGTTATTAGTCTTTAACTCCTGTAGTGACCTGTGAGGATGGGTAAAAAGCCTGAGGTTAAGCTAGATAAGTAAAGTTGGATATAGATTGTGTCGTATATGAAATGAGTATCTAGAGGTAGGTTCCTCCATACGATTCTTCTCCACTTTCATAACTTCATGCTTGTAGTCTCTTCATTCATATAACCATATCTCCTTTTTGTTCCATGTTCTGTAGGACTCCTTCTATTGCTAAAGAGTTTCATGTTTAAGTGATTGGCTATGATTACATTTGTCTTTGATTCTGAAAACATCCTTAGGACTGTTTTCCTATCCATTGTAATTATGTTTTAGCTAATGTTTATGTTAGGTTAGAGCATACTTGTGAATATCTTCCTATTAGATGTAAGGAAATGATGTCTAGAAGAGTTGTATTCTCAATGATCATCCTTTTATAAACTTCATATCACCCATGTGTAAAATTTGCACTCTTACTGTCCTAACTGTTTCCTTCATGTAAGTGGTGTTTGAGGATGTGAATAAGACCATTTAGATGTTGTTAATCATGTTTGGAATCATAGGAACACTTAGATGAGTATTTTGAGATGTTGAACAATCATTTCTGGGAGTTTAGATTGTACCTGTCGACAACCAGAACTTACCTGTCGATAGGATTCCTGCTTCCAGAACCCAGATAATGTAGAACCACCATTAGCTGTCGACAGATAGCCTTGATCTGTCGACAAATGGCCTTCACCTGTCAACAACCGACCTTGACCTGTCGACAGGCAGTGTTCAGACCCCAGAAATTGGTTCTGGGAGGACAGTAGCTGTCGATAGCCACTTCCTGGCTGTCGACATACACCTGTCTGAGGTGTTTAACCTGATTTGTTTCATCATTCATGTCCAACCAAAGGTGTCAGCAGGAACCTTGTAAAATTGAAACTCATACCATATCATTTAAGTAAATGTTATAATTTGATATTTCATTTACTTAAGATATTACATGTAAATAAGGAAGTACCCCCCCATTTGAATCCAATAAAAATATCAAAAAAATTATATCTCTTACCAATAAAAAGTCAACTCTTCCACCGAAGAAGAAAAATGCGATTTTGGCGATTCCATCAAAATAGCATATTTCCAATCTCTCACAATTTGGCCTACCTGATGTAATCACGGGATTGTGCTCCCCTTTGAAAATTAATGAATATGAAAGATTAGGAAAAGACCGTGATCGCCACCAAGTAGTCGCCCTGGAGATGTGTAGATAGGATGGCTGACTACGTTGGAAAAGGAAAAGAGAAGAGAAGATGTACCTGTGAACGCGACAGAAGAGTCATCGCTATGTTTGTGCCTGAACGCGACGTGATGGACGGCGCCTTCTGGGTCGCGACAGTTCAGTCGTCGCCTTCTTCTTCTGTGGATGGAGATTGAGGGTTCTGATCTTCCTGCTCCTCAGTCGGCCGAGGGGCAAGAGCCTCACATCTTCCTTGTCTTCTGGTATCTGCCAAGATCACAAAAACACAGAGACACCCATTAGAACTTCATGCATGTGAGATCTATTCAATGAAAAACATGTAAACATGCACCAAACAGGCGGGAACTCACGTGGGTGGGGTATTTAACCCCTGTGGGTGTTAAAGATGGTGTGTGGTGTGTGTTCTAATGAGAATCTACAAAAAGAAATGAACTATGCATGCATGAATGAAGGGAAATAGTGAAGGAAAAAGGAGAGAGAAGGTGTAGCCGTGGAAAAACGCCCTGGGGGGCTCTTCTTGGTCGTCTGGAGAGAAAACTCTCTTCTTCGTAGTTGCTGCTCTCGGGGAGAGGAAGAAGCAGACTCCGGCCTTGCCCAAAAAGACGGAGTATTGAGGTAGTTATAGGTGATTATTTATGGAAGGGATGTGAGAGGAATAACGGGCAAGAGTTCGGGTTTGGATAGGTATGGCCGCGCGTGGGCGATTGGAACTCGGAAAGGAGGCTTTAAGGAAGGTTTCCCCAAAATTTGGAAGGATTTGGATGCGATTTGGATGATCAAAAGAGGGAACATCCATGTATGGCATGTGTCCAAGTTAGGCTCGGAAAGGATCTTCTGCATGAGGTCCAGAACGCGACGACCTTATGGCCACCTTCAAGAACGCGACGCCTCGATACGTCACCTTCCTTATAAGGAAGGGGACTTTAAGTCATTTTTGGCAATTTTTTAGAGAATTAAAATGCCTATTTATGAACGCGACATATTGAGTGGTCGTCTTCTTTAAAGCGACGGGGGTGCTGTCGCCTTCAGGGCCTTTTCAGCATGCGGCCATGCAAAGTGTCCGATCTCCATGCACGTGCATCAGAATGACGTACAGTTTGAAACGCCGGACTCTTGACTCAGAGAGCTACAAGCTGATGATGATGAAGAGGATTGACTTTGACCAGGAAGAACCCACCAGGGCGATGAACTGATGAAAAGGATGTCATGATCGGAGAAAGCCAGGTTGACGACGATGGTGAGCCAACGTGGGGCATCGATGATGTGACAAGAGATTTTGCTCGACTTATGGGTCAGAAATGGGTGTCTACAGATTGCCCCTCCTTGATGCTTGCTTTGCAATGGAGTGGAGCGATAGTGGAGCGAAGGTGGCATGAAATGACGATGTGGCGAAATGAAGCGAAATGAGCTGAAAAGCGGGCATCAAGATAAAGAGACACCCATTCTGAACAAATAAGCAGCGAGAATTATCCGGCTAACATCGAACACAGCTAGGGACAGAGTGCGAGAATGGTTCCAACTCGGGACGAATAAAAGTCAAAAGAAAAGAAATGATCAACCTCCTGATTCAAGAGGTACCCTGACTATTTTTAGCGTGCAGGTTTCGTTCATTAGGGGATAGGTGGTTCCCGGCGGGTCGATTCGACTCTGGCCTTTGAGCGGGTCACGACTAATGAGCGGATCGGGGATAAAGGAATGACTGTTATAATGAATGGAGATGAGAGGAATCCTGAACAGGAACCATACTTATGGACTGGACCTGAGCAACTAGCTCGAGGAAAACTTTCAAATTCGGAATGGAATGAAATTCTTGTCTGAGGAATTTAGGATCTAGGTTGAGACATCATTGGGAAGATGGCTCTGACAAATCATGAAGCATGAAGCTTAAAGTCCTAAATGATGCATGTTGGGCTAAAAGAAAACAAATCATAAAAACAAATGCGAAGAAAGGGAGAAAATAACAAATACTCAAGGATAATATTGCTAGATAATACGAGCAAGGGTCAAGACACTTCGCAACCCCGGCGTGCGATAGAATCTATCGTCCCCGAGTCGTACCACCTAACGGCCTATCCAGCGATTAGCAGTGTGCACCTAGATCATCCTTGTTTTTGGTGAAGGGGAACTCAAATCCCAGAACACACTGGGAATCAGCCGGTCCTTGAGGTGATATAATAGCGTAGATATCATATAGTAATGCGGAGGGATCAGGGTTAGAGATACTTACATGTACTTACCTAACGAACCATCTCTTTCGATTTTCTGATTTTTATGGATTTTTTTGCATTTTCTGATTTTTATAGATTTTCAAATAAAGAAAGCAATAAAGATAGGATACAAAATGAAATGCGCCAAATAATGAACATACATTGAAGCATGTGTGCAAACATCGTGGGAAGCAATCACAAAGAAATAGGCGTGACAGTGTACCCTGATCAGAACGCGACAGGGGGATAGGTCGCTACCCTTGAATAAATAAGGCGACACTGCCTGTGTCGCCACCCGGAAGGCGACATATCGATATGTCGCTTTGACAGGATTCTCAGCCCGAGCTCAAAACCTGCAACCCGATTATTGCAATTTGACTCCCACTTGGACTCCTAATGCTCTCCTCATCAAAGTCCCACTCCTATTAGTTCTTTTCTACCCTTTCCAACCATGAATAGGAGTCTTATGGCTCTATAAATAAGGGGGAAGAGAGGCCAAATTCGCAGCTCACCCTTCTCTCTTCTTTTCTTCAAGCTCTTCAAGCTCTCATGGCCATGAAGAGAGCTCTAAGTGCTTCCATGGGTGAGGAGGCGTCTTATGAAGGTTCGAAGCGAGCCCGGACGACCTATGATGCTCTCATGACATTGACGGACGTCCCCAACCATCTGAGCAAGAGCAAGGAAGTGAGAGAGGTAAGTTGCTTGATGTTTTCAATTTTCCATGAATTTTCCTGCAAATTTCATCATTAATTTTGTTCTTCTTCTTCCTCCCTTCTCTTTTGCCTTTTTTCTTCGTCTCCTCTAGCTCTTCCCCGGCTCCCGCCGCTATTCCAAGCTAACGTGGATCACCCCCATGATAAAAGCCTTACCCATGTTTGTAATCCGGTTCTTGAGAGAGTGGGGTTTGGGTGGGGTTTTGATAGCGGCTCATAATTACCACAAAATTTCTTTTGATTGGCATAGTATCACAGCCTTGATAGAACTTTGGCACCCGCAAACCCATACCTTTATTTTCCCCAAATTCGAAGCAACCGTCCTTCTTGAGGAGGTCGAGGCCTTCTTGGCTCTCCCTAAGATCAAGCGAGAGGATGAGCAAAATATTTGCTATACCTTCGAGCCCATCAACCCAAAGCTGATCTTAGGTGAGTTCATGACCGACCCCGGGGATGTGTATACCATGATTAGCCCACAATCTATCCACCTTGTGCCATTGTCTAAGTGGGTCATATCCAAGTGTAAGGACAAGAGAGTAGACCACCGTGAGATAGCGAAGGCCGTAGCCATATGCTTGTGTGGGGTGGTGCTCTTTCCGTCTATGGATCACCTCATAGACTACGCGAGCTTAAGTGCTATAAGTGGGGTATGGCGGGGACTTTCCCTCTCTCATGCTGTTTTGGCTTACCTTTATGTGGGTCTTACCTCGGCCTCTACAAGGGGTTCTCTCTACGGCTCTATGATCCTTTTGGAGTGTTGGTTGGGAGTGAGGATAAAGTTCAAGCTTGTAGACAACCCCACTACCGATAGCCGGATCTTCGGGTGCCATCCACTGTACTTCATTGGCGGGGCGGCCAAATTCCCCGATAAGGTTGTGTGTAGGATGGCGGACAGGAAGACGAGGAGCGCGTGGCGGCATTACCTCAACACGCTCCCAATGGAGCATTTCGCCTTGGGCATAGTGGCACTACGCGAAGTGGAGATTCGGCTACCCCTTGGACGCGGATTGGATCTCCAACTTGTGGGGAACATGGCAACGGTGCTCTACAACCCACAACGGTGCTACCTACAGATCGGGAAGCCGAGGACTAAGGTGCTTCCGCCGTCTCACTTGCCTCCGATGAAGAAGCGACGTTTGGGAGACCCGGAGGATGAGCAGGCCGTACGGAGCACGTTGGCCTTGTGGTGGGTGTGCGCTACTCATGCACTACCCCCGACGCTGAATGAAGAACGGAAGACGTAGCAAGCATACCTCCTAGAGCATGAGAAGATTCGGCCACTTGGGGGACCGTGAGCTTGAGAGGGAGAGATGATTGTATCTTTGAGAGGTTTTGATGGGACATGATTGGACATGATGTAGTGAGAGTGAGAGACTTGAGGTTTTATGCTTTTTATTGCTTTTATTTGATGTAAGCATTGGAATTATCGCAATGAAAATCGATTCATGAAGGGTTGTGTGCACTGACTGAGAAGGCGACATAGAGAATGTCGCTACCTTGAACGCGACAGGTCAATGGGCGCAATCCTAAAAGTGAACGCGACAGGGGTTCTGTCGTGACCTTGAATAACGTGACAGGACCCTTGTCGCGTTATCAGAACCGACAGAAATTTGAACTTGGGGCCCAGCGCCCCTCCCCTTTTTCGCGCTTTCTTTCCACTCCTCTTGTTTCCCTCTTCTCTCCGGCGACCGACTCAAAGCACCCTCTCTTCCTCTTCTTCTCCGGCCACTCCTCCTCCGGCGATCGCCGGTGATAGCCGCGGCGGCCTCTTCTTCCCGCTCTCCTTCTTCTCTCTCTCTCCCTTCCTCATCTCTCGGCGGCTTGCAATGGAGGGCAGAGATGATGGAGGAGGCAACGGTGATGGCGGCCGGCGATGCACCAAGAAGACGATTCGTCGTCGTCAAGAGGGCGAGGGCCCGTCCGGAGTGGCGTACGAAGATCCTCCGGCCGTGCCGATGGAGGAAGACACCGCGGCGGCGGTGCCAGGTGAGGACGAACCCGTCGGACCCAAGAAGGTAGGTCCTCGAGCCCTAAACCTGTATGCGAGATGGTGGGAGTGCAAGGCACTCATGTGTAGGGCGTTTGCCCGATGTGGAACGGCCGAGGAATGGGAGTCTCCTGTCTCCCGGTCTTCCTGGTAACGCGACAACATGTCTGTCGCCTTACCAGTGGGAACGCGACAGGTCCCCCATCGCCTTCAAGAAGGCGACGGGTCGACAAGTTGCAACCCGGATTCTGAATGCGTTGGGCCTCCTGTCGCCTTTAAGAAGGCAACAATAGCCCTGTCGCGATGACAGGACTGAGATTTGTTGTGCTTTCTTGGCCGAATTTTGATGTTTCTGTGTTTGTTTTGCAGAGTGAGTTGTGGTCCAGACTTGGATGGGCAGTTGTTCGGGCAATCTACCGTGGATTGCCGGAGTTTCAGAGGGCCCGATTGGAGAGATGGGGTTCGGCCCCTTCCTCAGACTAGATGAGTTGACTCCCGACGTGGCCCTTATCCAGGCCCTGAAGGAGAGGTGGGACCCCGAGTGCTACGCTTTCCTCCTTCCATGGGGTCACATGATTCCCACGTTAGAGGATGTGGCACAGATCACCGGCCTACGTGTGGATGGCCAGGCGGTGACGGGGGTGACCTACACGAATTACCAGGAGCTGGCGGAGAGGCTGCTGGGGTTGGATGTGACGCGCGAGAGATCGTCGCTGATTCCGAGGACGAGGCTGCAGGCGAGCCTCGGGGTGGTGAGCGCGCGCCACCAGACAGGAGAGAGCCAGGCGGATTATATGGCGAGGATGACAGAGGACACCAGGGCAGCGTTGGCGTAAGAGGAGGGAGCGGCAGCGGACCGCGATATGAGGCGATTCCTGATCCTTGTGATCGGGAAATTAATTCTGGGCACCAGAGGGGACCCAGTCAGCTGCAGGTGCCTGCCCCTGCTAGAGGACTTGCCCAGCGTGGGGAGCTACGCATGGGGTGCGGCCCTCCTAGCCCACCTCTTCGACAGCCTGGGCACCTCCAGCAGGGAGACGGGGGTAGCCGGGTTCTTCCCACTCCTACAAGTACATTCCTTTACCCTTACCCTCTACTGCTCCTCTTCTGCTTATTCTGATTAAATGTGGTACTGACTGTGTCACTTTGCAGGTGTGGGTGTATCACCACCTCCCCTCCTTGGGTCGTGATGAGCTGAGGCGGGCCGGGGTTGTGCCTCTTCTACATCGTTGGCGGTTCCGCCGGGACGAGCAGTCACTGCACCGGCAGGTGACATCGATCCATGACACACTAGACACCGTGCCCTTCGGCCATGTGAGTACTTCTAGCCCTAGCCATTTTCCTTTGCTTTGCTTACTTGACAGTTTGACTGACTGCTCTCTCTGTTTGTGGTGTGCAGGTTTAGTGGACTCCCTATGTCGGGGAGGATGACGCCACCCAGCCGTGGGTGGAGCGGGGCCATCCCTACTTCGGTAGGGACATTTGGCTCCATTCATTCAACACGGTGGTACCGCTCCACCACCGGCTGGTCGCGCGGACCTTAGGACTCCACTAGGCAGTGGTGGAGTTCCCGACTCGGCAGAGGTCGTGGGAGAGGCCTGGCCGGAGCTTCCGCGGGATCCAGTAGGTTACCGACTGGACAGTCCGAGTTCGTGAGCAGCTCGAGGACTGGGAACAGCGGGGCAAGGAGGTGGTCTCAGAGGCCACTAGTGACGAGGACTACTTCCGTGCCTATGCACGGAGGTACGGGGCCCATGTTTACAAGGGGTCTCGGCGACCAGTGAGTTTTACTGCTTTCAGTTTCTTTAAGTTCTCAATCGATTGCCTGACTGATTTGACTTGTGTTTGCAGTTTGATCATGAGGGGCGGATTGCCTCGCTCGAGGGCATCCTCCACTCCACCATTTGGCAGAGGGATGACCTCCAGGCGGTTGTGACCCAGCTGGTGAGTACTACATACCCAGACCCTTCTATTTCTAGCTTTGGTTGACTGACTCTTCTTGTTTTCCCTTGCAGCGGGAGGAGCTAGATTAGGCCCAGCAGATGGTGGGAGGGGCTTCTTTCTCCCGAGAGGACCCTGGCCGTTCGGTGTTGGAGGGCCAGTTAGCGGCAGCAGTGGCCCGAGCAAAGGATGCTCTCGCTCAGGCGCTGGAGCGGGTAAGTTATCAACTAGATGCCCCCTTGACTCTTTGTTTCTTTTGGTGTTTTGACAAGACCTTTTGATGTTGCAGGAGGCTGAGCTGAGAGACTCCTTAGCGCAGACGACCGTGCTGGAGGTGGAGATGGCAGAGCTGCGCCTACGCCCGGAGGCAGCGGAGGTGACGCGCTGGCGTTAGGAGGCCGAGGAGGCGACGAGGCTGCGCGCTGAGGCCGGGGACCTCCGCACTCAGCTGGGAGAGGAGAGGCACCGCTGCGAGCTGCTGCGGTCCGAGATGAAGGGCCTCGAGAGGGCTCTATCTTTGGTCGGACGCAGCCGCTTGTCGGTTAGCAGGAGCGGTATCCCGAGCGGGTCCGCTTGACATTATCTGACAGGTTCCTCTGGACGACGGAGGAACGAGGAGGAGGCACGGCGGCACGAGAGAGCGCCAGAGGGGAGCGAGACAG
This sequence comes from Colocasia esculenta, assembly GCA_014218235.1. Taxonomy (NCBI): domain Eukaryota; kingdom Viridiplantae; phylum Streptophyta; class Magnoliopsida; order Alismatales; family Araceae; genus Colocasia; species Colocasia esculenta. Next base: position 33,273,898 of record CM024757.1, on the reverse strand, counting down.
GTCCGAGGGACATGGCCCCTTCGTCTCCCCGCCCGCCTGAGGGTACAGGGGAGAGTGGCTGAGGGTTTGTACTTTTGCCCTTGATGTACATGTATGATATGGAATGGAATGGAATGGATCTTTCTTATTTTATGATTTGCGACTGAGTGAGAGTGACGGGTGAGATGCGAGTGCCACTTTCCTTCTTTTGCGCCCTGCACACTTAGACAATCACGAAATAAGTTAAATCCGTTCTTAGGCTTAGCCCCTTGCCTTAAAATGCGACGAATGACCAACCTTGATAAATGGTCAATGGGCTAAACCTTATTAAATAGGCAAAAGACATAAATAAATAACATGCATGAGCATGTGAGTGGGGTGGTTGAAAACATTTTTTTTAGAGTTATTGAAATATTCATGTTTTTTTTTGAGTTTTTTTTTAGTTTTGAAATATTTGATTTGTTGGAGTTTTGAAATATTTGTTTTTTTGGGGTTTTGAAATATTTGATTTTTTTTAGTTTTGAAATATTTGATTTTTTGAAGTTTTGAAATATTTGTTTTTTTTTTTTGTTTTGAAATATTTGTTTTTTTTTTTTGGAGTTTTGAAAGACGCCTAAAGCCGGCGTTAGCCCTTCCTGAAATAAGACGCGCGAGATGGAAGGTGCTCGCCCCTTTGGGCCACAACACTTAGACCGGTTCGAGCCACCGGTTTGGAGTCTTGATCACCTCTGGTTCTCGCCACGGGCCTCACTAGGCTAGGATGTGCGCTGAGGGGTGACAATGCCTCGGGAACTACCCTTAGTTGACGTTGCGACTAGTTAAGCCATACCCAAGAGGTGATTCGGTCTTATAGGGAGAAATGGAAGATTACTTAAGGAAAGTCTTGTGTAGGTTTAGGGGTGTTGGGTCTGACTACTTTCTACAGCATACCCTTTAGAGATTAGGTCTGTTGTGGAGGGACTTTTATGGTCTTTTGCTATGGACTTGTATTATTTGGGGCATGCGTACGACCGGGCTCATGAGCGTCCCGCGGGGACTTTGCCACTCTTTGCCATGCCCCTATCGTGTCATGGAAATTTTTTTTTTCTTCTTCTTTTGTTCCTTTGCTTCTTTGCCCTCTGTTGTTTTGACCGTCCCTGTTTGAGACTTGCTTTCGTCAGGATATGCTTTAGGTTGACAAGCTTGCCCTTACAACCTTTTGCCCCTACACTTTGACCGATTAGAAGAGAATGACCGACGCATCGCTAGAGTAGGACCTACATAGTTGCGACATCCGCCAAGCGTATCTACCCGGGCTTGCCGTGTGTGTGTGTTAATCCTAACTTAGAGCGGTCTTTGACGATTAGGGAGGGACTTCAGACTCTCGACACGGGGTTGTTCCCCCAATCTAAGCGTTGTGGCCTCACACCTACAGGCCTAGGGATAGAATCTTTTGAGGTACAACCCGTTCCACGGATGCGACAATTCGACGCCCTCAGCGTTGGTTAAGCGATAAGCATTTTCGGGGTACACTTCCCTCACAACGTACGGACCCTCCCAATTAGGTTGCAGTTTGGACCTAGGACCTCGGGTTTGATAAAAATGCGTTTCAAGACCATATCACCTTCTTGGAATTTTCGCTCAATTACCTTCTTTTCGAAAGACCTTGAGATTCGCCTTTGATATGAGAGCACATGGTTGGCTGCCATAAGCAGCCTTTCATCTAATAGCTCCAATTGGACTAGCAACGCCTCTTGACATTTGTCAAGATTTAGTTCCTTATGTAATTGGACTCTTAGCGAAGGGATTAGAATCTCGTTGGAACTACCGCCTCCATCCCATAAGTGAGGGCGTACGGGGTTTGTCCCGTGGGAGTGCGGACGGAGGTACGATAGGCCCATAGAGCCTCTACTAGCTTCTCTGGCCAATCGGCGAACTTATGCGACTCACAGGTTTTCTTCAAGATTTTAAGAAGGGTTTTATTTGTTGCCTCAGCTTGGCCATTGCCTTGTGGGTAATATGGAGATGAATGATGTAGAGTGATGTTATATTTCTTACAAAGGTCCTGAAGTTCTTGCGAGATGAACTGTGGTTCGTTGTCCGTGACGATGCTGCTTGGCACTCCAAACCGTGAGATGATATTCCTCATGATAAAGCGGCACACTGTAGATGCTTTGATTTCTGTGAATGCTTCGGCTTCTGCCCACTTGGTGTAATACTCAGTCGCTGTTAGGATAAAGGATTTCTGCTTGGTTTGAGCATTAGGATCACCAAGAGGGCCAACAATAACGAAAGCCCACATGGAGAATGGCCAAGGTGTGGAGAGTGGATGAAGTGAGGAGGAAGGAGCATGAATTTTATCGGCATGGAGTTGACACTTGACACACCTACGGACGTAGATGGTACAGTCTTCTTCTAGGGTTGGCCAGTAATAGCCCTGCCAAATGATCTTTTTTGCAAGCATTTGACTGTTGATGTACCCTCCGCACTCACTAGCGTGGGCTCCTTCCACCACTCTCCAAGCCTCGTCGTCACTTAGACACCTTAAAAGAACTCCATTAAGAGCCCGCCTGTACAAGACTTCTCCAACGACTGTGTACCTTAAGGCGGCTCTTCTTATGGCCTTGCGATCTTCTGCATTTGCCCCTTCGGGATAGGTTCCATCCTTACAATACTGCTCGATCTCAAAATACCATGGTCGTTCTTCTTCATCCAGAATCTCCTCGAGCTCGGTTAGCATGACTTGCTGCGCTCCTCTCTTCCTAGCCCTCTCTTCTAAGGTTGCCCTAAGGTCGTTGAACCAAGGGTCCTGGGTAGATGGAACATCAAGCCGTTGGACGATAATTGTCTCAGTCCGACGACTTAGAGGGAAGGATAGAGATGAAGCTAGTGACGCCAGAGCATCGACCAGGATATTCTGGGAACGAGGAGTATGGACATAAATGAGCTTGCGGAACTGCCTAGCCAATAGCGTGACCAGGTCTTGATATGGCTTGAGCTTCGGGTCACGAGTGCGGTAAGTTGAGAGCACCTGCTGCAGAACGAGCTGAGAGTCACCTATGATTCTGAGGTGCGATGCCCCCAGCAGGTAAGCATGCTTTAGACCAGCGAGGAGAGCCTCGTACTCAGACATGTTGTTAGTAGCGGGGAAGGTGAGTTAATAGGCAATGGGGATGGTAATGCCTTCTGGGTTAAGCAGCACGGCTCCAATGCCCCGTCCCTGAGAATTGAGTGCTCCATCGAAATGAAGGGACCAGAAGGGGTCTTTGATGATGACTGAGAGTTCCTCATCGGGGAATTCCTCCCGAACGGAATCACTGTGAGGGAGTGGAAGATGGGCCAGATGCTCGGCGATGGCATACCCTTTGATAGCCTTCTGGACCACGAAGGAGATGTCGAATTGTGAGAGGAAGCTCTGCCAGCGTGCTAGCCGATCAGAGAGGACGGGCTTCTCTAGAAGATAGCGGAGTGGATCCATCCTTGAGATCAACTTGACCTCGTGGGCAAGGAAGTAGTGCTTGAGCTTTTGGACTACCCACACGAGTGCGGCACATGTTTTGTCCGCGGTGGTGTACTTGGATTCAGCGGTGTTGAAGAGCCTAGAGAGATAGTACGCTGCCCCTTCTTTGCCAGATTCATCATGTTGCGCAAGGACAGCACCTAGGGAGTCCTCAATGACCGAGAGGTATAGGATAAGCGGTTTCCCGGGTACAGGAGGCTGCAGAACTGGGGGATTCATGAGATAACTTTTCAACTCATCGAAGGCTGCTCGACATTTATCATTCCATTCGAATTTTGCCCCTCCTTTCAAGAGATCGTAGAATGGGCGGCACCTTTGTGAATGCTGGGATATGAATCTCCTGATGAACTACAAACGCCCTATTAGCCCTCTTAATTGTGAGATGTTCTTTGGAGGTGGCATTTCTGCTATAGCCTTAGCCTTGTTCGGATCAATCTCAATACCCCGCTTGCTGACTATGAAGCCTATTAATTTCCCCGATGATACTCCGAACACGCATTTCTTCGGATTCATTTTCAATTGGTACTCCCTCGACCTCTGCAATACTTTGGCAAGGATTTCGGGGTGCTCTCTCATGGTTCTCGACTTCACCAAAATGTCATCCACGTATACCTCTACATAAACATGGATCATGTCGTGGAAGATGGCCATCATCGCCCTCTGATAAGTAGCGCCGGCATTCTTTAGCCCAAACGGCATGACTAAATAACAGTATGTTCCCCAGGGCGTGGTGAAGGATGTTTTCTCTTGATCCTCAGGAGCTAGACGGATTTGGTTATATCCTGGATACCCATCCATGAATGAGAGGGTCTCGTACCCAGCAGTGTTATCAATCAGCACATCAATATGAGGAAGCGGGAAGTCGTCCTTGGGACATGCCCTATTCAAATCCCTGAAGTCGATGCAGATTCTGACTTTACCATCCTTCTTCATGACAGTGACTATATTTGCCACCCAGTTCGGATAAAGCACTACCCTGATGAATCTAGCCTTATGGAGTTTGTCCACTTCGTCCTTCATTTTCAGGGCCATGAGTGGGTGGAATCTTCTGATCTTTTGCTTGATGGCCTTTGCCCCTTCTTTCAGTACCAGCCTGTGCTCCACTAGCCAGGGGTCTAGACCGAGCATGTCCTCATATGACCAGGCGAATGTATCCTTGTACTCCCTTAAGATTTGCACCAGTTCCTCTTCTTCATCAGAGGGGAGATTTGCTGAGATTATCACAATCCTGGGATCTTCTTCTGTTCCGAGGTTGACTTCCTTAGTAGGTTCATCCACTGCCGTTGTGGGCTCATCAAATCTTCTTACTCCACTGGCATATTTTTCGGCAGCGTCATCTACTTCGCTATCCTCTTCATCGATCGGGTCCTCATCATTCATGACCTCGTAGACGCCAAATCCATCGTCTATGAACACCCCATCCTGCCCAAATTCTTCTTCTAACACCAGCGCTTCTTTCGTGAACTCCTCTATCAGTAGCAACGCTTGACATCGCCGAGCTAGCTCTTGAAGATATCTCCGGGGAATAGTCTTACCCCGCTGCTTCCTAGGGCGCTGCTTGGATTTGGTGGACGCTGGGTTGACCTGATTCTCCACCCTAGGCCTACCTACACTAAGACTAGACTCTTCTAGACTAGACGACTCTTCTAGACTAGACGACTCTACAGGACTGGTGGAGGACATGGTGTCCTCGAAGAGGATGGCCCCTAGTGAAGGAGCAGGAGGGGAAGCCCCAGTCGAGGGGTGCCCCTGATCAGGAGGGTGAAGGAGGTATGCTGGCTCCTCGACCTCAACATGCATTTGAAAGTCGGCATTTTTTTTTTGGAGATTAGTAGAGAGCATGCAACAGGAGAGAGCGACCTCGTGGTCGCCCGGGTTGGTTTGTAGGGCAGAGAGGACTGCTGGTGGGAGGTCGGGAGTGAGGAGGCTATGTGCCGCCGTCAGGAGCTGGGGAGTCAGCTGGATGAGCAGGGGAGGAGAGGACGGGACAAGGCTGGGAAGGAGAGAGTCCAAGAGGGACGGGTGGATGGCTAAGTAGGTGCCCCTCCAGAGTTCATCTACTGTCTTTCCCTCTTCATAGGGAAGGTCTGGCTCTCCTATGTCTGTGGTGTCACTCATGAGCTGTCTCTTAGATGTGATGGCAGTGGGTGGATCTAACAGCTCTGCCGTAGCTGGCGGCCACGTCCTTTCTTCTTCCCAGAATAGACGGCTGAAGGCAATGGTAATGTCTTCTATGTCAAACCATCAGTACCATTCAGCTTTTGGGTCCCCTGTCTTTCTCCTCTGGGTTGGACGGAGTGCTTCTAATGCTCTATAGGTTAGCAGAGGGGCCATGTGCCGAGAGAAGTTTCGGCCATGTACCTCGTGCTGCGACAGCTCCGCCTCAACTACCATGGTGTTATATCCAGGTTGGGTAGGCCCCCTAATGAAATGACACCAGAGTGTCCATGTGAGTGGTTCACGGTCGGCCTTGAGAGTGGATGTGTTGGATGACCATGGTTTGGACTTCTCCATGTAACCCAAGCCCCATCGGCTTTTCATGACAATATCCAAGATATGCTTGACTATGCCCTGCAGTTCTGTCCCTAGACCCTTGCCTTCCTCGTACCCGAGCTTCATCATGATCTGCCACCCCTTGGTGCTTAGCGGCTCCTTTCTTTCGATTGCATGGACTTGCGCCAGATTGACCTCTCGCTTGGATTGGAACGAGTAGCTCCAGGGGTAGTTGATGTCTAGCACCGAGACTACAGGCTTGTTAGCGGGCCATACGGCTGGGAGGTGGGTGTCATGGATGGCATCTACTGAGTGGGTGGTGGCTATGCTCTTGACTTTGATGATGCGCCCTTGAAAGGGGAACTTCAGACATTGATGTGCGGTGGACGGCACAACTCCGAGTGCTTCCAACCATGGACGTCCCATAATGGCCTTGAACATGGGATCAATATCAAGGACATAGAAATCCACCGTGACGGCGAGTGGTCCCAGTTCGGCTTGCACCGTCACCATGCCGTGGCAGGATCTTCTAGAGTTGTCGTAAGCGGCTATGGTGGTGGGTGTTGGCCTCAGCATACCTTCTGACAGGTCGCAGGCTCTCAGGGTACTCAGCGGGCAGACATTTATTGATGCCCCCGTGTCGACCAGTGCTGCTCCTACTGCCACATGGTTGATGACCAAAGTTACACAGAGTGGGAGCCTCCTGGCTTTCGGGGGTGCTAGCTCACTTTCCGCAAAGGTAATTGCCGGCCCCCGAGTCACCTTGGCTAGTGCACTCGGCAGTTTGTCAGCTAGCATGTCCTCATTTACCACTACCTTCTGCAAGAAGTCCCTCAAGGCCTCCTGGTGCTCCTTGGATTTCTTTATCAGCTCCAATATGGAGATCTTGGCTGGCACGTGATCCAGGTGCTTGAGGATGTCATAGTGGGTTCCTGGTAATGGCTCAATCACCCCCTCGTCTTGTGTCTGATGCTGAGCTTGCTGTTGCTGAGGCGGTTGCAGGACCTGGGGGTTGTTTTGACTAGTGGAGGTGGTGGAGATAGGTGGGTACGGACGACGAAAGACCCGCCCGCTCCGCAGGATGGTTGGATGGGTGGCTGGTTGCCTGGCGGAGGATAGCGTAGCAGCGGAAGGTTGGTCCGGCCCAGGTGGTGGTAGGATAATGGGGGAGGGAGCAGATATGATGGGTGGTAGAGGTACGAAGATAGGTGGAGCGAAGGGTAAGAGGATGGGTGGACTAGCGACTGGCGCGGATGTTAAACCGACGGGCAGAATGACAGCTTTGGCCATGGAAACAACAGGAGGGATCGACTGGGGAGCCATGTAGGCTGGTTGTATTATTTGGGATTGAAGGGATATTGGTGGTTAATGGCCATCATCTGCTGAACGCCTAGTTCATCATCATACGTCCAGTTTGCTTGAGGAGGAGAGTGGTGGATGATGGGATTCACCTGGGCTGGTGGCTGCGGTGGGTTTGGAGCTGGGGGATGGTTTGGTAGGGGGTTGTGGATGATGCCGAGGTCCTGCAACGACTGTTGTGGTTGCTGCTGTTGTTGTTGTTGAGGGGGTGGTTGGCGCTGCTGCCTCTGCTGTTGTTGTTGCCTCTGTCTCTCTTTGATGTCTCCAATCACTTGCCGGAGGGCTGTCCAATCTATTCTGTTCTGATCATGCAAGTCATACACCAAGTCCTTGAATATGAAGCATTGATCGATGGTATGACCGGGCTGCCGATGGAAGACACAGTACCGAGTTTGGTCCACACTAGGGTTCAGTGGTCTCTCAGGAGGGAGTCTAATGGCTTCTGTGGAAAGCAAGGCCAGGAATATGTCGGAGAGTGTCTCTGGGAGTGGCGGGTAGTGAGTTCTCCTTGGACCTAAGGGACGCCTCTGCTGAGAGCCATCGGGAGGTGGCACTTGGTTGTATTGGCGTTGTTGTTGCCCTTGTGGAGGATTGGTGGGGTTCTGACCCTGGGCAGTGTATGGTTGGCAATTTTGGTTCTGGCCGGCAGGGTTGAACGTGCTCACTTGCTCGTTCACTTGGACTCCTTCAGTGACTGGCCCCTGAGGCTTTCTCTGAAACCGGGACTTCTGGGGTTCGAACATAGAATGGATGGGAGAATCTTTGAGCTGAGTCTGGATAAACCGGGTCCGGCTGTAGAGTTGATGCATGGTGGTGATGTCATTCATTGCCAGGATGTTTCTATAGGCAGGCGTTGCATTGGCAATGATGATTTTCACCTTCTCTCCCTCTGGAAGGTACCCCGAAACTCGCGTGGCCATTTGTCTCCACCTATCGGCATATGCGGTGAAGTCCTCATCTGACTTCATCTTTTCGGCCATGAGATCCGTGAGAGAGTATTCAGGCCCAACCCTATCTTGGAACTGTTCGAGGAATTTGGCCTTCACAATAGAGAAGTCATCTGCATCCTCAGGTAGTAGGGAGTAGAACCAGTCTAAGGCATGCCCGTCCAGTGACCGGCGGAACAGATAGGCCATTAGGCGGTGATCATGCTGGTAGGGGGCGGACTCATAGATGAAATCTTTGATATGGATGTAGGGATTGCCTAAGCCATTGTATTTGCGGTACTTCGGTAGCTCGGATGGAGAAGGGACCCATAGGCCATTGAAATTAGGCATGTGCACGTCGTGGTGCTGCCTAGGGTCGACTTGCTTTCGGAGCTCTTGGAGCTCCTTCTTGATGGACGCCCACTCGGACATCATGTCTGGGGCGGCGGATGGCTGAGCATACATGGAAGAGGCATGGGAGGTTGGCCTGGTGCGGGGCTCAGGATGATGAGATGAATAGCAGGGATGATATGGTGGAGACCGGGGCCTCGACTCACGGGGATGGTAGTGCTCAGACTCGAATGGCGTGAATCGGATGGTCTGCGGCCGGATAGGAGTGTTGTCGGCTTGTCCCATGACGACATGGGGGCCGGAGGTAGCTGCTGCGGGGCGTGACACGCCCGCTCTGGGTAAGGGTGATGAAGCGGCCTTTCCTTTGAGGGCCGTCATGAGGGTCTGGATCTGGGACTGATCAAGTTGGGGTATTAAGCGCAAAAGCTGAGCAGCTTGATCATCCGACTGAGGGGGATGGTTGGTCTGAGATGGGCCACCGTCGTCGTGAAGGTGGTTCTCAGAGGCATGGACTGCAGCGACCCAAGGGCGAGCTGACTCCCCAAAGAGATCGTGAGGAAGGGACTCCTTGTAGTCTTGGGAGGGGTAGAAGGCAGGGTCCTGATTCTCATCATAGATCGGGTTCAGATATGACTCCATATTTGGCAGGTGGGTATGCCAAAATGAGGAAAGCCTGTTCAGACTGGAAAGACTACCCTAACTTAGACGGACACCAGACAATCCTATGTAAACAAAAGGAAAGAGAAAACGTTTCACCCAAGACAAGCAGTTGGCAATGATGATGGTTTCTTTTAATTGGTTCAAGTTTGCCTTTTAATGACTTGATTTTTAGCAAGTTATCTCCAAATAAGGAAAGGTTTCCTAATGGGAGAAAGCTTCCAACTTCGGGCGTGACTAGGATTTCTCTACCTTGCCAAATGAAAGAGCCTAGAATCTAGGTGGCGACAGGTACAACCAGCCCGGCGACCGTGTGGGAATCCACGGTCAGCGGGGACTTATGGAGGCCCTCAAGCGAGTGCTCTAGTCAGACACAAGGAATATGTGGCCGAGAGAGCGGGCGTCGCTGAGGAGGACAACCTATACTACGAATATGAAACGTGTATGCAGATCCTATGTGCACCAGAGTGCATGCAAAATTCTAACCTAAGACTAACAAGACAGAAATTAGGTTGATCTGCTCTCAGAAGCAGAAGGCGATGGGTTACCTGTCGCGACCAAGGTCGCGACAAAAAGCCAGTAGCGTTCCTCTTTGCAGTGGACAGAGAACAAACCAGACCTAATTATGCACGGAAATCAAAACAATCCTATAACCAAACAAGACTGACAGACTCTCAAGAACATGGAACATGCATGGTATGACATGAAGTATAGATGGAGTATGTAAAGTGAACCCAAATTTCAAAGAAGAACCGAAACAGAGTACTGACCTAGTCGCGCGACCTCCCTGTCGCCTCCCTTATCGCGACAGCCACAACGTCGCGTTCTCAACAGACACGGGAATTTTAAAGAATTCTAAACCAATGTACGGGCAGAGGACGTACCTGGTTGCGACGCGCCTCCTGTCGCGTCCTTTATCGCGACGCTTCCTATGTCTCTTTCTCTCACAGCACCGCAGAACACAAGAAAAGGACGAGAAAGGCACTGTGTACTAACCTGATCGCGACACGCCGGACGTCGCTACTTTGGTCGCGACTATTTGGTGGTCGCCTTCTCACCCAGAACCGCAACACTCCAAGAAATTCAAAGAAAGGGAACCAAAAGGAAAACTAAAAACACACCACACACATGATGGAATAAGAACGGCAGGGAAAGACAAGAGCAAGCATGATGGGCACTAGATGTCCCATCGCGATCGCCAAAAGGTGTAATCACGTGATTGTGCTCCCCTTTGAAAATTAATGAATATGAAAGATTAGAAAAAGACCGTGATCGCCACCAAGTAGTCGCCCTGGAGATGTGTAGATAGGACGGCTGACTACGTTGGAAAAAAGAAAAGAGAAGAGAAGACGTACCTATGAACGCGACAGAAGGGTCGTCGCTGTGTTTGTGCCTGAACGCGATGTGATGGACGGTGCCTTCTGGGTCACGATAGTTCAGTCGTCGCCTTCTTCTTCTGTGGATGGAGATTGAGGGTTCTGATCTTCCTGCTCCTCAGCCGGCCGAGGGCAAGAGCCTCACGTCTTCCTTGTCTTCTGGTACCTGCCAAGATCACAAAAACACAGAGACACCCATTAGAACTTCGTGCATGTGAGATCTATTCAATGAAAAACATGTAAACGTGCACCAAACAGTCGGGAACTCACGTGGGTGGGGTATTTAACCCCTGTGGGTGTTAAAGATGGGTGTGTGGTGTGTTTTCTAATGAGAATCTACGAAAAGAAACGAACTATGCATGCATGAATGAAGGGAAATAGTGAAGGAAAAAGGAGAGTGAAGGTGTAGCCGGTGGAAAAACGCCCTGGGGGGCTCTTCTTGGTCATCTGGAGAGAAAACTCTCTTCTTCGTAGTTTCTGCTCTCGGGGAGAGGAAGAAGCAGACTCCGGCCTTGCCCAAAAAGACGGAGTATTGAGGTAGTTATAGGTGATTATTCCTGGAAGGGCTGTGAGAGGAATAACGGGCAAGAGTCCGGGTTTGGGTAAGTATGGCCATGCGTGGGCGATTGGAACTCGGAAAGGAGGCTTTAATGAAGGTTTCCCCAAAATTTGGAAGGATTTGGACGATCAAAAGAGGGAACATCCATGTATGGCATGTGTCCAAGTTAGGCTCGGAAAGGATCTTCTGCATGAGGTCCAGAACGCGACGGCCTTATGGTCGCCTTCAAGAACGCGACGCCTCAATACGTCGCCTTCCTTATAAGGAAGGGGACTTTAAGTCATTTTTGGCGATTTTTCAGGGAATTAAAATGCCTATTTATGAACGCGACATATCGAGTGGTCGTCTTCTTTAAAGCGACGGGGGTGCTGTCGCCTTCAAGGTCTTTTCAGCATGCGGCCATGCAAAGTGTCCGATCTCCATGCACGGGCATCAGAATGACGTACGGTTTGAAACGCCGGACTCTTGACTCAGAGAGCTACAAGATGATGATGATGAAGAGGATTGACTTTGACCAGGAAGAACCCATCAGGGCAATGAACTGATGAAAAGGATGTCATGATCGGAGAAAGCCAGGTTGACGACGATGATGAGCCAACGTGGGGCATCGATGATGTGACAAGGGATTTTGCTCGACTTATGGGTCAGAAATGGGTGTCTACACCTGAAAGTCTCATAATTCAAGTAAACCTTGTAGAATCCAAGTTCCGGTGAAACCACCAATTTATGTTGACAAATAGAACCAATTCATCCTCATTCAAAATTGACACACTCTTGTGTTGTCCAAATTAGTTGACTCATATGTATCACCAAACTTCAGTAGTTCACTCAGTGTTATTTGTGTGTCGACCTATAAAATAACCAGAGTCAACACAATAAAAAAAGAGCTTTTGACCTTCTAAATTTTCTTATGATATAAAAGACTTGTGTTAGACATTTATTACATTTTGCTTGACTTATAACATTATCAAAACCATAGACATAACATAAATCATCTGTCATACTTAAAAATTCTGTAAGGAACATACATCATTTAATCATGGAGGTCAATGTATCAAGTAATTAGATACACACAGTAACAACTGTACTACTTGTATTAATTAGAAAAGCTGAGTTTGAAAATGCAAAATTGATTAACCAAACTTTAATTTGTTTGCTCAGCCAACGGGATGGGAGAAGAAACACATTGGAGAGAGGTTCAGCATGCAATGAACAATCTTGCTCAGTCCTTGGAGCAAGTAATTCCAGTCGGTGATCAAGGGAAAATGGAATTGTATGAAAATATTAGAAGTACAAATCCCTAAGAAACAATGAGTATTACAGTATCTATACGGAAGAGAACAGTTCCCTCCAATAAAAGAGAAACAATTGGCAAAAAGGTAGTGAAATGAAACAAGAAGAGCAAAAAGACCAAGAAGGCCAACAATCAAGAGAATGCCAAGGCACAACCTAAGGAAGCTTGTGCATATTGTCACAAACCGGGCCATGTCAAAGAAGACTATTGGTGGAGATTAGGAGCATGTTTGAGGTGCAGAAGTCTAGAGCATCGGATCTCAAAATGTCATGTACTCTCTCAGAACAAAGACAAGAGTTCAGAAAAACTTGAAGTCACAAGGAAAAGTGACTGAAGCTTTTAGAAGTAATTTTTATGTATAAGTCAATAGGATTAGAGTATAGTGAGAAATGCTTAAAATAGTTGTTATAGCATGTCAAAGCTTGGTAAGTTTTGCCAACCCATGTAATTTTGTAAGGCTGAATTATGAAGTTCTGTACTAGAAACTTTATGAGATGAATAAAATCTTTGTTGTTTATCATCATATTGAAAATACTCATCATTCTTGTCATACTTTATTACTCTTCCCAAGGAAGAGTGGACTGATGATGGGGATGAAGAGGATGATGAAGAAAACGCTGAATTAGACATATCTTTAGCATCTGATGATAAATATAGATAATATTCAAAAATTTTGTAAGAACTGAATGTTATTGCTAGTTATATGTTATTAAAGACCTAGTTCAAATTTGAGGACTGATGACATGTTATATCTTTATTGTTCTCAATAGAGATATGGTGCGTGGAGGACGTAGTGGGAGGGGGTCCACCTCGTCCAGTGCACCCTCTACTTCTGTAGGCCTAGGGTCTATGCCGATAGGTATATATGTACTCAACTCAATTCTTTTAGATTACTATGTATATTATCTTTATATTTTCTAACGTGCATATAATTTTGCAGGTTCCGCCTCCTCGACTACGCCGATTGTCCCGACAACAGGTATATATATATATATATATATATATATATATGTACCCAAACACAAAACTCTATATATTACTGTGCATATAAACTTTATATTTTATAACATGCATATAATTTTGCAGGATCCGCATCACGCCCAGTAGCGTCACATGTCCCATCCCGTTAAGCAGCAGGTACATACATGTTTCCATACTTTAGTGCATTTCTTGTCTTCCAATTTTTTTAATAATAGTGTACTTAATATTTACAACAGAGGTAGAGAGTCATCATCCAATGGCTGAGGAGGTGGCCCAGCCAGCTGGATGCCAACCATGCTGGATTTCTGGGTAAACTTAAATCACTTCAAACTTGTTATATTTGTTATTTACATTATATTGTTCATGTAGAAAATTAATGTGCAATTGCAGGGGAAGATAGATCTAGGATCTGCTTCCCGCTATATTACATCGTTGTTGTACGCACACGTTCCAGGACCAGTGGACTCGTCAAAAGATCCCCTGTCCGTCCGGGATCTGTTATTCGACATGTTCACGGTATTATTACTTTTTACTCATTTGAAGTCATTTCTTTAATTACTATATCTCTCAGTTAGTGCACTAACTTAAGTAATTTAATTTCTAAGCAGCGGAGGTACATGTTCACGAGAGAGGAGGATCTCCCTCGAGCACGAGCCGTCTGGGAGTCTACTACCCAGACTAATTTCAGAAAGTCGATGTGGGAGGCTCAGGACAAGGCGGCGAAGATCGCAGGCAGCCAGGATCCCACGGCTTGGATGGATTACGGCCCGGTGTGGATGAGGAGGGATTATTGGGAGTCCCTTTGTCATCGTTAGGCTACTGGACCATGGCAGGAGAGGTCACAAGCGGCTAAACACAATCGGGCAGCTCATCCGGAAAAGAATGTGTATACTAGTGGGTTGGTGTCTTATGTGACCCACAGCTAGAAATTGGTAAGTATATTAAGTTTCAATTGTTTAATACATCATTATTGTGAAACTAACTACTTTTGTTGAATTGTAAGCGTCACGAGCTCGAGCATGCCCCTACAATTCGTGAGTTGTTTGATTGGACTCATAAGTGGAAGGGGATGGATGACTATGTCAGTGAGAGTGCTCACACGATTGCATAAGTCTATATATAATTTATTTTTCAATTTAGAGATTAAATAAATGTGTAATAAATAATACAATTTTAATTTGTTATGCAGAAGATCTATGACAGGACGATGGCAGATCGCTATGCAGAGGGCACTCCCCAGCCAGACTTGGATCCGGAGGCCTAGGTCGACGCAGCGGGAGGGCCGAGGAAGGGCCGAGTGTATGGTTTTGGGGACAACCTGGATACTACTCCAGTGCTATCCTCATATGTGAGTTCAGTCACTCCTCTGGCCTATGCGAGTTCGTCTGCTGTGACGCCCCGCAAAAGTGGAGAGGACATCAGAACCCTAATTCAGGAAGAGCTGACGCAGCAGCTACTGCTGCACCTTGGCGCCATGGTCGAGCAGTTGGTGGCTGTCATCTGAGGAGCAGGCACCTCACAGTAAGCCCCTCAGGTCAGTATTACTTTTAATTTTATATAGTTTGAATGAAATCAAACCATTAATCTAAAAAAAACCCGTATACAAGGTCAGAACACACAAGTGGGGGGGGGGGGGGTCCAAAATCTGAAATAGGGATCCAATCAATATGTCGTTTACTCTAACACGACCGAGTGGGTGAGAGTGACATGTGAGAACTGACAGAATCTAAATTGGATTCCTGGTTTGGGTTCGGTGCTCAAACCACTAATCTAAAAAAAAATCAAGTGTAAAGAGTTAGAACATACAAGTCGGAGGTCCAAAATCTGAAATAGGGATCTGATCGATGTGCCGTTCACTCCGACACTACTGGGTGGGTGAGAGCAACGTGTGAGAATTGATGGAATCCTAATCGGATTCCAGTTTGGGTTCGGCACTCAAACTACTAATCTAAAAAAACTCAAGTGTAAAGGGTTAGAATATGTAAGTCGGGGTCCAAAATCTGAAATAGGGATCCGATCGATGTGAGTTCACTCCGACATGACCGAGTGGGTGAGAGCGATGTGTGAAAACTGACGGAATCCTAATCGGATTCTCGGTTTGGGTTCGACACTCAAATCACTAATATAAAAAAAAAACTCAAGTGTAAAGGGTTAGAAATATTCTCTAATTGTACTTAGTGAATATTAATATATTCTGAATTTAAAATTTTAAAAATAATTTAATTATATTATTTTTATTTATGTTTCTAATATTTATTTTTATAATATAGGATCATCTAACACCTGATGATCACGAGGTGTGGAGAGAGAGGATGATCGAGTAGATCTCTCTTGAATTTTATTTGTTATTATTCCAGATGTTTCATATTTGTCGTAATTGATGATTTTATGTTATTTTTTATTTATTGTGGATGTTCCTATATATGAATATTGTTTTTAGTAGATTTTTGAATTTATCTTTGTTATATATTTGTATTTTTTTAATAATAATAAAAATATTATTTCCGATGGATTTTCTGATGAAATTTTTTCGTCAGAAAAAACGTCAACATATGTGACTTCCGACGGTTTTATTCGTCGACAAAACCGTTGAAATTTTCGACGGATAATTTCTGTCAGAAGTTTCCCACTTCCGATGCTTTTGTTCGTCGGTCAAAGTGTCGAAAGTTCTGACGGATATATATGCTGACAGAATATTTTGTCAAAATTTTTTGACAGCTTTTGTTCGTCGGTAAAATGGTCGGAAGATCAGTTTCCGACGGTTGCTTCGGTCAGAAGTACCGACAGATTTACCGATGGATTTTGTGTTCGTCGAAAATTTCTAACGCATTTTTTTTGACAGATTGTTTTCGAAGAGTTGTTGCCGGAAAATGGTCGAAAAGCTGGGTTTCCAACGAAATGTTTCCATTTGAATTTCTACTTTTTCTTGTTGTAAAAGTCGACATAAATTACGTGGGCTTCAGGGACATGATCTTCATATGCATGAGCTCGGGAGAGCTCAGCCTCTATGTCACGCACAGTCTGGTGGGTGCTTAATTTGTGAAGGGCATGCACCACTAGGGAGGTCATGTCTACCTTCGCCTTTGAACCGAGGGTGGAAGCCCATGTGTAGAGAAGAACCAGTGGAGCATCTGGTGATTCTTCCATGTTTCATATACAGAGCTGCTAGTTTTGCTATATTCATTAACTTGGCCCCAATTCATCTTGAACGCTCCCTGGTTTTTTCATAGCTCCTGCTCCCTCTTCCCTTCGGTAAGCTTGGCATGTTCTCGCATCTCCTTCTTCCCCCTCTCTCTATGTCCTCTTTATGCTTGCTAATATGTTTTAGTGGGAAATGGATCACATGGCAGGTGTGATGAGGTCTGCGGTGCTGGTGGAGATAATGGTGGTAATGGTAGGTTCTTCACAGACATGACTTTTACCTGGGCGAGAAGGATGTATACGGGCAGCAAGCCAAGTAGAATGATAGGCGCGGTACTCCCACGACCCTGAATCATCTCTTTTTCTCTTTATCCTTCTTCCTCTGAATGTTGTTCTTAGATCATTTTGTGTTTTTGATGCCTTCTTGTTGGTCTTACTTTAGTTGTGGTTTGTGGCACCCCTTAGTGTTCAGGTATAGGTCGCGAGAGGATTCAGTGCTTGTGGTGAACAAGCAGGACTTTGACACTTGCGACACGACTAGACCTAGCAAGAAGTTCGGCAACAACAACATGGTCTTCTAGTTCGATCGCTCAGGGCCATTCTTCTTCATCTATGGCATCCCTAGGCTATGCCAGGTGGGGTCGAAGTTGGTCGTTTGGTGATGAGCTCCTGTTGCGAAAGACCCGTGCCTCCTCCCATTGCCGCCCCATCTCCTCCAACTATGCCAAGCACAGCTCCCTCTTCGAACCAACCTAGTGCCACTGTAGAGGCATTGTGAACTCTAAAAAAAAATGACGAGACCAATAATGATGGTCCAATACAGAACTTCGAATGACAACTAAACTTCAAATGCACGTGGCTGCAAAAGGCATAGATTTACACATTTCTAACAAGTCAATGACCAGGAATTGTGCAACAAGTCAAAAACCCACAATCACGAAAGCAAAATGAAACCCTAGCGCTGGATCTTGCTGAAGAGTCTAGCGCCATATCATTTAATGTAACGTCCCAACGTGGAATATGGGAGCGAAATTACAGTTATATAGATAGTACAGAGCGAGAAATAAACAACAAACCATTACACAATTGGAATAATGCCAAATGAATCCAACTTCATTAATATTTCATTATCTAACTATTACATCTACTAATCAGAGCCAAGACTAGGGCCCAGAGTACTTTATTCAAACTCAAACTATTACAAACTGATTAACTGACGACTAACTAAATAACTAAGAAGCACTGGTTGTCGACACTGGTCACTCCCGAGCATCATCCTTATTCCCTTCCTCATGAGTGTGGTAATGCCCATCAGGCTTACTTGAAACACATGAAATAATAGCACAGGATGAGTGATAAACACCCAGTAGGACTTAATATCTCGTATGAACAAGCATGCTTTAAATGATTAATGTCTTAAAAGCAGGATAGCTAGAGAGAATAGTCACGCAGAGTAAAGTAACGATGGCAAGAAAATGATAACACTTGTACAAGGAAAATAGCACAACAAGTTCGATAATGGATTGGCCATGTAACGATCTAGCACGTAAAGTAGCACAACGGTGCACTAGTAACGATTGCACTTGAACTAATTGAGTGATTGTTATAGATTAAATCTGGATAGTATAAAGGCACTGGATGTATGCCAACATCCTGATCATTTTTACTCCCATGGGCAAATGGCACTTTTCGGGTGCTCCTCCCAAGACCAAATCAGGCCCTATTGCACGACATAAGTTATGTTCTTTATCATAGACAATCATATGGATGGCCAAATAGAGTACCGAGAATAGATGAGAGTACTAGACGAATAGATGAGAGTGTAGAGAGAAAGTGAACAGATGAGAGGATAGAGATAGCAGACGAGAACAGGGATGTAATTACAAAACGACAATAAACAGACGACAGTCACAGTTGCACAGAACTCAGTCGTGTGCCGACAGTCTGGCAGAAGTCACAACCACCCACTAGCCGTGCTATGAACACTGACTAGATGGTCCGGCGTGATACCAAGATAAGAAGGAAACACACTAAGGCCATTTGGATCATGTCGATCTCTAAGGGGATAACGGGTTTTAAGGGTACAACCAGCTCATCGGCAATGGACGTACGCCAAAGCCAAGAAGACTTACGGAGGCCTTGACAAGGAGTCTCTGGTCCGATCAGGAGTATTCCCAACGGAGAGGTGGTCCATGCCAAGAAAAAGTGTGTATCAAAACATTGTCCGTCTTGCCTCAAGTGATCGATGGCAGAGGGACGCGATAACGGTGTACAATTCATGCGAATAAAACGAAGACAAGTATCATTTAAATAATTGAAAAATTAAGTGAATAATTATACTTAATTACCAGATACATTATTGATTAATTTAATAAGGTCTTATGGCAAACATTTATGTTAAGTGTGTGCAAGTGTAATTAAATCATGAGAACATGAATAGTTGTGCACATAGCTTTTAAATTAATAAAATCATGAGAATAATACCTAATATTGCTTAACATGTCGTTACTATTCATAACATTGTTTAATTAGGGTTAAACATGGATTATGGCATAATTAATAGGGGTATATGAGTAATTAGGGTTTCTGGCCAATTTGTTGAAATTACGACGGGGGTCCCCGTCGCGTTTCAGGTCGCGACATAGCGGCCGGTCGCCACAGCTGAACCAGGCCAGTCGGGTGGGAATTGCGATGGGTAGGACCGTCGCATTCAAGACGCGACGGTCAGGCTGTCGCGACCCTTCTGAGATTGCAACGGGTCGGGCCGTTGTGATTTCAGAAGGTGGTTCGAGCCCAGAAAAGGGGTTCAGCCATTTTTAGGGTTTGGTCCAACCCTCCATGGCATGACACAGGGCTGTTCAAAAATCAATATAAAATCGTAGGAATATCCAAAAATCATAAAACAAATTTTGAATGAAAGTAGACACGTAGATGTATCAACAGGCATGAGTAGGGGTGTACAACGGTTCGGTTCGATTTCGAACCGAACTGAACCCATTTGGTGAACCGAACCGTCGATCGGTTCGGTTCGGTTCAAACCGAAATTAGCCAAAATTGGCCACCGCGCACACAGAACACAGGTAAAAGGGAAAAAAAAAATCAGATTTTGGCAAGCGCTGGCGAGGCTCGAACCCGCGCCAACGCGCACGGAGGGCGCACGTTGTAGAGCGGAAGGAGGGTTCCACTACGCTGCGGGGGGTTTTAGTGTAAAAGTAATATTTAATTATATATATATATATTCGGTTCATTTTGGTTTCCCAATCTGAAACTGAACTGAATAGTGAGGTCCTCCAAACTGAACCGAACAGGTCAGTTCGGTTCGGTTTTTTCGGTTTGGACCATATAGTGAACAGCCCTAGGCATGAGTAATTAGAAAATAGACAAGTATTGAGCTTGCTTTAATTAGGTTACATTTCGGTGACCTAAAACATGCTCAGTCATGGAAAATGATTTAATTCACATAGGATGCATGATGAAAATCGGGGAAAATAGGATCATTAGAACCCTAACATCATGCAGTAACTATGATAAAAGTTTCGTGACATAAGATCAAGTATATTCATGGATTAAAAACAAACATGTAGGTTCGAGTACATGGTGATGACAAAATTAGAGCATTTAATACTCTTATATGAAGCAACGAAATTTAGGGCAATCATAGGGCTTTGATAGAGGGGATCAAGGTCTACTTAGGGTCGAGTTTAATTAGGTTAAGCTTGAGAGATTGTCTACCTTTTCATGATGTAAAGAAATCCTAGGGTTTTGGACGAAGAAGAAGATGAAATCCCTCTTGTTCTAAGCCTTCCTCTCCTTGCTCCTTCGTTCTCAGCCTTTCTCTTCGTCCTCCAACTTCAACAACGTTCTATGGGTTGGTAGGGACAAATTTGGGGGTGTATTAGCTTGCTTTAAGAGTCTTAACTTCTAAAAACTCCTCCTTTCCTTAAAACTCTGAATTTTTATATTTATCTCCTTATTTCTCGCCTTTATAATAGGATTGGGGAGAGGGTTAATTTCGTGGGTAAGGAGTTTGGGTAAGTCTAGGGCTCCTTTTTAGGATATATATGAGTTATTTAATATTTATCTTAACCCTTTACTAATTATTACTATTTTCATTGTGAATTTAACTTAATTATCTCCCATCCAAAGATGAGCTCTTCACAATTGGGCCCATTTATTTATGTTTATCAAAATTTCAATTTAATCCATCATTTTTCTAATTTAATCTATTTATCAAAATTTCTTATTTTATTTTAATTAATACTATTTATCATTATTTAAAAACCAGAGTTGCTACATCCTCCCATTCTTAAAAAGAATTTGGTCCCCAAATTCATATGATTATAAGAGGAAGAGTGACTTACTGAACAGCCCGGGATAATTCCATCGCATAGTTGCTTTGGGTTCCCACGTGGCTTCTTCGACTTCGTGGTTTCTCCATAGCACCTTTACCACCGATATGGGTCGGTTTTGGAGCTGTTGTATCTTCTTTTCCAAGATTCTCACCGGCTTCTGTTCATAGGTCATATCTTTGTTTAAAATTATATCGTCGTAGCTGATTACATGCGATGGGTCGTACACATACTTCCTCAGCATAGATACATGAAAAATATTGTGTACTGTGGAAAACTGAGGAGGTAATGCCAGATGATACGCTACTTCGCCAACTCTTTCCAGTACCTCAAATGGACCTATGAATCTTGGTCTCAACTTGCCTTTCATCCCAAACCTTTGAAATCCTCGGGTCGGGGATACCTTAAGCAGCACATGATCTCCAATTTGAAATTCTAAATTCCTTCTTCTCTTGTCTGCATAGCTCTTCTGCC
Organism: Colocasia esculenta; assembly: GCA_014218235.1. Lineage (NCBI taxonomy): Eukaryota > Viridiplantae > Streptophyta > Magnoliopsida > Alismatales > Araceae > Colocasia > Colocasia esculenta. The sequence continues at coordinate 33,252,460 of CM024757.1, read as the reverse complement.
TGGACTGAGCTATCTTAATCCTCTCCCTGATGATCTGAATATCTCTGCTGGTGTTTTGTACCATGTCTGGTCCCAGCCATTGCTGCTCACCTACTTCATTCTAGCAGACTGGCGATCTATAGCTTCTTCCATACAGGGATTCAAATGGTGCCATCCTGATGTTGGCCTGGTAGCTGTTGTTGTAGGTGAATTCTATTAGGGATAGTTGTTCATTCCAGTACCCCTCAAAATCTATAGTGTATGCACGTAGCATATCTTTAACAATTTGATATGTTCTTTCCGTCTGCCCATCTGTATGTGGGTGGAATGCTGTGCTAAAATTGAGTTTTCTGCCTGAAGCAGTCTGAAGTCCCTTCCAGAATCTGGATGTGAATCTAGGGTCACGATCTGAGACTATGGATACAGGTACTCCATGTAGTCTCACTATCTCCTTCACATATAAAACAGCTAGTACATCAACACTTCAGGTACTTTTGATTGCTAGAAAATGTGTGGACTTAGTCAAACGGTCTACTATGACCCAAATAGCATCAATTCCACCACGAGTTCAGGGTAAACCCATGATGAAATCCATGCCAATACTCTCCCACTTCCATTCTGGTATGTCCAGGGGTCTAAGCACACCCGTAGGACGTCGGTGTTCTGCTTTCACTTGTTGACATGTGAGGCAATGTGCGGCATGCTCAGCCACCTCACACTTTATGTTGGGCCACCAAAACGACCTTTTCATGTCTTGGTACATCTTGGTTGTGCCTGGGTGAATTGTGTACTTTGTCTTATGGGCTTCATCCATCAGCTTACTGTTCAATTCCTCATTGTCTGGCACACAAGTCCTTCCTTGAAATAACAACCTCCCGTCCTCCGTGATAGAGAAATCTGGTCGGTCGGCTAGGGTTTCCTTAACTCTGATTAAAAATGGATCATTTGCTTGTTGCTCCCTGATCTCGACAAAGATGTCGGGTTGAGCTCTAAGGGTGGCCACTAATACCTGATCACTTCTTTGCTCAATATTTAAATCTAGACTGGAAAATTGCTCTAATAGTTGCATCTCACCCATGACTAAACAAGATAAGGACGCTACTCGCTTCCTACTGAGTGCATCAGCTACTGCATTACCTTTTCCTGGGTGGTATTGGATATTAAAATCAAAGTCCTTCAGGTATTCCAGCCATCTCCTTTGTCGCATATTGAGTTCCTTCTGGGAAAATAGATACTTTAAACTCTTATGATCATAATAGACAATGAACTGTTCTCCATAAAGATAATGTCTCCATATCTTAAGTGCAAACACCACAACAACTAGCTCTAGGTCATGGACAGAGTAATTGACCTCATGTGGCTTCAACTGTCTTGATGAATAGGCTATCACCTTCTCATTCTGCATTAACACATAGCCTAGACCGATTCCAAAAGCATCAGTGTAGACTGAGAATCCTTGGCCTCGACTGGTAACGTGAGGACAGGTGCAGAGGTCAAGCATTGCTTCAGTGTCTGAAAGCTTTTCTCGCATTCCTTGCTCCAGACATAGAGGTTCTCTTTTCGTGTAAGATGAGTAAGAGGTACAACTATTTTGGAGAAATCTTTGATGAACCGCATGTAGTAGCCAGCCAGTTCAAGAAAGCTTCTAATCTCGGTGACACTGGTGGGTCTTTCCTAGTTTAGGACACCTTCGACCTTGGAAGGATCCACAATTATACCTTCCTTTGATATGACATGGCCTAGAAATGACACCTCCTCGAGCCAGAATTCACACTTGCTCAATTTGGCACAGAGTTTGTTGTCGCGCAAGATCTACAGAGCGATCCTCAGATGCTCCTCATGCTCTTCCTTGGTCTTTGAGTATATGAGAATATTATCAATAAAGACCACGATGAATTTGTCGAGGTATGGCCGATAGATGTTGTTCATCAATTGCATAAAAAGCTGCATGAGCATTGGTTAGTCCAAAAGGTATGACTACAAATTCATAATGACCGTACCTGCTCCTGAAAGCCGTCTTGTAAATATCCGCATCTTTAATTCTTATCTGATGATATCACGATCTTAGGTCAATCTTAGAGAAGTTTTAGCTCCTGATATTTGATCAAACAATTCATCGGCACGAGGCAGAGGGTATTTGTTCTTGATAGTGAGCTGATTCAACTGCCTGTAGTCGATGCATAGTCTCATGGATCCGTCTTTCTTCTTGACAAATAGAACGGGTGCTCCCCAAGAAGAAGTACTTGGTCTAATAAAACCCTTTTCCAGCAATTCCATTAACTGCTCCTTCAATTCCTTTAATTCGGTAGGAGACATTCTATATGGCTGACGAGACACTGGTGCCGCTAGCTCCAGGAGTTAGATCGATTGAGAAATTTACATCTCGTTCAAGTGGAATGCCTGGAAGCTCATCGGGGAACACGTCTGGGTACTTTGCACTATATGTATGTCAGATATCTTAGATGCTTTCTTTTCAACCACTATGGCGGCAAGAAATGCCACACAACCCTCTCTTATCATATTCTGCGCCTTAATAGCAGAGACGAGAGACAAGTGCCTCTTGTGTCTACGTCCGTAAAGATCAGCTTAGGGAATTCACTAAATGTAATCTTCCCTCTTCTACAATCTACAATAGCCCCATAAGTAGACAGCCAATCGGCTCCCAATATGACATCGTAGCCCTCCATGGGCATACAGATCAGATCAGCTCTAAGATTTAGTTCACCAATCTTCACAACAGCTAATGGAAAATATTTGTTCAGTTGGGCTTTCTCGCCCAGTAGGGTTGTAACAGGTAATTCAGTTCCTATAGACACAGGTTTAACATTTAATGTGTCAGCAAATGCTTGTGATATGAATGAATGTGTTGCGCAGGTATTGATAGCCCACGAATGCGTCGTTAAACACGTGACTAACAATCTCAAAATTATCGGCTTACACTAACGATTTTAACAATAGTTAAGTGGTGAGAGTCGAGTCGAATCCACGAGGAAAAAGATTTTAGAGTTGAAAACCTTGAGTTTTTGTTTAAGAAAATAACGTGGTAGTATTAAGACTAAGTTGCACGAAATAAATTTAAACTACGTTAAATAAGTAAAGAGAGAGATAAAGATGGAATGAGAGAACACAAGACACTATTTAAAACTATAATCTATTAAACAATAGAAAATGTTTAACACACAGATTTTATTCTACTCAAAAACCATTAACAAGTACACTGAAATAAAAAATAAAAAGAACTAGAGAGAGAACAAGAGAGACGAGAAAGAGAGAAGAGAGAGAAAAGAAAAGAGAGAGAGGAGAGAGAGCGCAGGGAGAGAAGAGAGAAATGTGAGAGAGATAGGAGAGAAGAGAGAGAGATAAACAAGAGAGAGAGGAAGCGGGAGAGAGAGAAACAAGAGAGGGATAGAGGAGAGAGAGAAGAGAAGAGATAAGAGAGAGAAAAGAGAGAGACGAGAGAGACGTGAGAGAGAGAGAGGAGAGAGAGCGACGAGAGTAGAGAGAGGGCGGCGATAGAGATAGAGGAGAGAGAGAGGAGCAGGCGATGTGGCCTGGCGGGACGCGGGGCGCGGTAGGGCACAGCCTGGCGGGGCGCGGGGCGAAGGCGGGCCTGAGCGCGGCTGTGCTGCTGTGCGGCCACGGGCGTGGGGCTGTGCGTGGGCGCCAGGCGCAGCGGGTAGGCACGGCAAGCCTGGGCTGTGCGCTGCTGCTGCTTCTGCTTCTGTTGTACCGAGAGAAAGACACAGCGGGAGCAAGAGAGAAGGAGAAGAAGAAAGAGAGAAAAAAAGAAGGGGAGATCGCACGAGAGAGGGAGAAGAGAGAAGTAGTGAAAAGATTCATAACAAGAGAGAGAGGGGAGAGGTTTATAAAGTGGTAGAGAAAGAGAGGAAGGGGGAGAGAGGAAAGGAAAGAGATATTTTTAGAAAATAAGGGAGAATATTTTTAAAAGTGAGAAAATGTTTAAAAAATAGAGGGGGAATATTTTAATAGAATCTCTCTTTTATTTTCTCTTGCTCCACTCCAATCCATTAGCCCATTAAGCACTTCATAGAATGACCCATTAACATGCAAATACAACATAAAATTGAATTTAATCAATTATCGTCCATGATAATAGAAATCTTATGAATTTATCAAGTGTTAGTCATTGAAATGGCATGACTATTCATGATAATTATGATATTATTACATCCCCTAACTTACTCATTGCTAGTCCCTTAGCAATGCACCCAGGTGAATAATTAGGACTAACATGAACTTCAAACATCATTTTTCATATCAAGAAAGCAGAGATAAGACTGATCAATAATAAGTATTTCCAATTCTAGTAGCATGTGTCAAAGATAATCATGCAGTTCATGTTATTAGACAGTTCCTCAAGATACAGTTGAAATTATCATTTCCTTCATGAATGCACTTATAATCAATAAGCATTACTAAGATAGTGTATGAGTTTTTGACCCATTACTTAGAGATGATATCAACTCTACACTCCTAAAATTCAATCCTCGAATTACAGGTAGCTTCCACTCTGCTCTTTTTATTTTCATCCTTCGGTATCATTTTTTTCTTTCTTTGGATATCCTTTCACTGTTTGACGCGAACTTCAACACTTCATGAGGTGCCGAAGCCCGGTTACTAAGCTAGGGATTTCCTTCTTTATTTGTCATTTCATCATTTTTTTTTTCATAACTTGCAGGCAGGTAGCTTTTTCCCCACGATTAGTTTTCAATAAGAGTGTAGAATGTCAATCTTCATCATGAGTATTAGGTAAAACCCTCATCACCTTCTTGAATGACACTTATTCATCATCTAATACATGTGTGAAAGTTCAATAACATTTCAAATGTAGCTTGAGGAAAATGCTAAGAATATAATCACAAAATTCATCCTTTAGCGTGCCACTAGCACAAGTATATACTTAGTGTAAAATCAGTCTAGAATGATGTATTCCTTTCATGAAAAATGATACATGAAGTAAATGAGCATAGAATAATGTCGGGATGTTTAGGATTTAAAGATTTTGAAGGATTTGCCCTCCCCCAACTTAAATGACATTGTCCTCAATGACATAAAAGTAACGAACATAGAATAAAGCCAATGTAAGTTAAGAAAGGAGAGATGCAACATGATGATGACATGAGGGTAGTTGCACACTAGCTTCATCAAAGGTAATGGGCCTTCAAAAACCTAGAACACAATAGACAAGAAGAAATAAGTTAAATATCCTAAAAATGTTGGGTTGCCTCCCAATAAGCGCTAAGTTTAATGTCTTCAGCCAGACACAATGAAGTTCATGTGCATCTACTCAGGATCATTCAGGGGAAGGGATTCTTTAGGTGAGAGCTGCATGTTTTCCATGTAAGGTTTGAGACGTTGACCATTAACAGTAAAAGTTTGACCATTTTTAGGATCAAGAATTTTAACAGCACCATGGTCAAAAGTTTTTACAACAATGAATGGTCCATCCCATCGAGATTTCAATTTACTTGGAAATAAGCGTAGCCTAGAGTTAAAGAGCCAAACCTTTTGATCAGGATGGAAGGATTTCCTCAAAATGTGTTTGTCATGAAAGATTTTGGTCTTGGCTTTATATATTCTGGAATTATCATAGGCTTCATTGCGCAATTCCTCAAGCTCATGCAGTTGGAGGGCTCTATGTGATCCAGTTTGGGCTAAGTCAAGATTGAATTGTTTAATGGCCCAGTAAGCCCGATGCTCTAACTCAACAGGAAGGTGACAGGCTTTACCAAAAATCAATCTGTAGGGAGACATGCCAATGGGAGTCTTATAAGCAGTCCGATAGGCCCACAAAACATCATCCAATCTTTCTGATCAATCTTTCCTATCGGGCCTAACAGTCTTCTGGAGAATGTTCTTGATCTTCCTATTGGACACTTCCACTTGGCCACTGGTCTGGGGGTGGTAGGGGGTAGCAATTTTGTAAGTTATCCCATATTTTTTAAGCAAAGCTCAAAATTGGGAATGAGTGAAGTGAGATCCCCCATCACTTATGATGGCCCGAGGGCAGCCAAACCTAGAGAAGATATTCCTCCGCACAAATTTCATGACAACCTTATGATCATTGGTGCGGGTGGCAATGGCTTCAATCCATTTAGATACATAATCAACCGCCACAAGGATATATTCATTGCCAAAGGATGAAGGGAATGGGCCCAGGAAATCGATCCCCCAGACATCAAAAATTTCTACCACCAGAATGGGGTTGAGTGGCATCATGTCTCTCCTAGAGTTGTTGCCCACTGCTTGGCATCTCAGACAGGTCTTACTGAATTCATAAGCATCCTTGAACAATGTGAGCCAGTAAAACCCACTTTGTAAGACCTTGGCAGCAGTTTTCTTCCAAGAGAAGTGTCCCCCACAAGCTAGAGTGTGACAGAAATTGAGGATGCTTTGTTGCTCTTCCTCAAGGACACATCTCCTAATGACCTGGTCTGGACCCATGAAAAATAATTCAGGGTCATCCCAGAAATAGTGTTTGACTTTAGAGAAAAAATGATCCCTTTCATTCTTTGACCATCCTTCAGGAATTTGCCCTACCGCAAGGTAATTGACAATGTGAGCATACCATGGGGGTGTCCTATGAGAAATAGCAAGGAGGTGTTCATCGGGAAAGGAGTCATGCATGGGAGCACTTTCTGGGATGAGAATTCGAGACAGATGATCAGCAACAATATTTTCAGTACCTTTCTTATCCCGAATCTCCAAATCAAATTCTTGAAGGAGAAGGATCCATCTGATGAGTCTTGGTTTGGAGTCCTTCTTTTCTAGGAGATACTTCAAAGCAGAATGATCAGAGTAGATGATGACTTTTGCCCCCAAAAGATAAGATCGAAATTTTTCAAGGGCAAAAACCACAGCAAGGAGTTCTTTTTCTATGGTGGTGTAGTGCAGTTGAGCATCAGGGAGGGTGCGACTCGCATAATAAATCACCACAGGCTGTTTATCAATTCTTTGTCCCAAAACAGCACCGATGGCATAATCAGAGGCATCACACATGATCTCAAAGGGCAATGACCAATCAGGAGTTTGAAGAATGGGAGCTTTGGTCAAAGCCTCTTTCAAAGTAGTGAATGCTTCTAAACAAGCATCATCAAATTGAAAGGGACATCCTTTGCTAGGAGAAGAGTTAAGGGACGGGCAATTTTGGAAAAAATTTCAATGAACCGGCGATAGAAGCCGGCATGGCCAAGAAATGCCCGAATCTGTCTCACAGAGGTCGGGGGAGGAAGATCAGCGATGAGGCCAACTTTGGCTCTATCTACCTCGATACCCCGCTCAGACACAATGTGGCCCAAGACTATGCCCTCTCGAACCATGAAGTGGCTCTTCTCCCAACTAAGCACCAAGTTTGTCTCCACACATCTAGCCAAAACCTTCTCCAGATTTTTCAGACATTTTTCAAAAGACTCCCCATAAATAGAAAAATCATCCATGAATACTTCAAGGAATTCTCCCACCATGTCAGAGAAGATTGCCATCATGCACCTTTGAAAAGTGGCTGGTGCATTGCAAAGACCGAATGACATTCTCCTAAAAGCAAATGTGCCATAGGGGCACGTAAAGGTGGTCTTTTCTTGATCTTCTGGGTAAATTGCCACTTGATTGTACCCAGAGTAACCATCCAAAAAGCAGAAGAATTGCTGGCCTGCCAGTCTTTCAAGAATTTGATCCATGAATGGGAGTGGAAAGTGATCTTTCTTGGTCATGGCATTGAGCTTCCTATAGTCTATGCACACTCTCCATCCCGTGGTCAATCTGGTGGGTACCTCCTCCCCTTGTTCATTTTTCACCACTGCCAGCCCAGACTTCTTGGGAACCACTTGGGTTGGGCTGACCCATTGGCTATCTGATATTGGATAAGCAATTCCAGCATCTAGCCACTTCACTACTTCCTTCTTCACCACTTCCTTCATGCTGGGGTTTAACCTCCTTTGCGTTTCCCGGCTTGGTTTAGCATTGTCCTCCAAGTAGATGTGGTGCATGCAAACATATGGACTAATCCCTTTAAGGTCGGTCACTGTCCAACCTATGGCACCCCTATGTTCCCCTAAGACTTCCATCAATTGGGCTTCTTGGGTAGGGCTCAAATTGGAGGCAATGATAACAGGCACAGTTTGGTTGGGGCCTAGGAATACATACTTGAGGGAGTCTGGAAGAGGTTTAAGCTCAAGATCTGGAGGGCTTTGAAGTGAAGGTAGAGCTGGTTCAGATTGCAAGGCCGGTAGAGGTTCGACTTTGGACCAAGGTGCCAGATGGAGTGGTGAGTCATGTAAAGCATTGGTTTCCTCAAGATGGTCAACATCGAGATCATTATTGTTGCCCAGCTAGCTAGCCCAGAAGGGGGGGGGGGGGGGGAATGGGTTATTAAAAACTCGATCTCAGATTGAAACCTGTTTACTGAAAAGATTGCACAACTTAATAACAAGGTTAGAGTTAGAGCAAACAAGACGACAATCACACAAAACACATCCACAAGACACAAGGATTTTTATCCTGGTTCGGAACTCCTCTCCACAGGAGACCTACGTCCAGTCCCTGAGCAATACCTCAGGATTTCACTACCAAGGGTACAATCCCCTTTAGGATCCTTACACCCAGCCTCAACTGGTCTTCCTTCAGCCTGAAGGGAACAACAACCACCCTGGATACCACCAGGTCTTCCTTCGTCCAGAAGGGAACACAATCTAATAAGAAAAGGATGTGGAAACAGGCTTCAGATTCTAGCTTGAACAGCTACACACTGAAGCTCCTAAGCCCCCTAGAGAGAAAGATATTTAACAAGGTTTTTCTCTCTGAGGACTTCACAAGCTCTCACAAATAAAACTATTTTTGATCACAGAGAGCTAAGAGCTAAGAACAAGGATGGAGTGGAAGCTTCGCTCTTGTTTCAATCTTCTGAGGACTCTATGAGATGGATTTCTTTCTACTTCAGAAATCAAACGTTGTTTCGCCCATCCTGTTTTCCGTCTTGAGTCTTCTATTTAAACTGCTGATTCAAATTCGAACGTTGAAGTGTCCGTTGTCTCTTATCCTTGTGTACGTTAGACTGGTCACAGAGGAAGCTTCTGATCGTCAGTCTTTTATCCTTGTGTACACGCCAAGGAGATGTCATAGAACTTTGTATCTTGTATCCAACGTTGTACAGATGAGTCTTGTCAGATATCTGTAAGCATACCATCAATAAATAGAAGACAGCTAAGACTACTGTCTATTGTTAGTTGAGATGGAACAGATATTGCAGTATATAGTAAGGCTCCTTTCTGTCTAAAAAAGTACGTAGACAGAGTAGCATAGAAATGGAAGATATTGTCTGCATGCATGGGAGATATGATCAGAGAGTATTAAATGCATAGCAGTCAACGGACAAGATATGACTTTGACTTTTCAACGCTATTAAAAGGCATTATACTGATGCATCAAGAAATTCGATAAAAAGAATCTTGCTGACTTCATAACTTATGAAATCGTTATGACTTATAGCAAGTCGTTATGAACTGTAAGGAAATCGTTGTGATAACTTATGAAGTCGTTACAATAAGCAAGTCGTTACGAGTTCTGAAGAAATCGTTACGAGAAATCGTTATGACTATCGAGTTGTAAGGAAATCGTTACACGAAATCGTTATGATTATCAAATTGTAAGGAAATCGTTACACGAAATCGTTATGATTATCAAGTTGTAAGGAAATCGTTACACGAAATCGTTATACAAAGCAAGGCGTTATGAACAGTAAGGAAATCGTTATGAATTCTAAAGAAATCGTTATGAACTAGAGAGTCGTTGCGAGTTCTAAAGAAATCGTTATGAAGTCTAAAGAAATCGTTATGAATTCTAAAGAAATCGTTATGAACTAGAGAGTCGTTGCGAGTTCTAAAGAAATCGTTATGAAGTCTAAAGAAATCGTTACGACAGAGAGTCGTTGCGAGTTCTAAAGAAATCGTTACGAGGTCTAAAGAAATCGTTACGCTTCTCAAAGAAGTTCATGCGGTATCGATTTGTTTTGAGTTTTCCGGTCAAAGAGGAAATCGTTCTGCTTATCAAAGAAGTCGATGCGGTATCGATTTGTTTTGAGTTTTCCGGTCAAAGAGGAAATCGTTCTGCTTATCAAAGAAGTCGATACAAAGACTTGGATAGAAGTGATGAAACTTACCAGATTGTCTTGAACTTTCATTTTTCTTTTATTTCCTGTTCTCAAAGCTCAAGTAATCCATTAGTGTTATTTTGTTAATCATCAAAATTAATATATAAATAAATGGAAATATTTATTATGGGGACAGTTTGGTCATCAATCTCCCCCTTTTTGATGATGACAAAATATACTAAACATCATAAAAAAATGAAATATGTTTTTCAGATTATTTACGTTAGTTGTCTCCCCCATTTTGTCATTAAGCAAAAAGATAAGCTGTGAGACAAAGAAGAGAGAAAGATTTCTATTAAGATGGAGAAAGATAATACAGAGGAGATAATAAGGAGGCATGCTGTGAGACAACAGCCCATGCCTTGATCTCAAGGTCCTCAAAAATTTGCAGAAAAACGCCAGAGGCAACTGAGAAGGAGGGTCCCATGGAAGGGATGTTCCTCTGAATGTAGAGTTGCCTTTGCTGCTCTAAGAATTCGCCGTACTGAGTTTTGTCCAAAAAGAATCTGTAGTAAGTACTCTTGCCAAAACTGGCCCGATGGAGAAATCTGTCCAAGGAAATGGGATAGTGGATCTTTTGATTTAACAGATCCTGCTTTAAGGCATAGAAAGCAGAATATCGAGATGCTCATACAGCATAAATCTCTGGTATGGGTGCGATGGAGTTTAGATCCATAAAAGCTTCTGCAGAAAGAGCAGGCTTCCTCTGACGAACTAGATCTTGATTGATAGCTTCCAATTGCTGATAAGAGGCCTGATAGAGACGCTCCCATTCTGATGAGGTGAGTCTTTCACACTCAGAAATGAGTGGAGCTAAGATCTGAGAAGATATGCGGCCAGAGTGGTATTCTCTGAAGATGAACCGCAAAAGGAAGGAGATCTGCCCTGCTTGGCTGACATCCTGCCCATCTGTCTTGCAAACATATCTAGAGCATGAGACCCAGCATCTGAATCAAACACTAAAGAGTGTAGCTTTGGCAGAAGAACTGGAAAATCAACCTTGAACGAGACAAAGTCTACTTTAAGAGGAAGGTTGAGAGGGGTTTCTGATTTCAGCACAGTAATCTGCGAATGGAACTGGCAAAACTGAACTTCTGGAATTTTGTTCAAGAAGCAGAAGTCACTGTACAGCTGAAAGGCTCTGGCAATGCGAATTTCCTTCAAAATGAAGGATCCCCAAGAGTTCTTGTGCTGGATGATAAACCACTCAGAGAAGGTGAGTGGGTGAGCTCTGTGAGTGAGGGATTCGGCCCTTGCAGTCAGGTATTTTGCATACTGAGCCTTATTTCCTTTGATAGCTGCCCACTGATCTTCAGTCTTGAACTCAGTGCCCTCAAGGATTTTGGATTTGAAAGTTTGAGATAGCTGAGTAAAAGGAAGAATAATGTCCAGGTGTTCGGATAGGTTGAGAAAAGGAATACCATAAATGGTAGAGAGAATGCATTTCTGGAGGTATTCTTTGTAGATAGGTCTTCTCTTAGGATCAAGGGTGAGAGAATACCATAAAGGAGGGTATAGAGGAACAGAAGGAGTGCTTAGAGATGAGGAGGTTTTTCTCTTTTTCATGGCAGGACTGGGAGGGTCAGTCCTGTGAATGTGAGAGGCTGTGGAAAGAATGGTGAGGAGGGTGTTCCTTTCAAAATTGTCTGGAACATTTGTGTCAAAGACACCAAGAGGCAGAGGTTTATCTGGAGGAAAGATAACAGAATTAGGGGGAGTAGGAGGATAGAAAAAATGTTTAGGGTTAAAGGAAGAGGTTGATTGAAGAGGAGATGATTGAATTTTAATAGGTGAAGGTTTAGGGGTTAATGAGGATGGAGCTGAGATGGGAGCTGGAGTAGGAGAGAAAGAGGGTTGAGATGAAGTAGAGGATGAGGAAGGTTGGGTGCGAGGCATGGGATGTTTTATGGTTGGTGGAGCAGGAGGTGCAGTAGAAGGAGATGAAGGTGTGGAGAGGGTTGGAGTGGCAAGAGATGAAGTATCAGGGGCCTTGGAAACTGACATTGGCTCTTTCCCTTTGGCCTGACTCTCTCTGACTGCTGAAGAGGGTCCTGAAGACCCTGAGGCTGCCACTGGTCCGGGTGACCTCACGACTGATGGCCCTGATGGCCCTGACCCTTGAACTGGTGGCCCTGTTGGCCGAGAGACTTCTGCTGGAGGCCCTGGTGGCCTGGGAACTTCAGCTGGACTGCTCTGAGTGGGTGCAGGAGGGACACCACTAGACCTTGAAAGATTAGTCAGCAAATTCTTCATATCAGACATCTCTTTATTGAAATATCTCATTGCATTTCTTATTGAGGATACGTCAGAGGAGGTTGAAACTTGATTTGAAACAATTCCTTGTATGCTAGACTGAACTGATGCCAAGATCTCTCCTTGGGCTTTTAACAAGGCCATAACATGCTTCAACTTCACTTTTCTATGGCCCTTCCCTGACCTCCTGTGAACAACTCTTTTCTGCTTACCTTGCAGAGAGACAGGCTCCTCTACATTTAAATTGCTTGCACTTGGGCCTTCACTAATATCAACCTTGGCAGGAGCTGGGATTTTCTGAGTAGCTGTAACATTGTCAGGAATATTTTCATTCACAGGCTTCTCAATCTCAGCTTGCTCCCCCTGAATGGGAGCAGGGACTTCAATACCTTTTTGCTCCCCCTGAGCAGGAGCCTCTTCCAAGACAACTTTCTCCAAGTGGCCTTCTGCCACGGATTCAGATACTTCAGGATTAACTCTACTTTGCTCCCCTTGGCTAGGAGCTTCTTCCATGACCACATCTTGTTGAGTACCTGCTTGTATCTCAACATCTGCAACTGATTCAGACTGAACTTCAGTATGGCCTGCTATCATAACTTCTTCATCAGGTCCACCTGCCTTAGAAGAGACTGAGATGGAGGGAATGGAGTCCAATACCTCTCTTAAAATAGAGGCGACTAAGGTGGTGGGCAAGGAATCTGCCACACCAGCTGCACCCTCTTCCAATTGAGCTTCGGATTGGCATCCCACAGCTGACTCAACTGGTTCTTGCTCTGCTTGATTTGCTGCTGCTTGCTCTGCTGGATTTGCTGCTTGCTCTACTTCTACTGCTTCTTGCTCTGCTGCTGCTTGCTCTACTTCTACTGCTTCTTGCTCTGCTGCTGCTTGCTCTACTTCTACTGCTTCTTGCTCTGCTGCTGCTTCTGGAATATCTGCAATAACTGCTTCTCCTTCAGCCACAGAGGATTTTGACCAAACTCCTTCTTGCACTGAAAAACCACTTTTCTTCAGGTTTCTGGACCTTATAGACTGGCCCATCTTTTCAGCTACTGCACCTGACAAATCTACTCCAAAGTGCTTGAAAATCTTGGTCAGTAGATGAGCATACGGAAGGGAAACATTCAACTTGCTCTTTGTTTCCCATAGCTGAGCATGTGCAAACATCATTCGCTCAATCATCACTGCGGCCAGGTTTATCTCTTTGTTCTGGATTGCCCAGAACATTATGTCCGAATCTGCCCTAGTACATGAAGAAAAGGTAGCACTACGAGGTACTAAGATTTGGCAGACTATAAAGTGTAGCAACCTATTGAATGCGGACATCTGATTAATATCAAGCTTCCCATCCTTTAACTTAAATCCTGGACCGATAATCCCGAGACCTTTGACTTCATCATTCACAGAGTGAATGCCACTAAATCCAGAGGTCTTCACTCCAAACAAATCACGCAAAAGCTCATGGGTTATTCTGATTTGGATGCCCTTGACAAAGGAAACAAGGGACCCATCTGCTTCTGACTTCAGACAAATGTAGAAGGCTTTTACCAAGTCCGGGTAGCTTACCTCACTGAAGGTGACCACATCCATCCACTGCAATCTTCTTAGAGTATCAACTAGCCTGGCCATGCCACTCTTCTCAAGATTCTGAACATCCACTGCCTTATTTCCGCAAATCTTTGTCTTCACAAACGTAAATCTTTCTTGCTCCCTTGGGGATAAATACTCAGCACTGTAGCCCCCAACACTTCCGGAGATCAACGGAGCGGCCATGGGTGCAGAGAAGAAAAGATTCTGGAAGGGAGGATGATGGAAGAGACGGAAGTTCTCGAAGAATTCTTCGCGGGAAGAGAAGAAGGCTTCGAAAGTTGCAGAGAGTCGATCCCAAAATCGTTAGGGCATCGGCTTTGGGTGAACAGATAGAGAATAAAAGGGTAAAGGTGGAAGACGAGTCGATCCCAGAGCGATTTGAATAAAATATATTACTTTATTGAAAGGAGGAGCGCCAAAGGCGGTAAAGATAGAAAGCGACAAAAGGGTTTGACAAGTCAAACAACTTTCTACACAGAAGCGGTCAAAGCATATAGAAAACTGAGTTTTGCTTAACTTTAACGGAGAGAGAACTTTCATTTAATCTGAAGAATTTATATGTCAATAAAATCACAGAAATTCTTTCACAAATTGCACATCCCTAGTTCCCTTCTAAGAGATGTAAATCTCTCTTCAGGTAGGGCTTTTGTGAAGATATCTGCCAATTGACCATTTGTATCTATAAACGAAATTTCTAAATTACCACTAGCTACATGGTCCCGAATAAAATGTATCTTACCTCAATGTGCTTCGTCCTTGAGTGTTGAACTGGATTTTTGGTGAGGTTGATGGCACTTGTATTATCACACAATAGAGGAATTGATTTGATGTGAATGCCGAAATCTTCAAGTTGTTGCTTTATCCAAAGAAGTTGTGTGCAGCAACTTCCAGCAGCAACATATTCCGCCTCAGCTGTTGATAGAGCTACTGAATTTTGTTTCTTGGATGTCCATGATATTAAGCATCCTGCAAGAAACTGACAACATCCACTGGTGCTCTTTCTATCTACTTTGCAACCAGCATAATCAGCATCTGAATATCCTATTAGTTTTATTTCACATGATCTAGGATACCAGAGACCTAAGTTATGAGTTCTAGCTAGGTATCTAAATATTCTTTTTACAGAAATTAAGTGAGACTCTCTAGGGTCTGCCTGATATCTAGCACACATGCATACACTGAACAAAATGTCTGGTCTACTGGCAGTTAAGTAAAGTAATGATCCTATCATACCTCGATAATTCTTTTGATCTACCTTTTTACCTTTTTGATCACTGTCCATTCTGGTTGATGTGCTCATTGGAGTTGATAATGGCTTTGCATTTTCAAATCCAAATCTCTTTAACAGCTCTTTGGTGTATTTTGCTTGACAGATATGAGTGCCATCCTTCCCTTGCTTGATTTGTAATCCAAGGAAGTAGCTTAACTCCCCCATCAAGCTCATTTCGAATTCTCCCTGCATAAGCTTTTCAAAGTACTTGCAAAGAGATTCATCAGTAGATCCAAAAATAATATCATCTACATAGATTTGTACAAGAAGTATATGTTTAACCTTAGATTTTATAAATAATGTACTATCTACTTTACCTCTAGTGAAACCATGATTTAATAAGAAAGTACTGAGCCTTTCATACCAGGCTCTAGGAGCTTGCTTTAAGCCATATAAAGCCTTATGTAGTTTAAATACATGATTTGGAAATTCAGTGTCATCAAAACCTGGAGGTTGTTCAACATAAACTTCCTCCTTGATGAAACCATTTAGAAAGGCTGATTTGACATCCATTTGAAAAAGTTTTAAATCAAGTGCAGATGCATAAGCAAGTAAAATCCTAATGGCCTCAAGTCTAGCTACAGGTGCATAAGTTTCATCGAAATCTATGCCTTCCTCTTGGGAGTAGCCTTGAGCCACCAATCTGGCTTTGTTCCTTAAGATTATTCCAGACTCATCAGTTTATTTCTGAACACCCACTTGGTGCCAATAACTGAATGATTGGATGGTCTAGGAACAAGTGACCATACTTGGTTTCTCTTGAACTGATTTAGTTCATCTTGCATGGCTAATATCCAAGATTCATCAGATAAAGCTTCATTGACTGTCTTAGGCTCTATTTGAGAGACAAATGCTAAATAGTCGCATGGAATTACATTACCTCTAGTTCTTACCCCTACAGATGGATCACCAATGATGTTTTCAGGAGGGTGATCTTTCTGATGTCTCCATTCCTTTGGAAGATCTTCATGTTGGACTTTCTGTTTGCTGCAGTTCTTCCAGAGTTGGATCCTCTTTGTCCTTAATTGAAGTATTCTTTAATTTTTCGGACAAGTCGTCTGCATCATCAATGTCACTAATTTCTTCCTTTTTCAAGGAAGGGTTAGATTCATCAAAAATAACATGTACTGATTGTTCAATCAATAAGGAACGTTTATTGAAAACTCTATAACCTTTGGGTTTAGAAGAGTACCCCATGAAGATGCCTTCATCTGATTTGGCATCCAACTTACCAATGTCCCTTTTTCCATTGTTATGGATGAAGCAAGGACATCCAAATATTCTGAAATGGCTAATCTTTGGCTTCTTTTCTTTGTAAAGTTCATAAGCAGTCTTTTTCAGAATTGGCCTGATCATCACTCTATTTATGATATAACATGCAGTGTTGATAGCTTCGGCCCAGAAATATCTTGGTAGATCATATTCTGACAACATTGTTCTTGCCATATCCAAAAGAGTTCTGTTTTTCCTCTCAGCAATTCCATTCTGTTGAGGTGTCCTTGGAGCTGAGAAGTTGTGCTCAATTCCTTGATCATCACAGAACTTTGTAAACTTTTCATTCTGAAACTCACCACCATGATCTGATCGAATAGAGACAATTGAGAATTTCTGATCTTTCTGAACTTTCTTACTGAAGCTGACGAAATTTTCAAAAGTGTCATCTTTGTGCTCTAAAAAGGATACCCAAGTGAATCTTGAATAATCATCAACTATAACAAATCCAAAATTCTTTCCTCCCAAACTGGTAGTCCTCATTGGCCCAAATAAATCCATGTGAAGTAGTTCTAAGGGCTTTGAGGTGGTTACTACAGTCTTTGATTTGAAGGAGCTCTTGGTGTGCTTTCCTCTTGCACAAGGTCTGCAAATGCTATCCAATCTGAAATTTACCTTTGGCAGTCCTTCAACTAGTTTTCTCTTTCTGAGCTTGTTCAACCCATCCAAGCTGCAGTGGCCCAATCTTCTGTGCCACAACTCAGTTGATTGATCTTTACTAGCTGCCAAACACACATCTTGATCCTTGAGTTCATCGAGATATAGAACATACAAATTTCTTTCTCTGTAGGCTTCAAATATGACTGCACCATCCTTTAAGATACTGCATTTTGATTCTTGAAACTGAATTTGATGGCCTTTGTCACACAACTGGCTGATGCTGATGAGATTGTGCTTTAACCCTTTGACCAGCATTACATCCTCTATGACTGATTTTCCTTTGATGTTCACAGACCCGCTTCCTATCACAGTCCCTTTTCCATTATCTCCATAGGTGACTGTACCTTCTTCAGCTTGGAGATCAGCAAATATCTTCTTGTTGCCTGACATATGCCTTGAGCACCCACTATCCAAATACCATTTGGATGCTCGAGGGTTAACCTGAAATGAGAACATCAAGCTTTAGGTACCCAAATTCTTTTGGGTCCTGATTGGTTAGTATCATCAACTTTACCTTTTAATATCCATTTTTTATGTCTTGTTGGGCATATAATTTTAATATGTCCTAACTTGTTGCAGTGACTGCAGCAGGATAACTTAGTTACTTTTTCTATATATTTGAAATCAGCTTTGTATGCTATATCTTGTTCGGGTACAAATTTTGGTGTTGGATATGTTTTAGGGTATATTATGGTTTCTTCATTGTCTGGGGGTGTATATCCTAATCCATTTTTCTTTTTACCCGATCTCCTAGCACCTTTTAATATTAAAGAGTTTTTACCATTGGTAAATTTTTCTAGTGTACTTGATAGATTATCATTTTCTTTATTTAGTCTTTCTATTTCTATTTTAAGTTCACCTAAGTCTTCTTGTTTTTCTAGATGATTTATTTTCTTATTTTTCTCTTTTAAATCTTCACATAATAATTCATTTCTTCTTTTATGTTCAGTAATTTGTTTTTCAAGTTCTTCATTTTCTGTTCTTAGGTCTGAGTTTGTATTTTCTAAACAGATTATATTTTTCTTACTAGTTTTAAGTAATTTGCATATTTCTTTGTATTTTTCATAAAGTTCATTAAAAGCATTTTCCAAATTATCAGAATCTGAATCATTGCATGAATTAAAAGAAGAGTCAGAGGTTACCTTGTCTTCGGTGTTGGCCATGAGAGCCAAGTTGGCTTCTTCACCTTCACTGCTCGAGCTTGACTCGCTGTCTGAGTCACTGCTGTTCTCCCAAGCAGCTGCCATTGCTTTCTTTTTGTATTTCTTAAATCTTCTGAAGTTGTCCTTCTTCTTGTGATCACTCTTTTTGATCATGGGACAATCTGCCTTGATGTGTCCAGGCTTCTTACATTCATAACAGATTACTTCTCCTTTCTTTTGATCCTTTACTTCTGGTTTTCTAAAGTCTTTGTTTTTCTTAAAAAATTTTCTTCCGGACTGATATTTCTTTTTCTTTGCTAGAATCCTTTGAAGTCTTCGAGACAGCATGGCTTCTTCATCATCACTGTTTTTACTACTCTCACTATTATCCAAGGATTCTTCTGAATTATCTTCACTTGCTTTGAGAGCATTTGATTGTTTCCTTCTGCTGGAGGATTCTCCTAATCTCTCCATGTTTATCTCGTGAGCCATGAGAGATCCTATTAGCTTTTCCAATGACATTAATTTTAAATCATTGCTTCTTCAATGGCTGTTACCTTCGGAGTCCATGAAGATGGTAAAGATCTGAGGACCTTTCTAACCATATCTGGTACATCATAACCCTTTCCCAAGCCAGCTAATCCATTTGTGATGTCAGTGAATCTGCTGAACATCTGAGTTATTGATTCACCTGTCTGCATCTGAAATCTTTCATATTGAGCTACTAGAATATCTATTCTTGTCTCCTTTACCTTGTCTGTCCCTTCATAGGTAATTCTGAGCTTTTCCCACATTTCCATTGCAGATTTGCAGGCTGAGACTCTATTGAACTCTTTCTTGCTTAGGGCACAGCATAATATGCTCTTGGCTTTGCAGTTTAAGGATATTCGTTTCCTATCATCATCTGTCCACTGAGCCTTAGCATTTGTGACCAAAAGATCGCCTTCTTCTACAATGGACCAGATTGTGTAATCATGACCTTGTAGAAAATATTCCATTCTAGTCTTCCAGTATGTATAATCTTCTCCATCGAACAAGGGAGGCCTGTTGACTGACTGACCTTCGAAGTTGCTTTGGGCTGCCATTGATCTTTGCTCTTCAGATCGTTGGATCTTCTTCTTTGTCGAAGAGACGGGCTCTGATACCACTTGTTGCCCAGCTAGCTAGCCCAGAGGGGGGGGTGAATGGGTTATTAAAAACCTCGATCTCAGATTGAAACCTGTTTACTGAAAAGATTGCACAACTTAATAACAAGGTTAGAGTTAGAGCAAACAAGACAACAATCACACAAAACACATCCACAAGACACAAGGATTTTTATCCTGGTTCGGAACTCCTCTCCACAGGAGACCTACGTCCAGTCCCTGAGCAATACCTCAGGATTTCACTACCAAGGGTACAATCCCCCTTTAGGATCCTTACACCCAGCCTCAACTGGTCTTCCTTCAGCCTGAAGGGAACAACAACCACCCTGGATACCACCAGGTCTTCCTTCGTCCAGAAGGGAACACAATCTAATAAGAAAAGGATGTGGAAACAGGCTTCAGATTCTAGCTTGAACAGCTACACACTGAAGCTCCTAAGCCCCCTAGAGAGAAAGATATTTAACAAGGTTTTTCTCTCTGAGGACTACACAAGCTCTCACAAATAAAACTATTTTTGATCATAGAGAGCTAAGAGCTAAGAACAAGGTTGGAGTGGAAGCTTCGCTCTTGTTTCAATCTTCTAAGGACTCTATGAGATGGATTTCTTTCTACTTCAGAGATCAAACCTTGTTTCACCCACTTGTTTTCCGTCTTGAGTCTTCTATTTAAACTGCTGATTCAAATTCGAACGTTGAAGTGTCCGTTGTCTCTTATCCTTGTGTACGTTAGACTGGTCACAGAGGAAGCTTCTGATCGTCAGTCTTTTATCCTTGTGTACACGCCAAGGAGATGTCATAGAACTTTGTATCTTGTATCCAACGTTGTACAGATGAGTCTTGTCAGATATCTGTAAGCATACCATCAATAAATAGAAGACAGCTAAGACTGCTGTCTATTGTTAGTTGAGATGGAACAGATATTGCAGTATATAGTAAGGCTCCTTTCTGTCTAAAAAAGTACGTAGACAGAGTAGCATAGAAATGGAAGATATTGTCTGCATGCATGGGAGATATGATCAGAGAGTATTAAATGCATAGCAGTCAACGGACAAGATATGACTTTGACTTTTCAACGCTATTAAAAGGCATTATACTGATGCATCAAGAAATTCGATAAAAAGAATCTTGCTGACTTCATAACTTATGAAATCGTTATGACTTATAGCAAGTCGTTATGAACTGTAAGGAAATCGTTGTGATAACTTATGAAGTCGTTACAATAAGCAAGTCGTTACGAGTTCTGAAGAAATCGTTACGAGAAATCGTTATGACTATCGAGTTGTAAGGAAATCGTTACACGAAATCGTTATGATTATCAAATTGTAAGGAAATCGTTACACGAAATCGTTATGATTATCAAGTTGTAAGGAAATCGTTACACGAAATCGTTATACAAAGCAAGGCGTTATGAACAGTAAGGAAATCGTTATGAATTCTAAAGAAATCGTTATGAACTAGAGAGTCGTTGCGAGTTCTAAAGAAATCGTTATGAAGTCTAAAGAAATCGTTATGAATTCTAAAGAAATCGTTATGAACTAGAGAGTCGTTGCGAGTTCTAAAGAAATCGTTATGAAGTCTAAAGAAATCGTTACGACAGAGAGTCGTTGCGAGTTCTAAAGAAATCGTTACGAGGTCTAAAGAAATCGTTACGCTTCTCAAAGAAGTTCATGCGGTATCGATTTGTTTTGAGTTTTCCGGTCAAAGAGGAAATCGTTCTGCTTATCAAAGAAGTCGATGCGGTATCGATTTGTTTTGAGTTTTCCGGCCAAAGAGGAAATCGTTCTGCTTATCAAAGAAGTCGATACAAAGACTTGGATAGAAGTGATGAAACTTACCAGATTGTCTTGATCTTTCATTTTTCTTTTATTTCCTGTTCTCAAAGCTCAAGTAATCCATTAGTGTTATTTTGTTAATCATCAAAATTAATATATAAATAAATGGAAATATTTATTATGGGGACAGTTTGGTCATCAATTATCTGTAATACCCAAAATGTAAAATGATAAATATGTGAGAAACGATCGAGAAAACATAATGCAGTTTTTTAGCAGATGGAGAGATTAAGCAAATTCAGATCTATCTAAGTCCTGACTGAAAATGTGCTAAAGGATACTATTATTGGTAAAAGATATTTCTAATGATAAATAATGATGATAATGTTAAAGGATACGACTAAAGAAAAATGGTAAGAGTAAAAGTTAGTACTAAAGGTTAGCATATTGGTAAAGAATGAGGATTAGGATATGGATATATCCTTATTCACACTGAGTTTGAAATTAAATAAGAAGAAAAAGTATAAATGTAAATAGGAGGGGCATATCTACAATTATAAAAATATGGGGTTTTCATGCAAATGTTAATTTTTGTGGGGACCCTGGTGAAACTTTTACCGACCCCTAAAGACACAGTCGGATTCCCGATCGGAGCTCATTCGGAGCCTGAACAGCCGATCAGGGGTTAGGAAAGGACATATCTTTAATTTCTAAAAGTCAAAGGTAAAAATGTTAAAGACACAAAAGTTAGGAGGACAAGTGAAATAATATTTTAAAATCTTAGAAATTCCTGGAAAAATCAAGAATTCTCTAGAATCATCTAGAAAGGGACACTTGTCCCAATCTAGGGGATCCTTATCCCTTAGGGACACTTGTCCCAATCTAGGGGATCCTTATCCTTTAGGGACACTTGTCCCAATCCAAGGGATGCTTATCCATTAAGGGACACTTGTCCCAATCTTGGTGATCTTTATCCCTTAAGGGACACTTGTCCCACATCCATGCATCCTTATCCATTAAGGGACACTTGTCCCAATCCTAGTGATCCTTATCCATTAAGGGACACTTGTCCCTATCTTAAGGGCCCTAGGGAGCGCCCCTCTCTCTCCCCTCTCCCCTATATATATATACCCCCCCTCCTCCTCCCATTCCATCCATCCAAGTGAAGAGAGGGAGAGGTTAGGCTAGAACTCTAGAGAGAGTAAAGAGAGGAGGAGTGTCGTCTCAAAGATCTGCCGATATGTAGGTTCTTTTAAGTTAGTTCTAGATCCCTAGTGAGTGAAAGTGCTGCTTGTCGTGTCCTTCTAATCCTTCTCTACGTCGAAACACCGTCGGTTCGTTTCCTCGGAATCTCCTGCTACGTCGAAGTACTGCCAGTTCGATTTCTCGGAGTCTCTTGCTACGTCAGGATGCTGCTGATTTGGAGTCCCTCTATCCTGGAATTCCATCAGTATGTATCCTCGAGATCCTTTGCCATACCGGAACTCTACCGGTTTCCTTTCTCGAAATCCCTTCTTTGTCCTAAAGTGCTGCTGATTTGTCTTCTTGGGATTCCTTCTCATGTCGGAGTGCTGCCAGATTGTTTAGTGAAGATCCTTTCCCGTGCCAGAATACTGTCGGATTGTTGAGTAAGGATCCTTTATCCATGCCGGAATGCTGCCAGAGTGAAGTCTGCTTCCTGTATCATTGAAGTTTCCGCAACCTTTAGCTCTTCAGGTAGGTTTCCTACTAATCTTTTCTAAGCCATCGATTGGTAGTTAATAATGTTAATGATTCTGGTTTTGATATAATCTTTGTATAACTCCCTACTATGCTCCTTGTCATGACCTAGTGCGTTTCATCAGTAGTAACCTTTTACTGGATCCTTGTTAATTTCTTGATTGACACTCTTAATATATATTGTTAGTGAATATAAGATTAAATGTTAATAACCTTAGTTAGTACAGCATCAAGTGAATTTCTAATGAAGTGTTCCTAAGCTTCATTATCAGCATCTTTCGTGACTTCCACTCTAACCGTAGTCCCGTAATAATTCGTGTTGTTGATTTGACGATTTATTACTAACACCTTGATCCTCTCTATCGTGATTAATTCTTAAACTAAAATTCTACTATATGTATGAAAGCCATAAGCTTGTGCTTAATAGAGCCTTGGTTCAGAGTACCCTTGGATTTCCCATCATCATGTTAACTTTGTCTCCAACTTACATGTCGCTAATACTATCTCAACTTGGTCTCCTTTTCTGATCAAATTACTATTGCGTACTTATTTCTTTGAGATCCTTGTCTATACTCTGAACCAACCCTTGAAGTTCTCGGCCACTTAAGTGTATGTATGAACTGTCAGCAAGTGCTTGAATAGGGTCATGGACCCAAAGTGAAAGTGATGCCAGTTATGGGGCTATGGTCTAGTCCCGGGAAGATCCCAAATACTCTTAGTGTCTAGTGGTACCGTATGGAGAGTAATGGCCAGGTGTTGGCATGCACCACAAGTGAGTGTTCTTGAGTAATTTGCTTGACAAGTTCATTCTATCGTGATTGATTGCGTGAAACAAATCATAGTGAATCCAAGTGCGTGATAATCGTGAAGTGTTCAGTGGCCAATTCTTGAATGATCTAGTGTCTCTATCATGGTATTCATGTACTATCTTGTTACATGAGTCGTAAAGTGCTACTGATTGATCTCTTGCTCTTATCTTTCGTAAAATCTAGTGTTCACCACTCCAGTGATCGAATAGTGTTATTGATTGAACTCGTGCTTGTCTTGTAGTAAATCTAGTGGACATCACTTCAGTGATCATGTGCTACTGTTATTCAAGCTCATACTCTTGTCATACCATTGTTAATCTTTCCATGTTTATTAATTAATCTCTCGTATTTGCTTACTCGATAAATCCATTCTCATAACTTATGTTCGTGCTATTCGAAAAGTGATCAGAGACAAACCTTCTGAGTTATCTAGTTCCACCCTAGTTATTTGTGATATCATGTCAATCTCAAAAGTTATGTACATACAACTTCTTTATAAAGATTAGCTACCATCTTCTAGTTAATCCACTTTACTAGTTATTATTATTATTTTTAAGATTATTAGCATACCTATTTATTGAAATCTCTAGTGTATTCTTACCAGTGATCTCTTCATCTACATTAATGAGCTATTGTTCCATTACCCCTAGATTTTCTTTAACCTTATTAACTGCTAGTTGTGTTTTGGAATTGATTAAGGGTAACCTACTGGGCATTTTTATGCTCATTATTTTATTAACATTTTTCAGGAACAAAATTTTTCAAGTGTAAGATTAAGTGGTCGAGAAGTGTGTTGAGCGGCTGAAGCCCAAGTAACACAAGTGAGTTTCTCTTTTGCCATCTTATCTGTTGTACCTCGGCTTCTTCCGCTGCCATAACGTCGGGGCGCGACATTATCAATGGACTCAGTCAAAATGTCAATAGAATGACATCCTTCTTCTTGATCTGGATATTGAGATGCTTTAAAAATACTGAGATAAACCTTTTGTCCCCCAAATGAAATGTCCATCATCCCCGTAGCACAGTTGATGTTGGCTTTGGCAGTGGCGAGGAAGGGACGACCAAGAATGATAGGAGTGTGTTTCAACTCCTGGTTGGTGGACATATCAAGGATGAGAAAGTCCACGGGGAAATAACAATCATTGACTTTGACAATTACATCCTCTATCAATCCCCGTGGAGTCTTGACCGAACGATCGGCCAACTGCATAATGATGGAAGTGGGCTTGAGTTCCCTTATGTTGAATTGTTCA
Organism: Colocasia esculenta; assembly: GCA_014218235.1. Taxonomy (NCBI): domain Eukaryota; kingdom Viridiplantae; phylum Streptophyta; class Magnoliopsida; order Alismatales; family Araceae; genus Colocasia; species Colocasia esculenta. The sequence goes on along the minus strand of CM024757.1, from coordinate 33,227,435 downwards.
TAAATAAAGGTGGGAAGAAGATTGACACTTGCCCCTAAATCAAGAAGGGCACGATCAAAGGTTATACCACCTATATCACATGAAATGAGGGGAGCACCAGGGTCCTTCAACTTCCTAGGGAGGTGATTTGTCAAGACTGCACTAACATCTTCAGATAGCCAGATTTTCTGAATTGCAGTCTTGGATTCCCTTCGTGGAGTGCACATTTCTTTAAAAAATTTAGCATAAGTCGGGACATGCTTGATGGCATCTAGGAGTGGAATATTGATGTGGACTTGTTTGAACAATTCCAACAACTCCTCATCTTGAACCGACTTCTTCTTCTTAACGGGCTTGGATTCTAGAGCACTTGGAAATGGCACTTTGGGCTGGTAAGAATTTGGATCTACATGAGCTTTCTCTTTTCCTTTGTTTTCTTCCCCCAACTTAGTTTGAATGGGTTCCTCTTCGCTATCACTAGTTTCATCTTGGACCTCTAGTTCAGGATTATTCACAACATCTTTTCCCTTATGTGGGTCACTTAGCACCTTACCACTTCTCAGGCTTGAAATGGCTTTTATGTTCTCCAATTGTGGGCCTCTTGGTTGGACTTGTTGGACATGTTGAGGTAAGAGGCCTGGTTGTGAAGCAAAGCCTGGTGGTTGGTTCCTTGGGTTGGGCACAGGTTGGCTAGGCAATTGGCCCACTTCCCTTCTCGTGGTGGTCTCAGCCATCTGGCCCACTTGGGCTTCTAACCTAGCCATGGTCTGTTGGTTTGTAGCCAAGAGTTGTTGTTGTTGGTGCAATTGTTGTTGTTGGGCCAAGATGATTTGTTGGAGTTGATTGAATTGTTCTTCAAAATTTTGTTGATGGGGTTGTTGAAAGGTGGGCTGAACTTGCTTGGGCTGATGAGGAGGATATTGGACTACCTGAGAGAATTGGGCCTGAGGCCCTCTAGCATAAGTGCCATTATAAGGATTCGGCTGGGCCTGAAACTGGTTCTGGAATGGTTGTTTTGGGGCTTGAGGCTCGGATGGGTTAGGTCTTTGAGGTGGAACTTGTTGATTTTTCCAAGAGAAATTGGGATGGTTTCTCCAGCCTGGATTGTATAAATTGGAAAATGGGTCTAGATTGGGCTTGGGAAATCCTTGGGCTGCTTGGACTTGTTCTTGGACTTGTTCTTGGATGAAAGGTGGGAGTTGAGCTGCAGTTGGACATTCATTAATGTGATGGGCCGGGCTAGCACACAAGCTACAGACTTCCTGATGATAGGAATCTGGGCGAACATATGGGCTTGAGGGGAATGGGCCAAAGGAATCCTGATGGGTCCTAGACAAGATTTGGTCCATCTTTTGAGCCAGAGAGGCAACAGTTTGGGCCATCGTGTCCACTTTCTCCCACTTTTGGGCCATGAGATGGTTCTCGAATTTGGGCTCCGATTCAACCTGATTTCTCACTTCATACAACCCAGCCCGTTTGGATGGCCCAACAGATCTCTCATAAGATGAAAGTGAGGCATGATTAATTGAATTTTCACTTAGCATTTCAAAGAGATCATAAGCCTCCTCCTCACTTTTACTCATGAAAGCCCCTCCACATGAAGCATCCACCATTTGTCTATACTGTTCAGTCAATCCTTCATAAAATGCTTGGACAATTTGCCATTTTGAGAGACCATGGTGGGGGCATTTTCTCAAAAGCTCCTTCAACCTTTCCCATGACTCATGAATTAATTCCCCTGGTGTTTGAGAAAATCCAGTAATGGCTCTTCTCATGGTATTGGTTCGGCCTATGGGGTAGAATTTTTTCAAAAATTGTTGCATTTCTGCCCAAGTTCTAATGGTTTTTCCTACAGTGCCCAACCAATATTTAGCTTTATCCTTAAGAGAGAATGGGAAAAGAGTCAGTCTGAGGACATCATTAGTGAAGTTCTGGATCTTGACAGTGGAACAAATTTCCAGAAATTCATCTATGTGTTTGTAAGGGTCCTCATTGGTATTTCCATAAAAGGATGGGAGCATTTGGATGGTGCTGGATTTAATCTCATATTGGATGGCTTGATTTTGTGGGAGATGAATACAAGATGAAGGTTGATATTGATTGGGAATGAAATAATCCTTCATTTGTTTGGGGATTTCTTGATTATCTTAATTTTCAGCCATTTGATTTTTCAGGAGAGTATTCCTTTGATGGAGAAGTCTCTCAATTTCTAGGATTGGTCCTAGCAAATTAGGGCTTTGTGATCTCCTACCATGCATGCATTAGGACCAACTGAGAGAAGAGAGATAATTTTTTTTTATTTTTATTTTGAATTTTTTTTTATTTTAACAAAGACAAACAAGTTTAATCAAATATCCTATTTGACCTAGGGATCTTAGACTTGAAAGTGAGATTTCTCACAAAGTGGTCATAGACCAACTTAAGTCCACTATCAGGTATATCCACTGGCCAGGTAAGAGGTGGGGTAGTGGGAGGCTCCCCCTACTTTCGTAGGGACCTAATTAGAGAACCACTTTCCCGCTTAGGCGTTGCCTTTTAACCTCTAGCCTTAGACACCAGTTTCCAAAACCAATTAGTGGGCCCAAGTGGACCTAAACCTCAGTGTGAACCCTAAGGCCAATGTTTACTGACTTTTATTAGGGCTTGGGAATGCAAAAGATGCAGGTAGATTGTGGTTTGTGGGCTAAGGAAGGGTGATCAAATCCCCACCTTATCTTGTTAAGGAAATTGCCCTTAAAGTATTTTAGAAATGATGTGCACACCACAAAATCAAGCAAGGGATTCTATGCAAGCATGGCAATGCATGATCATGCTTTTTAAAGAAATTGAGATTCTCACCTTGCCTCCCGCAATCTTCGATAAGAAAGGAAACTTTCAAACAAAAGAAACTACCTAAACATGGAAATCTAAATGATGCATGTCCTAAAGATGGAAGGTTTCTATTCTTGACATGACATCTTTGATTGGATTCAAGTGATTGATTTTTTTTTTGATTTTTGATTTTGTTTCTTTTTTTTTTAATTATCTAAACATGGTAACTAAGAAAAGGAAACTAAATCAAGAGGGTTTTAATGGTACTTACCTCCAACGCAATTCCTCGTTCTTTTGGAAATGAAAATAAATGGAAAAGTGAGAGAAGGAAACTCACCTCACTTACCTTTTTTTTTCTTCTGATTTTTCCTTTAATTTTCGGATTTTTCTTTCCAAACAGAACTTTTACCTACATATTCGGCTTTCAGCGACAGTTTTCTGACAGATTCTTTAATTTTGCAATTTTTAGGAATTTTCACTTTTTATTTGATACCTACAAAAAGAAAGAAAATGTTAGCATGAATATATACAAATAACACCAAGATTATCAAAACTAAAATTCTAATTCCCCGACAACGACGCCAAAAATTGATAGCCCACGAATGCGTCGTTAAACACGAAACTAACAATCTCAAAATTATCGACTTACACTAACGATTTTAACAATAGTTAAGTGGTGAGAGCCGAGTCGAATCCACGAGGAAAAAGATTTTAGAGTTGAAAAACTTGAGTTTTTGTTTAAGAAAATAACGTGGTAGTATTAAGACTAAATTGCACGAAATAAATTTAAACTACGTTAAATAAGTAAAGAGAGAGATAAAGAGGGAATGAGAGAACACAAGACACTATTTAAAACTATAATCTATTAAACAATATAAAATGTTTAACACACAGATTTTATTCTACTCAAAAACCATTAACAAGTACACTGAAATAAAAAATAGAAAGAACTAGAGAGAGAACAAGAGAGACGAGAAGAAAGAGAAGAGAGAGAAAAGAAAAGAGAGAGAGGAGAGAGAGCGCAGAGAGAGAAGAGAGAAACGTGAGAGAGATAGGAGAGAAGAGAGAGAGATAAACAAGAGAGAGAGGAAGCGGGAGAGAGAGAAACGAGAGAGGGATAGAGGAGAGAGAGAAGAGAAGAGATAAGAGAGAGAAAAGAGAGAGACGAGAGAGATGTGAGAGAGAGAGAGGAGAGAGAGCGACGAGAGGAGAGAGAGGGCGGCGATAGAGATAGAGGAAGAGAGAGGAGCAGCGGCCCTTCACGTTGCATGCAAAGGGGGAGGCGGGCGACGTGGCCTGGCGGGACGCGGGGCGCGGCAGGGCGCGGGGCGAAGGCGGGCCTGGGCGCGGCTGTGCTGCTGTGCGGCCATGGGCGTGGGGCTGTGCGTGGGCGCCAGGCGCAGCGGGTAGGCGCGGCAAGCCTGGGCTGTGCGCTGCTGCTGCTTCTGCTTCTGTTGTACCGAGAGAAAGACACAGCGGGAGCAAGAGAGAAGGAGAAGAAGAAAGAGAGAAAAAAAAGAAGGGGAGATCGCACGAGAGAGGGAGAAGAGAGAAGTAGTGAAAAGATTCATAGCAAGAGAGAGAGGGGAGAGGTTTATAAAGTGGTAGAGAAAGAGAGGAAGGGGGAGAGAGGAAAGGAAAGAGAGATTTTTAGAAAATAAGGGAGAAGATTTTTAAAAGTGAGAAAGTGTTTAAAAAATAGAGGGAGAATATTTTAATAGAATCTCTCTTTTATTTTCTCTTGCTTCACTCCAATCCATTAGCCCATTAAGCACTTCATAGAATGGCCCATTAACCTGCAAATACAACATAAAATTGAATTTAATCAATTATCGTCCATGATAATAGAAATCTTATGAATTTATCAAGTGTTAGTCATTGAAATGACATGATTATTCATGATAATTATGATATTATCAGGTATCAAATAAAACAAATGCTGACTGAGAAAAGACTGGTAAAGTACCTTCCACAACTCCACCTTCCTCAGTGGTCTCCACTTCCTGTAAGGCTTGAGTCTGCCTGGTTTCTTCTATCCCATAGAACGCTTCTCATTTTCTTTAAGCATGCGGCAATTGGGAATACGATGCTCTCGACTCCCGCAGTGTAGGCATGCGCCTACCTTCCTCCAGCATTCCTCGGTAGTGTGACCCAGCTTGTCACAGTGCTTGCATCTAGGCTTGTTGGGTGCAGTGGGGGTGAAGACCTTGGGCTTCCGCTCTTGGCTTGGCCGGTCGGTAATGCTTAACGGCCTCTTCTTGCCGTTAGTGGGCTTGCTTGTAGATCCTGATGTCTGTTCCTTCTTGACCATTCTACCCTTGATGCAATTAGTCAGATCGGTCGCATCCTCAAGTAGTTGGGCCTTCTTGACCATGTCAGCATATGTCTGAATGTCCAGTGGTGCCGATTGGGTGATATAGGCGGGCCTGAGCCCGTTAAGAAAACGCTTCGCCTTCATTCTGTCAGTGCCTACAAGATGATTGACATATCGTGCCAACCAGGAGAACTGAGCTTCATACTTAGCGACGGTAAGGATCCTTTGTTTCAATGCAGCAAATTCGGAGGCCTTCCTCTTTTGAACTCTTTCAGAAAAATACTTGGAGTTGAAGTGCTCCTTAAACTCGTTCCAGGTGAATTGTGCATCTGCCCATGTAGCATTAACGGACTCCCACCACGCATGGGCGTCCCTTTCCAGTTGGAATGTTGCTAGCAGTAAATTATCTCCATCCACACATTGCATGACGCGGAAAATATGTTCTGTCTCCTTTAGCCAATTTTCTACCTCATCGGGGTCAGTAGTCCCACTGAAACGAGGCGGGTTCAGGTTGCGGAAATTGCTGTGTAAATCCCCAGCTCCTCGGTTTCCACCGGCTCCAGTAGCCTGAAGTAGTGCTTGAGTGAGCTGCTGAATAGTTTGTTGCATATCACGGAGTTGTGCACGCTCCGCTGCCATTGCTATGGTTTAAGTTCCTTCAAAAGACAATTTTTATTGTAAGATAGTGAGGTTGCACTAAGTTTGTGATTGTGTGAGTTTATTTTATCTTATTACCCTTGGTCCTACCCATATCTCACGTAGGTATGGACTAGACTCTAAGTCGAGGCAGGTCAAACCTAGATCATCCTATACTTAAGAATAACCTAGGCTCTGATACCACAAAACTGTAATGCCCCGACGCGGAATATCAGAGCGAAATTATAGTTATATAAATAGTACAGAGCGAGAAATAAACAACAAACCATTACGCAATTGGAATAATACCAAATGAAATCTAACTTCATTAATATTTCATCATCTAACTATTACATCCACTAATCAGAGCCAAAACTAGAGCCCATAGTACTTTATTCAAACTCAAACTATTATAAACTGACTAACTGACGACTAACTAAATAACTAATAAGCACTGGTTGTCGACACTGGTCACTCCTGAGCATCATCCTCATTCCCTTCCTCGTGAGTGTGGTAATGCCCATCAGACTCACCTGAAACACATGAAATAATAGCACAGGATGAGCGATAAACACCCAGTAGGACTTAATATCTCGTATGAACAAGCATGCTTTAAATGATCAATGTCTTAAAAGTAGAATAACTAGAGAGAATAGTCACACAGAGTAAAGTAACGATGGCAAGAGAACGATAACACTTGTACAAGGAAAATAGCACAACAAGTACGATAATGGATTGGCCATGTAACAATCTAGCACGTAAAGTTGCACAACAGTGCACTAGTAACGATAGCACTTGTAACGATTGCACTTGAACTGATTGAGTGATTGTCATAGATTAAATCTTGATAGTATAATGGCACTGGATGTATGCCAACATCCTGATCATTTTAACTCCCATGGGCAAATGACACTTTTTGGGTGCTCCTCCCAGGACCAGATCGGGCCCTATTGCACGGCATAAGTTATGTTATTTATCATAGATAATCATATGGATGGCCAAATAGAGTACCAAGAATAGATGAGAGTAATATACGAATAGACGAGAGTGTAGAGAGAAAGTGAACAGATGAGAGGATAGAAATAGTAGACGAGAACATGGACGTAATCGTAAAACGACAATAAACAGACGACAATCACAGTTGTATAGAACTCAGTCGTGTGCCAGCAGTCTGGCAGAAGTCACAACCGCCCACTAGCCGTGCTATGAATACTGACCAGATGGTCCGACGTAATACCAAGATAAGAAGGAAACACACTAAGGACGTTTGGATCATGCCGATCCCTAAGGGGGTAATGGGTTTTAAGGGTACAACCAGCTCATCGGCAATGGACGTACGCCAAAGCCAAGAAGACTTATAGAGGCCTTTACAAGGAGTCCTTGGTCCGGTCAGGAGTATTCCCAACGGAGAGGTGGTCCATGCCAAGAAAAAGTTTGTATCAAAACATTGTCTGTCTTGCCTCGAGTGCTCGCTGGCAGAGGGATGCGATAACAGTGTATAATTTACGTGAATAAAATGAAGACAAGTATCATTTAAATAATTGAGAAATTAAGTGAATAATTATACTTAATTACCAGATACATTATTGAGTAATTTAATTAGGTCTTATGACAAACATTTATGTTAAGTGTGTGCAAGTATAATTAAATCATGAGAACATGAATAGTTGTGCACATAGCTTTTAAATTAATAAAATCATGAGAATAATACCCAATATTGCTTAACAGGTCGTTACTGTTCATAACAATGTTTAATTAGGGTTAAATAGGGATTATATGGCATAATTAACAAGGGTATATGAGCAATTAGGGTTTCTGGCCGATTTGCTGAAATCAGGACGGGGGTCCCCGTCACGTTTCAGGTCGCGACATAGCGGCCGGTCGCCACAGCTGAACCGGGCTGGTCGGGTGAGAATCGGGACGGGTAGGACCGTCACGTTCAAGACGTGGCAGTCAGGCCTGTAGCGACCCTTTTGAGATCGCGACGGCCCGTCGGCCGGTCGCCATAGCTGAACCGAGCTGGTCGGGTGGGAATCACGATGGGTCAGACCGTTGCGTTCAAGATGCGACGGTCAGGCCTGTCGCGACCCTTCTGAGATCGCGATGGGTCGGGCCGTCGTGATTTCAGAAGGTGGTCCGAGCCCAAAAAAGGGGTTCAGCCCTTTTTAGGGTTCGGTCCAACCCTCTATGGCATGACATATGGCTGTTCAAAAATCAATAGAAAATCGTAGGAACATCCAAAAATCATAAAACTAGTTTTGAATGAAAGTAGACACGTAGATATATCAACAGGCATGAGTAATTAGAAAATAGACAAGTATTGAGCTTGCTTTAATTATGTTACATTTCAGTGACTTAAAATATGCTCAGTCATGGAAAATGTTTTAATTCGCATAAGATGCATGATGAAAATTGGGGAAAATAGGATCATTAGAACCCTAACATCATGCAGTAACTATGATAAAAGTTTCGTGATATGAGATCAAGTATATTCATGGATTGAAAACAAACATGTAGGTTCGGGTATATGGTGATGACAAAAATTAAAGCATTTAATATTCTTACATGGAGCAACAAAATTTAGGGCAATCATGGGGCTTTGATAGAAGGGATCAAGGTCTACTTAGGGTCGAGTTTAATTAGGTTAAGCTTGAGAAATTGTCTACCTTTTCACGCTGTAAAGAAATCCTAGGGTTTTAGACAAAGAAGAAGATGAAATCCCTCTTGTTCCAAGCCTTCCTCTCCTTGCTCCTTCGTCCTCAATCTTTCTCTTCGTCCTCCAACTTCAACAACGTTCTATGGGTTGGTAGGGACGAATTTGGGGGTGTATTAGCTTGCTTTAAGAGTCTTAACTTCTAAAAACTCCTCCTTTCCTTAAAACTCCGATTTTCTATATTTATCTCCTTATTTCTTGCCTTTATCTACCTAATAGGATTGGGGAGAGGGTTAATTTCGTAGGTAAGGAGTTTGGGTAAGTTTAGAGCTCCTTTTAAGGATATATATGTGCTATTTAATATTTATCTTAACCCTTTACTAATTATTACTATTTTTATTGCGAATTTAACTTAATTATCTCCCATCCAAAGATGGGCTCTTCACAATTGGGCCCATTTATTTATGTTTGGACCTCTTGTACAACCCATTTCCTATTTTAGCTTAATGAGTTTTAATTTATTTCTCTTTATTTAAATTTAATCCCTCATTTTTCTAATTTAATCTATTTATCAAAATTTCTTATTTTATTTTAATTAATACTATTTATCATTATTTAAAAATCAGAGTTGCTACATTTAAAGTTCGTAGCTCCGGATCAAATTGAAGACTCTAGTGTCGGATCATCAAAAGTCCCTAGTGCTGGATAAAGTTGAAGGCCCTACCGCCAAATTTGGGTGCCGGATCACCCAAGGCGTCTGATGACTGGGGTGCCAAATTACTTGGGTGTCAGATCACCTAGGGCGCCGAATCACCCACGGCGTTGGTTCACCTTGGCACTGGATTTGGGACACTTGATCACTCGAGGTGCGAGATCACTCGAGGCACAAGTCCACTAGGGTGTCGGATCACTAGGGCGTCAAATCACCTGGGGGTGTAGGTTCATCAGGGCACGAAATCATTGGGGCGTCAATCACTGGGGCACTAGATCACCTAGGGCGCCAAATCACTGATGCACCAGATCATCCAGAGTTGGTTTCACCAGGGTGCCGAATCACACTGGCGCCAGTTCACTCTGTAGCGTCGAATCACCTATCCCGCCCCTCTATAAATAGGACCCGAGGGGTCCATTCCAAGAACATCTCAAGAGATACTAGGGAGATGCTTTCCTTTTGAAGTCTCAAGCCTTGGAATTAGCATCATATTGCTCTTTTTTGGGGGTTTTTCTTGATTGCTTTGTGTAAGGGAGAGAGGTAGGTTTACTTTCTTCATAATCCTCCACTTTCCTCATAATCCTCCCATGTTCATGATCTCCCTCATGTATCTCTTCATTCTATATCAATATAAGTCAATCAAGAGGCCATTCAGAAGGGCTTGGCTGTTGGCCAGCGATCTCATTTTACAACATCGTTGTGTCACACAATAATATGATCCAAAATATCATTTACAATCTTAAAAATATTATCCAAGTAATTGTACCTGCTAAGAGGATTCGAAATTGCCTTGAAAAATCCGAAAAAGCCATCCAAGTTGTTTGTACAGTAACATGATCAATATATCAATTAAAATCTAAAAATATCATCCAAATAATTGTACCTGCTAAGGGGATCCGAAATAGGCTTGAAACATCTAAAAAAACCATCCAAATTGTCTGTACCCAATAGCAGAATCCAAAATATCATTTAAAATTTGAAAATATCATCCAGAAAATGGTACCCGATAAGAGGATCCGAAATAACCATGAAAAATCTGAAAAATATCATATGGATATTCTATATGCAAAATCAAGATTAGATATTCTATAAAAATAAAAATTATCATTATGAGTTTAAATGTGAGACCCATACCCATTATTTAAAAGTAATCAAAAAATGGGTATAGGCATATCCTTGTGAGGAGTTATAAGGTATAGGTATATGCCTTACTTAATACTATTGGGCCCTAATTGGGTATGAATATATTAGACCCATTTAAACCCATTTGACAGCTCTAGTCGTGTGATCATCGGGGATGGTGACTCAGATTTTTGGAATGACTTATGGCTTGGTGATCGTCCACTTCTATCGTTTATTTCGGACGGCATCGCGGTTCAGATGTTTGCTTCTATGAAGGATGAGAAAGACTTATTACACTTAAATATTACACTTTAAGTGCAATATGACTAGACAATAACCCATGTGGCACCCCTCACATGAGGAGTGATAAAGTGGCAATCCAATTGTTAGATGCCACGTGGATTTATTGTCTAATCATATTATACTTAAAGTACAATATACAAGTGTAATAAGCCTTTCTCATGAAGGATGGATAATATTATTCACCCTACGGACGCACAGGCTTATCTGATTAATTTGCACTTACCAACTGAGATTAAAGAGATGTTTTCATCTGTTAATTTCCTTCTCCAACCATAAAGATCTCACTGTATGGTCCCCTAATCCATCTGGTATATGCAGCATTGCTTCGGTCTACAAGTCACAATTCCAGCATGAGCCACCGACCTTAGCTTGGGCTAAGCTGTGGTCATCTTATTTGCCAACCAAACTGTCAATTTATCTTTGGAAAATTGCTAATAGATGCCTGCTCACTGATGAGCGTGTTCGGCTTTTGGGGATTCCTCTGTGTTCTCGATGTGTGTGCTGTAGAAGTGCCTCATCTGAAACTATATATGGATCATATCTTCCTCTACTGTGATTGGGCCAAATCCTTGTGGTCTTATTTTTGCAACTATGGGGTTAAATTATCTGGCCCCACAACTAGCATATCAATCTTTAATGATCTTAATGATGCCTCCATTACTACCTCCTTTGGCGTTTTTCTTCTCTCTGTCCTTAGTTATGTTCTGTGGGAATTATGGTTTGCCAGAAATGTAGCCAAATTTGAAGAGTACATCAATCTCTCCCAACAACATTATTCATAAGGTTGCTTGTCAAGTACGAAGCAACTAATGTTGGGTGTACAGTTGAAGGAAAAGAATACCTCGTATAGGAAATTTCTGAGTGATTTTGGAGCTCACTTGGCTCCAATCACACACAACAAGATTATGCTTGTGAATTAGAATTCGCCGCCCCAACCATTTATAAAACTTAATACTGATGGTGCCTTCAAATGTGCCCATACTTCGATGGGTTGAGGGATTTTCAGAGATCACAATGGCGACTTTTTGTTGGCATTTTCTCATTTTTATGGCCAATGCAGTTAGGGGTGTCAATTGGGCCGGACCGGCCCAGAGGCCCGCAAGCCCGGCCCGGTTTTAACCGGGCTTGGGCCGGAAAAATAAGTCTGTTAAAGTTTTTTGGCCCGTCCCGGCCCGGCCCGGAAAAAAATAGGGCCGGGCTTGGGCTTTGTGAGGCCCGGCCGGTCGGCCCGCCGGCCCGAAAAATATAAATATAATTTATATTAAGTATGAATTTTATATTTAGAAAGAGAATTATATGTATTTTTTCTACAATAAATCTACTCAAAAACATAATATTTTACAAGTTAAATGTTAATATAGATATAAGTAAAATATATATTATTTTTATAGATATATTATAGTAGATATATTAAAATTATATATTATATAAATAAAAATAATATTTTTCCGGGCTTTCGAGCCGGGCCGGGCTTTTTCGGACTTTTCCTGGGCCGGGCCGGGCCACCCATACCGGGCCTAACCTCGGGCCTGGGCCGGGCCCGGGCCGGCTTTTAAAAAACCGGGCCTGGGCCGGGCCTAGCAAGGCCCGGTCCAGGCCCGGCCCATTGACACCCCTAAATGCAACAGTAGTTTAGAGGCTGAGACTGTAGGGCTCTTCTGCTATACCCTCGCAGCAGCTTATTATCGAATGTGACTCTAAGACTCTCGTGGATATTATCTCCAAAAACTCTCGCTGCCCATATATGGAAGGATAAATATTTATTATATTTATATATTACACTTTAAGTATAATATGACTATGCAACAAGTTCATGTGGTATCTAATAATTAGTTTGTTACTTCCTCACTCCTCATATGAGAGGTGCCACATAAATTATTACATAATCAATATGTAAATATAATAAATTTTTCTCATATGGAAGTTCCTATTTTTTGTTCATCAGATTTGGTCATTGATCTCGGCTTCTACGCCTGTCTCTCATATATATGGGGAAGGGAATTCAGTCACCGATAGTTTAGCTGATCTTGCTTGTTCCTCACATTGTAATCATTTCTTTTCTAAACAGCAGCCTCTTTCTCTTCGTGTTAGGGGTGCTGCCAGGTTGGATAAGTTAGGTTTGTCTAGCATCCGGATGTACTAATTTTTTTAATATTATTTCTCTGCCTCTTAAATTAGCGGTGGTGGAAGGAGAACAATATTCTCAGTCTCCTGTTTGCTCCTAAAAAAAATTTATATAAAAAAAATGACGACCACTTTAATTCATGGTGAATGCTCTTTATATTCTTTATATTTGTGCAAGTACGATTCCTCTCCTTTTGAATCTTTTTCGTCTTTAATTCGAATTTATGTTTAATACGTACGATCACATTTGGAGCTCAAATCAGATCCGATGGACGTGAGATTTGCTCAAACAAGAAGCACGGTCCTATGGTTCCAATGGTCTAATATGATTTTGATCGTTTTCGTGTCTTTTGCTTGAGCTGAGATTGCATTGCAAGTCCCTTTATGCTCCAAGTTTCATGTTCATGATTATGATGTGTTTCCATGTTCCCTATGCTATATGTTTTCTTTTGAATAAAATAAGTCAGAACTCTGCAGGCCAAGAGAGTGTACCCTCTCTAAGGTCCCACTCCACCAACGCAGGCAAAGGCCTTAATTTTATTATATATATGAAAGATCAGGCTACACAATCTCTGGGGTATACCTTTAGGGTCAATTTGTTTCAACCTTAAAATTCATGTTGGAAAAGATTTTCGGAAAATTTTTTATACAATAATCAGTTTGGTATCATTGAAAAGTTAATTTATGATTTTTCCCCCTAAAATTATAAATTTTGACATTTTTAATAAGATTCCGTAAATTATTTTCTTGAATTTCTCTTTCATATAAGATTTTCACGAATGTGATTACAATTTCCACTATAATTTTTAGTGTCTGATACTTGAAACTCGACAATCAGCGAGAGACGTCTGGTGCTCTGCAATAATGTTCAGTGGATGGCGTCCAGCGCTTGGCGACTGACGGCCAACTGCCAGTGCCCAACGTTCAATGTCCGATGCCCGATGTCCAATGTCCGGCATCCTATGACCAGCGCCCAACATCTGGCTCCCGACATCCGGCACCCGACGACCGACATCTGGAGCCCTGCGCTCGATGTCAGGCATCTGTTGCCCGACGTCTGACAACTGTGCATCCAACACCCGACTTCCAACGCCCAACAATCGGTGATCGAGTGGTCGACATGCAAAACATATTTTTTTAGAATTTTTTATTTTTAGAAATTTATTTTTAATAAATATTTTATAAAAATAAATATCAGAATTTTTTTCAGAAAAATATTTACATGAGTATCAAATAAATAATTATGTTATTAATATATAGGAGGCCCCATGGAGCAACCATAAAAATAATAGAATGGACACCACGGTGGTGTAGAACATTTTTGTAGCAGCTCAACCAAAACCTGGGAATTAGAGTAAATGACAGACAGACAGTGGAATCTTACGATGCATCGCAAGCCGCATACGTACCCCTTGCTTTCAATGTCGATACCATAAAGAGTGTGAAAGACAAACAGAAGTCTACCCTTGTAATCTATATCTATAAAACAACCTCCTCCACCCACCGTACAACCACGGGTTCCCTTTTCAGGCACCATCAATGTTAAGAGCGTAAACCTACGCAACGTAGCCGAGTAATGCAGGTCCAAAACTCCCGTCATCCGCCTGTCAACAGGGGATAGTTCACCCCTGAAAGTTCTGCCCTAAAAGACAACCTGCAAATTAGAGAGAGTGCCCTCCATGTTAGTCCAAACATCGATCTGGCCTTCCATATATATATGGACCAAATTAAGAACAGCAAGAGATAAATGAAAGTATGAGGCCAAGTAGGAGACTTGTGCGAGCGGTTAGATTTAAGCTTAAAGAAAAGTCAACACCAAATCTTAGTGAAGCGGCCGGTCCCACAATATTATTTTAGCTAATTAGGTCACTCTGGATGAATAGATGATCAAGAGTTTTCACAACCGGCGAGGCCAAGCAGGACGAGGCCATGGCAACACCCACTATAGAATCAACACATGCTGCATTAATGTGTAACACCTTCCAACAAATTAAAAGAGGCTAGCTCTTGGCGGAAGGTCCTACTGCCACAAACTCCTTAAATAGTCGGTTAGTCAGGTCTGCCGTCATCCTCGTTACTTATATATATATAATATGCAGATTTGACAGGAAATCGACCATCTGTAGTCGGCGACCAAATTGCGATATCGCAACCATAATGAGAGTATGTAGCACCGAGCACCGGCTACTTATAGGGTGGGGAAGTGGCAAAGCATTCCAAAGTTTTAGACTTCATGCTGGTGAATATTTATAACATCTTTCACCAGTGCATGGGTTCCCCCTCAAATGGATCAAAGCGAAAATTCTGTAACAGGACAGTGCCAAACCAGATATCCTTATGAAAATCCGCACCACCACCGTCAAACACAATCCACCTTGTCCAAGAGATAATAAAAAGGAAAACTCTTGTTGCAAATCGGGATTTGCAAACTCCCAAAAAAATTTGGGTCATTTGGCTGCTGACATGTATGGAGAGTAGAGAGAGAAAGATAGGAGCACATTAAAATTTGATTTGCAATATTTAAAATTCTTATTTCCCCCCCCCCGGTTATTTTCCCTCTTCCCACTCCCCCAACAAAGGCCTTCGGCTCGCTCCTCCCCCTATGTGACTGGAAGCCCGTGCAAAACTCTGCCGTCGTTGCTTCTTCCCCTGTGCGATTGAAAGACCTCCGCCGTGCAACAAGTTCCACCTCGTCCTTCATCAGTCCTCCCATCTCCGGCTCAACTTTTCCACCGTTGCTCTTCCCCCTGTGCGACTGGAAGACCTTCAGCGTCGCTCCTTCCCTTGTGCGTCTGAAAAACCTTCAGTGTCGCTCCTTCCCTTGTGCGTCTGGAAAACCTTTGCCATCGGCACCAAACTCCAACCCGTCTGCTATCGGTCCTTCAACATAGCCCCGGCTCATGAGTCTCTCACAACTGCATGGTACTCTCCTCAACTTCCACTGTCATCGTCGCCTTAGCGCTCGAACGGCTCCGGCCACAACTAGAAGACCCCCTCCCCACTCAGTATTCTCCACCCAAGTACAGGACCAACATCATAGGTCTTAAACCCTAATGCTGTTAGGGTTCGAAGGGCCAATGGAGTCTAATGCTGATAACATTCTATCCCCATCTTCCCCTCCGTGTGAGAACATTGTAAACCCACTGGCATCCACCTTGCTACTTGCTCCAGTACATCAACCAAAACGAAGGTCAAAATATTGTATCAGAATTCAATTTAACCTGTTGGAAGCTGAGCAAGTATGTGAATTGAGAGCTTCCAGAAAAAAGAGGGCTTATGTGAAGTCAGACGAAAAATCTGATGAGAATTCAATGCATCTATATATATCTTCAGCACATGTATTTGACATTTGACCACATATATATATATATCTTCATCACACACAATGTAGACCCTTAGTATATAATATTTAGTAGCTAAATTGAGTTATTTTTCTTTTACCAGCAAAGAAGAGAGTAAATAAAAGTCCAATGCACCCACTAATAAGCCAATGTTCAATGAATATATACTGCAGTGATAGAGATGGTTTGAAATTTAGGCAATGTCATATAAAATTAATGAGAAGAACTCTTTTTTTCCCGTATATCAATAATGTTCCAGGACGGGCATTCAACATTAGTTTTTAGAAGAGATAATCCTTGCATGGAAAGGGGAAGATCTATTTAAGTTTGGGACAACAATTATTCCTTTCATAGCTAATGAAATTGCATTGATACTTGGAGTTCCTTTTGTCAGGCGGGATGTGCCCATTAGTTGTCCAGTGCAAAAATTTGTTCTACATAGTCGATTCTCAAATATTCAAAAGTTTGATAGAGAATGTATCAAAGATTTGATTCGTGGAATAATAAAGTCCAATGAGACGGATGAAGTGGCTAGTATTGTTCGGCTTTGAATTGTTCTCCTTTTGAGAACCTTTCTTGCGCCAAGGACCAACCTTACATGTCCTCCACAAATGCTTCATTGCTTAGATGATCTATATAGAGTTAAAGTGTAGCAACTTGGATTTTTAAATCCCAAATAAAATAAAATTTTAATTAAATAAATGAGATAAATAGATTTACATAAAATAACAAGAGAATAATTGAAATAAAAAGGAATGAAATCAATACCCATTAACCAAAATTAGAGTGGGTTATATTAATGGCCCAAACATGAAAGAGTGGGCCCAAATGTGGAGGGCCCATCATGGGATGGGAGCTAAATAAGTAAAATTCACAATAAAAATTAATGATAAATAGTAAAAAGGTGAGATAAATTATTAAATAGCCTAAATCTATCTTAAAAAGAGTCATAACCTTACCCTAACATTTCTTCCCACGAAATTGGCCTCTCCTCCACCCTAAATAGGAGATAATTGCTAGGAGAGAAGGTGATAATTAAGGAAATTCAAAATGAGAGCGAATCGTTATGAGAGCAAATCGATATGAGAGTCACTTATCGAATCCTTATGAGAGCGAATCGATATGAGAGTCACTTATCGAATCGTTATGAGAGCGAATCGATATGAGAGTCACTTATCGAATCCTTATAAGAGCGAATCGATGTAAGAGCGAATTATTATGAGAGCAAATCGATATGAGAGTCACTTATCGAATCTTTATGAGAGTGAATCGTTATGAGAGCAAATCGATATGAAAGTCACTTATTGAATCCTTATGAGAGCGAATCGATGTGAGAGCTAATCCTTATGAGAACGAATCGTTATGAGAGCAAATCGATATGAGAGTCACTTATCGAATCCTTATGAGAGTGAATAGTTATGAGAGCAAATCCTTATAAGAGTGAATCCTTATGAGAGTGAATCGTTATGACACTTTGTAAACTAAAATCGATGTATATTGAATAGACATCGATTTATCTTTTTAGTGCAAAACATACAACGATAATTCCAAAAATTTATATTTATTAGGAAAATATGATATTAATTATATTTAATAATATTTAATTAATAATAAGTTTTGTTATCATAAAATACCATAAATTATATTTCACTTGGAAAACATAATATTAAATATATTTAATAATTTTGATTAATCATAAATTATGTTATCACCAAAATATAAGGGTAAAATATAGAGGGTTCAACAGAAATAGTGTCGAAAGAGCACCAGATGCTGCATGGGAGAAGAAGAAGATTCCATTACTATTATAATGCTATAGTGTGCTGTTGCTTGATCCATTGATGACCAGAAGTATCTGGTGCAGTGGATTCTCTCGAGACAGTTTCAAAAGACACAAATGCAGCAAAAGTTCTCCAAATCAGCTAGATCATTATACCCATTTCTAAAGATTATTGTCACTTGGTATATGATGGTGAAAAAGAAAATCAAACATATCCATGTAATTATCTCAGTGAATGTGATTCCCCCCTTTTTTAGAAAGGGTTGTCTCCAAGATTTAGTCAAAGATCGAGATTAAGTATTAAAGGGCTCCCCCATGAAAATAATGAATAAGAGATTATGAAATAAGGATGATTTTTATGCCAGATTTTACATCCAGCAGCTCTCACAAGTGTAAGAAGCATGGTACCAGTATAGAATGGCATGCAAATGCATCAAAACAGTTGACACAGGGTTGAAAAAACCACAGAAGCAGGCAAACACATGATCGCGAAGGAAACTAAGGTCCCTGAGAAGAGAGATAATCACTTGTATGTATCTGTTATAAAATAGACTACTGTGGCCATCAACCGGGCCTTATGAAAATCATTGAGCTATATCTTAAATATACTACAAACTAGTGAACTACCAATCATTATAGGTGAAACAATTGCCAAAGTGCCAGGTTTTATCATTTCTCTCAAAGATGCAAATGCAACAATGGCAACACAACGACCATAATCTGGCTTTTCTTTATAATCCTGAAACAATTATGTCAACCAATTTCATCCTTTTGTCATGTTACTGACAAGAAAAATCAAGAAAAATCCAGTTTCCACATATGTTACACTAAGAATCTGAATGTAGATACTCACCATTATACCGGGCCTCTCAATAAATTGTCTTCATACTTCCTTAACAACCTCTTGAACGGTCCTTCCAACAGCAGAACAGGCCCAAGCACCGAACACAAATATAAGCATAGACCCCAATAATCCAATAATCCACCAACAAAAACCTCTGGGATTGCAATGACAACCCACAATACAAATTCATTGAGCTTGAAGATTAGGGGACTATGGGGCAATGAATCAACAGCAAGATAAAGAAGGCATTGCCTTCCAGAGGCAGTAGTGGATTTCTAATCCTGTTTTCCAATCAACCCCATCACGGTGGCATCCAAATAGTGAAAAGGCATATCCTGTTAGTGTCCTATGCATAGGAATTTAACATAGGCACAGTGAAGCGGAAGTAGAGAGACTGAGAGAGAGGGAGAAGAGCAGTCTATCTAGATGGGGGGTGGCCGGGAGGGGGAGGGGGGGCTAGCGAGGGTGCTGTGCAGGGGGAGGGGCGGTGGGGCCTGGGTGGGGGGTGGCCGGGGGGAGGGGTGCCGGCAGGGAGCTACACAGGGGGAGGTGTTCGGGAGGGGGAGGGGGGGGGGCCGGCGGGGGTGCTTGGCAGGAGGAGGCGAGGGATGATCGGGAGTCGGGAGAGGGGGGGGGGGGGGGGGGGAAGGGGAGAGGGAAACAAGGAGAGGGGGAAGCTATACCGGCCAGAGGCGGCGGCGCAGAGGAGGGAGCTTTTGCACAAGCTCATCCACGTGACCCGAAAGTGGGACGAGACGGCAGCGCAGGAGGCGGAGGCCTCGGCGAGAGAGGCCACCTTTGCGGATGGCTGAGGCTGTTATGGGCGAGCACCAGTCGGCGGTGGCGCGACGGCATCAGTCGGTGGTGGCGGGGCGGCGCCAGTCGGTGGTGTATCAATCGGTCGCCGAAGCAAAAGAGGAGGGGGAGAGAGTGGACGTCGAGCGATTTCGGGGGAGAGAGCGTGGAGACAGGGTTAAGATTGGGGATTTGGGGGTTTCTTTTGGAGGGAGATGGGAAAATTTTGGGCGGGATTTAGAGTTTGTTGTGGAGGGGGAAGGAAAGATTTGGAGTTTAATTAGTTTAAAAATATTATATTTTTATTAAATAATTATAATATTTATTTAATTAGTTAATATTTAATAGTTAATATTTAATTAGTTTAATATTATATTTGTTATTTGATTATTAATTATATTTATATTTGAAAATTAACCTAATTTAAGAAATATTATATTTTTTATAAGAAAATTATTTTAAAACTAGATAATATTATAAAATAGATTATGATTACTATTAAAAACATACCATGCATATGCTAATATTTTTTAAATGATTACTATATTCATAAGTAAATTATTATTAAATCGTTGGATATTATTTTGATCAATATCTCACGTTTGGATTTGATCTCAATCTACGTCGGATCAATATCCACCATTGGGTTTGCTACTAATCAAATTAAGATCTGTCAATTAGATTTACTCTAGATCAACATTTTCACTGTTAGATTTAAATTTGATCAATATCTTATCGTTGAATTTTATTCGGATCTAAAATCTGATCTACGTCTTATTTGTCGATCTACATCTTAACTCGATATAATCAAGATATGCACTCGATTTGCTCTGATCTAAAATTTGACAAGAGTTGGATTCACTCACAATCTATATATGATCAAATAACTATTAAATTTGACATCCGACTGTTATATTTGATCCCCATCTAATAATTTTTTTATGTCTATGCATATCTAATCAGTTGTATTAGCTCTCGATCTATATTTGATCAAGATCTGAATGTTGAATGTACATGTGAATCGGAATTAGATTGTTAAAGTTGGTGACGATCTAACAAATTCAATATTTAAATTCGTTCTCCATCAATATATAGTTGATTAGTTGTATTTATTTATAACAATCTAATCAAGATCTATCTACTAAATTTAATCTAGATCTAAATCCTAATTGTTACATTTAAGTTTGAATAAGATCAAATGGCTGGATTTGCTTCTGATCTATATCTGATCAAGATCTGACATTATTAATCAAAATCCAAATAATTGGATTTATTCCAAATATATAACAATTAAGAGGCACTGATTAACAATAATCACAATTCTAACTGTTAGATAAGATCTAAAGATTTAAATTGCTCTTGATGCACAAATCTAATCAAGATCCGATTATTTAATCTATTATCAATCGCAATCTAACATTTACATTTCACTTAAATCTTAATTCAACCATTAAATTTACTTTGGACCTAACATTCAATCAATTAGGCACATAATATTAAATAATCATAATATAATATATGATGTATAAATAATATATATAATAAAATTATATTATATATATATGATAAATATTGTTTAAGAAGGAAATACACATTATAAGATTATAGCGACGGAAAATCTTCCGTCGCAACTGAGTCGCTAATACAGCGGCAGGTGGATCGCTCTTCCTCGCTAATCCGTCGCTAATTAGAGACAGATTAGCCATTTCCATTCCTAATCTGTCGCTAAACGGCGACAGATATAGCGAGGGCTTTACGGCGTCGTTAATCTGTCGCTAAATATAAAATTAATCTGTCGCTAATTAGAGACAGATTAGCGACGGAACTGTTTCCGTCGCTAAATTCCGTCGCTAAATTGGGATTCATTGTAGTGAGTTTTGTGGTTACTTTTAGTTCAGTGTCTCACTCCGACGGGAGGTAGTAGACATAGACTGGTGGTCGAGGATAAGGCACATGACGCTCTTGACCGGTTGATTAGTGGTAGTTGTTTTGTGGCTAGTGTCCTTTTTCAGACAGTTTTCTTTATCTATGTTTACTGCTTTGGGGTTCGACCATGTGCCGTGTTTACCCGTATTTTCTGTCCCGCCATGTTTAGACCGATGGACGTGTAGTTTACTTTCTGCTTCCACATTTACTCTTCTAGTAAAATAGATTGTCATATTTACTTTCTATTAAACATATATCTATTCTGCTTGTTAGAACCAGTGGGTGATTGGTAGTCCCTATTGGGCTTCTTCGTGAAGCTCATTCCCTCTGTTTCAGGTGAGACTTCACAGCAACACCTTTCGCGGCTGGCTGAGGAGACCGGGCCGTAGTAGAGGGCTTCTTCCATGAGCAATGTTCCCATGTACTTGTGACTCTTCACCCTCGGGATATGCCCCTAAGGGATATGTTACTCCCCTTTCTTTCAGAACTTGTTGTAGGGCCCCTGGTTTTTTGTGTGTAATTGTGTTTGTTATTTTATTTTAAGTTTCTGCCAAAATTCTACTTAACGTCAACATCTCTTGACGTTAAGGGTGAGTCAATGGCAAGCTTTGTGCCATTTACTGCCTGGCCAAAAGATCTTAACGTCAACATCGATTGACGTTGACTTCTAGTTAACGGTAGTAAGTTGGCCGTTTATTTCTCTGGATGCATTTATGATTTCAGATCTGAAATCGTCCCTATTTCTCCGGGAGTCGGATTGGAAAACGTCCCAACGGTCAGGTTCTTAACTCCTAGGCTGACTACGACTCCTATTTAGGGCTGTAAACGGAGCGGATACGGAGCATATATGAGTTTTCCGGTTCCGACCCGAATAGTTAATCGGATAATTCGTATCTGCTCCGAATACAATTCGAATACGGAGCAGATAATTTAATCGGATAATTTTCGAATTCGGAGCGGATACGAATATTATCCGCTTCGAAAATATAAACTTAATAAAAGATATTAAGTGGTCTAAAAATCATAAAAATTAAAAATATATATACATTTTAAATATAAATGTCAAAAATATTTTCTAAACAAAAGATTAGTATTAGATATATTATATATTTATAAATTATATATTATATATGAATCATTAGATCTAAAATATAATGGTAAAAAATAATTCTATTTCGGAGCGGATCTTAAACGGAGCGGATCACTCGTTTTCATATCCGCTCCGTTTATTATTCGGATACTATCCGTATCCGAAATCTGCTCCATCGGATATTTGTTAATCGGATAATATCTGGATAATCGGATACGAATTCGAATCGAATCCGGATATTATCCGGATCTGTTTACAGCCCTACTCCTATTGCCTATATATCTAGGCCATCTCTCCAAAGAGAGGACTTTTTGTTCTTTGGTTATTTGGGTTTCGGGGAGAGAAAAAGAGGGAGTTTCACAACCTAAGAGGAAGACTCTTGACGAGGAGATCGAGGCCATATTGTGCTCAAGATAGGAGACTTGATCGTGGTAGAAGGTTACCTCTTTTGGTGCAAAAGAGGGCTTCATCGACCAAATTCTTTCATTGGAGAATTTTATAGAGGCAAGTAACTTAGGGTTTCTCTCCGTGGGCTTCTCCTCTAGGGTTTTACAAATTTTACGGATTTTATTTTCATGTCCTGGACTTCCCAAAATCCCTATTTTCTGTGTTCGGTCTGCACTGTGTGCAGACAAGAGGTTGATGGCAACAATGTTGCCGCCAAGTTCTTGGGTTGACGACGGTCGATCCTGCCGTTAACTCTTCCTGATGGCAAGCCTCTTGCCGTCAAGTTCATGTGTTTCCTGCAGAATTTCATGTTTAATCTCTGTATTGTAATTTTCGAATGTTTCGAAGCCTGTGCATGCTGTGAAAATTGTGGTTGAGCAAGTATGGTCTTTAGGTCATATCATGAGGTTCTGTCGAATTTCTGAGCATGACTGTATTTAATATAAATTATGTATTAGTAAAAAAAACATATTTTGACTGTGTTTAATTCCGAATAAATAGTTTTGTTGCATGTTATGGATTTAGAAAATTATCATGATCTTAGAGAGATTGCTTACATGTTTTGGACCTGTTAGAACCGACTGCTTTACTGTCTACCATGTTAAGTGAATATTTCACTAAAATTACATGAAATCTTTGTTAAGTATTAAAAATAGTTGTACTGTTCATAAAATTCTGAAAAATTACAGATATGTTCCATGTGCTATATCCACCCTGTGGTTAAAATTTGATAGTATTCTGATCACTGTGCAAATTGTTAATAAATTCTGAAGCTTCTATACCATGTTTTAAAGATAGATCTCAATTATGTTTAAAAATGAGATTAGCATCATGATTAGGTTCTGATACTTACTGTTATTGATTAAATTGAGTATCCAGAAGTGATTAGTAATTGTTTCATGATATATATATATATATATATATATATATATATATATATATATTGCATGTGTACGGAAGTGAGAGAACATGTGGCATATGTGTGTGAAATGTGTTAATGTGCAAAGATAAAATTTGTGCCAATAAGACACTTCCACCGTAGATTACGTGGAGCTGTACTGTAGTAGTGCCCCTACGAGAAAGCTCAAACGTGTTATGTGATACCCGGGGCAACGGATCGTGTGAAATCCTGGAGGTGGACAAGTTCCACTAGTAATGGTGGGGAGGGCTTCCCCCGGTTCTGTGCAGTAACCAAGACTTTGTCACTTTGCCTGGTGATTAAGTATGTGTATGTATTATGTGATATTTCTAGTGGTGGTTTGGGTTGTGTCTTGGCAATATATAAAAGTGGATATGTGAACAATGTGTAAAGTGACATGTGAACGTGGCACGTGGTAAGTGCAAGTGATGTAACATGTGATATGTGAATGCACAAAGTGAAAACTATGTGAAAACCATGTGTAAGTGAAAGTGAATGGTAATGTGAGAGTAAGTGCATGTGAAAACCAAGGTAAAAGTGCATATGTTCTTGTCATGAGAAAATAATGCATGTGTTAATGTGATTTATGATAATTGTGATATCATGTTTAGTACCATGTGTAGGAATATGTAAATTAGTCCATGAGTTAGAAATTACTTGATGAGCATGTGTTTAGTATCAAGTTATAAAATTGAATATAAGCCATGTGTTAGTAAGAATTGCAAGTATGTGATTAAATAAATGCTCTCATGTTAGTGATACCATGTTATAAGTGACCAAGTTTAGAATACTTGTTTTACATGTGTTAGTATAGTTTTAGATAATAGATTCCATGTTTATTATTCATGTTATAGTATGAACATGTGTTAGTTTAATTGTTAAATTGCAAATAGTTAATGATAATGTGACAGCTAGTAAAGTGTTAAATGGTTAGAAAATATGTGTGGTAAGTACATGAATTGAACTTTTAAGTTGCTTGCTGAGTCTATTATGTAGACTCACCCTTGCTAAACATTTCAGAAGATTTAGAAGCCGAGGAGTTAGCGAGATCCGACGTGGAGTGTGAAAAGTAGATTGAAGACTCATAGTTTATTTCCTAGTAAGTGATGTATTTGTAATTCAAACTTTGGTTATATTGTACTTGGAAACTGGCTATGTGGATGTTGTGGTTTATGTTATTTTTTTTCTTGGACTATTTAGACTATGGAATGTGGATGATAAAGTTGATGGAATAAGAGTTATTTATTTTCTGCTACAATATTCCTTTCTATTTGTATATATCTCAGCTCATGTGACTATCGTTGGGGTTTTCTCCCCTGTAGCAACTTGCTCTCATCTGATGTGGGTTCGTATAACCGTATCGGGTGGAAGTGGGCTGTTACACTTGTACTTGTTGCTTTAGGACTGTACTAGATTTGTACTTGTGGTGGACGTTCTCTTTCACTTGTTAGTACATTTTAGTGCTTGTTATTGTCATCTAATTCCCTTACATATCTTGTTAGACTAGTCCGTTAGCCCTTCCTGGTCTTCGGGCCTGTGGGCGGTGGTGCCGGCGACCAGATTCTCTATGGGAGCCAGGGGTCCAGGCGTTGGGGCTGTTACAGACAAGGCCCTTGTCGCGATCCAGAACATGACACTTTCCTCGTTGCCTTCTAGCTTCTGGTCACGAGACCCTCCCTGTCGCTTTTCTGGTTGCCCTGAGAAAGCGATAGTGACCATGTCGCCTTCACAGACAGAGAGTGACCTAAGCCCTGCTCGGAGTCCGTTTCTGCTACGTCTCTGAATATCTTGGCACCTGTGCTATTCCTAGCACGGTCCTACACTAGTCGTTCGCTCGGTGCTTGGCACTGGAGGATTGTGTAATACCCCGAAAAATTCATTAATTTGAAAATGAAGATAAATTGAAAATTTATCAATTAATAAATTCAAACTAGTTAAAAGAGGTACGCATCATTATCGCATGCGTAAAAACCTATATAAAAATGACGTAAAAATAATAGTCATGATTTAAATAATATTATCTAATGACCCATCAATAAGTTTAGGCATAAGAAGTCATTTGAACCTAGTTTAAGAATTTATGGGACTTATTGTCGTAATTAAGGAATAAGTCAGAGAACCCATTATTATATGAGCTAAAGTGAATTAAAATCAAAATAAACATGTGGGTAGACTTTAAATAATATGGGTTGATAGCCCATTATGATAATTGGACCATAGACAATCTTGGCCCAAGAATAAATTCTTTAATAAAAAGATAATTAAGACCCATTAAGTAAATGGGTTGTACAATTGAGCCATATTTAAGTATTGGCCAAGAGCAAGAGCCAATTAGTGGATAAAGGTTAGAAATATTAGGATAAATAATATTAAATTAAATTGAAATAAGAAACTAATTGAATAAATATGTTAAATATATTTAAATTAGAATAAATGGTGAATAAGTAGAATTAAACTAAAACCCATTAAGCTAAATTAGGAATGTGTTGTATTAACGGTCCAAGCATAAAATAATGGGCCCAAATGAGAAGAGCCCATCTTGGGATGTGAATTAATTAAGCTAAATTCGCACTTAAATTAATAATAAAATGGAAAAAGTTAAGATAATCATTAAATAACTCATAATTATCCTAAAAAAGAGTCCTTAACCCATCCTAACCTATTAGCCACGAAATTAGATCTTTCCCCAAGCCAATTAGAGGATAAATGCTAGAATATGGGGAGATAAATGTGGAAATTCGGAGTTAATTATTGAATAAATTAAAAAAGGGTAAGATAAAGGCTAAAATAGCTTATAAATATCTCTACAAGAGTCTTAGACCTACCCAAACCCTTTACCCACGAAATTAAACCTCTCCTCTACCCTATTAGGTGGATAAATGTAAGAAAATAAGGTGATAAATGTGGAAATTCGTAGCTAAGAGGAGAAGGAAGAGTTGGAGAGAGATTGGACTCTTAAACAACATAATAGACCTCTAATTCGTGTCTACCAAGCCCCATTTCATTACTGAAGCTCTGGAGCACGAGGAGAGGAGGCTTTGGACGTGGAGAGCAAGGAAGAAGGAGGCTTGGAGCAAGGACGACTTGAAAAATTCGTCATCCCAAACCCTAGGAACTTTACAACATAAAAAGGTAGGTAATCTCTCAAGCACAAATCGTGAAACTTTAATCCTAGGTAGCCCTCATGATCCTCTTCGAAAGCCCTCTAGTTTTGTTACTTTTTGTTCATCCATGAGGGAGAATTAATTCTGTGAAACCCTGTTATCTCCATGTACCTAAACCTACATTATTGCCTTCAATCCATGCATGTACATGATCCCATGCCATGCGAATATTCTCATAAATACTACATGTTGTTGGCTTTCAAACGCCCATAGTTTCCCTAATTTTCATCATGTATCCATCGCTAATTAATTCGTTGATCCATGACTATGCATGTTTAGGTCACTGAAAAGTAGCTTAATCAAAGCATGTCCTAAACGTGTTTGTTTTCTAATTCATCATGCCCAGTGATAGATCTCCATGTCTAGTTTCGTTTAAAATTGATTTCATGAATTTTGGAGCTTTTTGTGATTTTATGTCGATTTTTGAAGTGAGCTATGAGGAATGGAACCCACCTGGAAAAGGGGCAAAAGCTCTTTTCTAGGCTCGGGCCACCTTCTGAGATCGCGATAGCCCGACCCGTCGCGATCTCAGCGATCTCAGGAGGAGGTCGCGACAAGGAGAACCGGACCCTACGTCGCGACCTGAATCGACAGACCCCTTTCGCGAAACAGAACGGCCAAAATATGAATTTGCGCTAATGTCAATAACCCTGTTTAGTTTTAAATAAACACTGTCATATTTTCGACATATTACATGAAATTAATTAATTAAAAGTTATGTGCATAATCATACATGTTCCCTTGATTCATCTACACTTGCACACACTAAACATAAATGTATGCCATGAGACCTTATTAATTTACTCAATACTGTATCTGGTAATTAGTGAAATAAATTACTAAATTTCCTACTTAAATAAATACACTTGTCTTCGCTTTACTCGCGCGTTTTATACACCGTTACCGCTTCCCTCGGCCTTTGAGCACTCGAGGCACGACAGACCCTAGTTTTCTACACACTCTCTTGGCATGGACCACCTCTCCATTGGGAATACTCCTGACAGGACTAGAGACTCCTTGTCAAGGCCTCCGTAAGTCTTCTTGGCTTTGGCGCACGTCCTTAGCCGACGAGCTGGATGTACCCTTAAAATCCGTTACACCCTTAGGGATCAGCATGATCCAAACGGCCTTAGTGTGTTCTCTCTTACCTTGTGATCACGCCGGACCATCTAGCCTGTGTTCATAGCACGGCTAGCGGGCGGTTGTGACTTCTACCAGACTGTCGGCACCCGACCTAGTGTTGTGGAACTGCTTCTATCTATGCTTAACGTTGTTTTACGATTATACCCCTATCTCGTCTACTATCTCGTTACTCTCATCTGTTCACTTTCACTCTATACTCTCATCTATTTCGTCTATTACTCTCATCTATTCTTGATACTCTATTTGGACATTAAATTGATTGTCTAAAATAACAAATAGTGCTAGATGCCAAAGCAATAGGGCCCGGTCTGGTCCTGGGGAGAGCGTCCGAAGAGTGATATTTCCTCGCGAGGGTAACATGATCAGGGTGTGTACGGCATGCACCCAACGCCATTTAATAACAATCACAATTTAATCTATGACAATCAATAAATCATTTTACTATATTCTCTGGGTTGACATGATGCTCGACCAGAGAAGTGCTATTGCACCTTTGTGCAGACGTTACTTATTCTTTCACTATATGACCAATCCTTTATTATGCTAGTTTTGCAATTATTCTTTTTGAATGTGCTATCATTCTCTTGCTATCGTGTGCTCACTCTCTCGACTATACTTGATAGTTCTCTATAGTTATCCTGCCTTATAAAACATTAATCACTTAAAAGCATGCATGTTTACATGCGATATTAAGTCCTACTGAGCATTATTGCTCACCCTGCGCTATGGTTGTATGTGTTTCAAGTAAGTCAGATGATGACCCTACGCACACCAACGAGAATTGACTGGAGTGATGAGCGACCAGGAGTCATAGCGATGGAGTGTCCTTAGTACCTTAGAGTTTAGTTACATATTTGCTTAATTATCCTTTCCAAATGTTATTGAGCCCTATGTTTTGGCTCAGAATTAGTGGTTGTAATAGTTTAGGTAATTTATCAATAAAATAATGAGTTTATTTCAATTATTGTTCATTAGTTGCTCTGATCATTGAGATTATATGCGCAAATTTACATTACCATACACGTTGTTCATGCCTCCCCGATTTATTCCGCTGCTAAATTGGCGGGGCATGACAGTTGGTATCAGAGCCTAGGATGTCCCTATTAGGCCATTTTAAGTCTAGGATGTTTTAGGTGAACTGCCCTGACACGTGTCTAAGTCAACCACCATACCTATGTGAGGATTGGGTAGAACCGTTGTTAAGATCTGAATATATTTATCTATATATATGTGTATCAACTTAATATTTAGCATCCTAATGCCAACCTTATTCTTGAAGGAACTTTTAAATGGATGCCAAACATACGTCACTGCAAGACGAAATGAGGTCAACTCAAAAGCTAGCTCAGACATGTCAGAAAGCCACCCAACTGCTGGAAGGAGCCTTAAGGACAACCGAGAAGATTAGAAAAGTGACCAAAAAGAACAAGAGAGAAGACACAACCAAGACAAGAAGGCAAACACCCAAAATAAACGTAGCAAGATCGTCTTCCTTCATTGTGGTAAACTGGGACATGTGGCTAACGAATGGTGGCGAAGAGTGGGTGCATGTCTACGTTGTGGCAGTTTGAAGCATCGGATACAAGACTGCCCTCTTCTAAAGGAACCACCCACTAACACCAAAGATCTCAACTCTATGACAATAGAGCGTCATCCAAACAATGATAAGAGAACAATAAAGAAGAATAAGAAGAATGCCATACAATTAGCCCTTATTCGTAAAAGACGATGCGAGCAGTGCAATAAGATAGGTCACATATTGGAGGAATGCTGGAGGAAAGCAGGTGCTTGCCTACGCTGCGAAAATCGCAATCATTACATTTCCAAGTGCCCTATACTTGAGAAGCAGGAGAAAGAGAAACACCCGACTGAGTAAGAGGAGCCTGGCAGACTACAAGCTGTGCAGGGAGTTGAAACCACCAAGGAGGGTGGAGTCGTGGAAGGTAACTCTAAACTTACAACGATTAATACGTATTTAGCATGAAATGATAATTTATATGTAACCGAAGTAGTCGTGGAATACCAAATTCTTTTTAAGAGGGAGAGGATGTAATACTCCAAAAAATTCATTAATTTGAAAATGAAGATAAATTGAAAATTTATCAATTAATAAATTCAAACTAATTAAAAGAGGTACACATCATTATCGCATGCGTAAAAACCAATATAAAAATGACATAAAAATAATAGTCATGCTTTAAATAATATTATCTAATGACCCATCAAGAAGTTTAGGCATAAATAAGTCATTTGGACCTAGTTTAAGAATTTATGAGACTTATTGTCGTAATTAAAGAATAAGTCAGAGAACCCATTATTATATGAGCTAAAGTGAATCAAAAATCAAAATAGACATGTGGATAGACTTTAAATAATATGGGTTGATAGCCCATTATGATAATTGGACCAATAGACAATCTTGGTCTAAAAATAAATTCTTTAATAAAAGATAATTGAGACCCTTAAGTAAATGGGTTGTATAATTGAGCCATATTTAAGTATTGGGCTAAGAGCAAGAGCCCAATTAGTGGATAAAGGTTAGAAATATTAGGATAAATAATATTAAATTAAATTGAAATAAGAAACTAATTGAATAAATATGTTAAATAGATTTAAATTAGAGTAAAGGGTGAATAAGTAGAATTAAACTAAAACCCATTAAGCTAAATTAGGAATGAGTTGTATTGGTCCAAGCATAAAATAATGGGCCCAAATGAGAAGAGCTCATCTTGGGATGGGAATTAATTAAACTAAATTCGCACTTAAATTTATAATAAATAGAAAAGGGTTAAGATAATCATTAAATAACTCATAATTATCCTAAAAAGGAGTCCTTAACCCATCCTAACCTATTAGCCATGAAATTAGATCTCTCCCCAAGCTAATTAGAGGATAAATGCTAGAATATGGGGAGATAAATGTGGAAATTCAGAGTTAATTATTGAATAAATTAAAAAGGGTAAGATAAAGACTAAAATAATTTATAAATATCTCTACAAGAGTCTTAGACCTACCCAAACCCTTTACCCACGAAATTGAACCTCTCCTCTACCCTATTAGGTTTCTGAGATCGTGACAACCCGACCCGTCGCGACCTCAGGAGGGGGTCGCGACAAGTAGAACCGTCGTGTTCTTAACGCGACGGGGCGACATGTCGCGACCTTTCCCCAGTTCAAACCCCGGAGGCCGGTTCAACCGAATGCGACCAGACCCTACGTCGCGACCTGAACGCGACAGACCCCAACGTCGCGACCTTAACAGAATGGCCAGAATCTGAATTTGCACTTACACCCCTGCTAATTATGTCAATTCAACCCTGTTTAGTTTTAAATAAACACTGGCATGTATAATTTTGATTTGTTATTTAAAAATGGGTAATATTACATGAAATTAATTAATTTAAAAGTTATGTGCACAATCATACATGTTCCCTTGATTCATCTACACTTGCACACACTAAACATAAATGTATGCCATGAGACCTTATTAATTTACTCAATAATGTATATGGTAATTAATGAAATAAATTATTAAATTCCCTACTTAAATAAATACACTTGTCTTCGCTTTACTCGCTCGTTTTATACACCGTTACTGCTTCCCTCGGCCTTCGAGCACTTGAGGCACGACGGACCCTAGTTTTCTACACACTCTCTTGGCATGGACCACCTCTCCGTTGGGAATACTCCTGACAGGATTAGGGACTCCTTGTCAAGGCCTTCGTAAGTCTTCTTGGCTTTGGCGCACGTCCTTAGCCGATGAGCTGGTTGTACCCTTAAAACCCGTTACACCCTTAGGGATTAGCATGATTTAAATGGCCATAGTGTGTTCTCTCTTACCTTGTGATCACGCCAGACCGTCTAGCCTGTGTTCATAGCACGGCTAGCGGGCGGTTGTGACTTCTACCAGACTGTCGGCACCCGACCTAGTGCTGTGCAATTGTTTCTATCGATGCTTAACTTTGTTTTACGATTATACCCCTATCTCGTCTACTATCTCGTTACTCTCATCTGTTCACTTTCACTCTATACTCTCATCTATTTCATCTATTACTCTCATCTCTTCTTGATACTCTATTTGGCCATTAAATTGATTGTCTAAAATAACAAACAGTGCTATATGCCAAAGCAATAGGGCTCGGTCTGGTCCTGGGGAGAGCACCCGAAGAGTGATATTTCCTCGTGAGGGTAACATGATCAGGGTGTGTACGACATGCACCCAGCGCCATTTAATAACAATCACAATTTAATCTATGACAATCAATAAATCATTTTACTATATTCTCTGGGTTGACATGATGCTCGACCAGAGAAGTGCTATTGCACCTTTGTGCAGACGTTACTTATTCTTTCACTATATGACCAATCCTTTATTATGCTAGTTTTGCAATTATTCTTTTTGAATGTGCTATCATTCTCTTGCTATCGTGTGCTATCACTCTCTCGACTATACTTGATAGTTCTCCATAGTTATCCTGCCTTATAAGACATTAATCACTTAAAGCATGCCTATTTACATGAGATGTTAAGTCCTACTGAGCGTTATCGCTCAACCTGCACTATTGTTGTATGTGTTTCAGGTAAGTCAGATGATGACCCTATGCACACCAACGGGAATGGACTGGAGTGATGAGTGACCAGGAGTCATAGCGATAGAGTGTCCTTAGTACCTTAGAGTTTAGTTAGATATTTGCTTAATTATCCTTTCCAAATGTGATGATGTTATTGAGCCCTATGTTTTGGCTCAAAATTAGTGGTTGTAATAGTTTAGGTGATTTATCAATAAAATAAGGAGTTTATTTCAATTATTGTTCATTAGTTGCTCTGATCATTGCGATTATATGCGCAAATTTACATTACCATACACGTTGTTCATACCTCCCCGATTTATTCCGCTGCTAAATTGGCGGTGCATGATAGATTGTCCTGTTAGAGGTTGTTACCGTTACTTGGGACCCTCGTCCCCACACGCCGGTTGAGGGAGTTCTCCAGGTGGCAGGCATGCTCTAGTCACAGACTTTGGTAGCTGAGGGAAAAGCAGTGGCAGATGGTGACGTTGAGTCATTTGCAGAGCTCTCTTGGTTGGTCTGGGACGCCGAGGTGGTTTGGTCATTCTTCCGGGCCAGATCAACTAGTCTTCCTCACTGCCTCACTCTACGTTGTTTCGGTACCATTTAGAGGGGCCAGGCGTGAGACTGTAGTCTCGCCAGACTACGATAGTTGTGTGGTTACTTTTAGTTCCGCGGTCTCACTCCGACGTGAGGTGGCAGACCTGGACTGGTGGTCGAGGGTAAAACACTTGGCGCTCCTGACCGGTTGACTAGTGGTAGCTATTCTCCGTGGCTAGTGTCTTTGTCCATACCATTTCCTCTATTTGTGTTTGCAGCCTTGGGGTTCGTGCAAGTGTCGTGGTTACATGAGTTTCCAGTTCCGACATGTTTAGACTGATGGCCGTGTAGTTTACTTTCCGCTTCCGCATTTACTCTGTTAGTAGAATAGATGATCTTACTTATTTTCTTTTAAAATCATATATCTTTTCTACTTGTTAGAACCAGTGGGAGATTGGTAGTCCCTACTGGGTTTATTCGTGAAGCTCATTCCCTCCTTTTCATGTAAGACTTCACAGCAGCACCTTTCGTAGCGAGCGGAGGAGATTGGGCATCTTCCTTGAGCAGTGTTCTCCTAGTACTACTTGTCTCTTCACCCTCGGGATATGCCCCTAAGGGATCTGTTATCCCCTCTTTTCAGCTTTTGTACCTTGTTACTTGGGATTGTAATAAACTCATACTTTGTGGTGGACGCTTTCCTTTACTTGTTAGTACATTTTTAGTGGTTGTTGTCGTCATTTACTTCCCTTACATATCTTGTTAGATTGGTCCGTTAGCCCTTCGGGGTCTTCGGACCCATGGGTGGCGGCACCAGTGGTCGGTTCTCAGCTGGAGCTAGGGATCTAGTTGCTGGGGCCGTTACATGCAAGGACTTTGGTGTTCTTCATCGTTATTAAGAGTTTTTCTTCCCTTTCTCTTAAGATGACTAAAAAGGTAGGTGATCTCTCAGGCTAAATCTAATTAATTACTTTTGTAGGTGTTCTCTCAGGCTCAATCTAATCAAACGTCACTGTAGGATCCCATCTATGTCTAGTTTACATAAATCATATTTTCTCCAATTTCTAACATCTGTATTACATGTATTTTTGAAGTATTCTGTTCATGCATTTATACATAGAGATTTAATCTCTTAGTTTGAACCTAATTAGACATCACTGTAGGTGTATAAACATGTATCCTTGAGTTTTACATGTTTTCCCCTCTTGTTTATGTCTCTATATATCGAGTATTTAAAATTTAGTCATGCATTTACTGGAGAAAATCCAATGTTCTTGCCTTTAGCGTCATACACTGTAGTCGTGCTATCGCAATATGGCACGCGCGACTAGAGTTGCACCGTCAACCAAGAGCTCCTCAAGCTTTCACTGTTGTGCTAGACACCCTAAGCACTTTTCAAGTTGCGCCATTGACCTAGTGCTCAACTATATTGTCTTCTGCAAACACCTTTCTTTCTTCTTTAAATAGTATTGCTAACAGTAGAACAACATACTAAGTGCGTGATCATACCTGACCATGACATGCAGAAATGTGAATAGGAGTTGAACCGCTTAAATACATGAGATAAAAGTATGAGATGATGTACTTGTTTTTACTACGTCCTTATCTTGGAATTCTAACTTTATAGAAATTATTATCGCACTTATCTTTTCATGAATAATCCATGATCATCTATATGCTCTTGATTTTAGCCAGGGATAGCCTTGTTTAAGTGTTTTAAAAGAACATGATTGCATGATACATGTTTTTTTGTGTTATTGGAACCACGTCTCCCTGATGGCGGCATGATTCATACCTTGATGTTACTACAAACACCCCTTCGTGAAGTTCAGACCTTCTGTCAAATATTTCTTTTGTCGAAGTAGAATGTCTCCATCAAGATCTTCATAAAACTTTGCTGATTGTGAATCCCACGCGACCGCTAAGTTAGTTGTATCATGAAATTCAAAATACACTTTCTAAAACTATGTTGGACCCTTACGATGTGCTTCTATTAATATTTATCAGAATTTTATTTTGTATCATTAAACGTGCTAACAACAGTAAGTGCAACTTTAAACGTGCATGTTATTGTAGACACCTTTAACTAGTCCAAATGCATATGTCTTCATGTGTGCAATGTGAGCCGCGCCAATTGTCACGTGCACATCTCACTTTTCTCTACCAGTAGCATGTTCTGACTATCCAGACTTGCTTCCACCTATGAGTTGTGTCAAATCCGATTGTAAATGTCATTGTCATGTCATAATCTTCTTCTCTATCATAAAATCATTGAAAATCGTGCATGTTTTATAAAAGCTTGTTCTGAAATTTGCTTGGCCATAATTGTTATATGAAATTATCTAAAAATTTAAATGAAACTTTGGTTCACCGACCCCAATGTCTATGCATATAGGACTCTATCTAGTCTTTGGAGGAGCACCCAAAGTACTAGTAATTATGGGAATAATTGACTTGTGGAGTGGTATTGTGTTGATATGAATTACTTTATTGATCTGGATAATTCAACTATTCCATGAGTGATTGATGTGATTGTCCATTTGTTATATAACCAATCGTGGTATGATTATTTGATATCGTTAGCTATTATACTTGAATCTCGTTACATCCATTGTCTCTATTGAATACTTGATTTCATGACATCTATTTCATATCATCATAAGTTCGTTATATGTTTTTATTCATGTTATCATTGTCATAGTTAATCTAAACTCTGCTCGATTCAAGAGATATAAATTCTACTGGACTTTATGCTCACCCTTTGTATACTTGTTTTTTTTAGATGATAATGATGAGGAGATACAGTTAGATAAGGAAGGACGAGCAAGAGTGAAGAGTGTCCCATTTATTGTAGAAGCTATATAAGAGTGTGGAAAACTATTAGTAGAGTTCGATATTTTTTGCAAATCAATCTAACATGATAGGCCTCATGTATTGGTCTTGAATTAGAAAATGTAATAGAACTTAGCATTTTGATATCAATAAAATTATGAGTTAAATATTTGATATTTATTCTAAGTACTGTCCAATATTTTTTAAAGTATTTTCTCTGATCGACATGATTGATTACAACTATACACTCCGATATTTCATGTCGGGACGTGAGACACACATACACACTCTCTCTCCATTGCATACTATTTTCTTCTTTCGTCCTTTTCTCAAACCAACATATGACTTAAGTGTCAGAAGGTCGACTTCAAAAACCCATTGTGGACTTGACTTCTTGCAAGTCAGAAGGTGGTTGGCACCAACATCTATGGCTTTAGGCAATTTTAGCTCCTCAATTCCTAGTTCCTCATCTCGGGTCATTGAGGTTGATCCTTGATGACTCTTACAAATTTGGGATCGGCTTCATCATGTATGTATTTAAAGATAGCACTAGTGTTTTAAAATTTCCCATCTTACACGAGTAATTCATATTTGAATGTTCACATGCATGCATTTCGTATCACACGTGATAGATGTTTAGAGGCAAGATCCTAAAAGGTTTAGAATCTTAAGGGGGGGGGAGGTTAAAGTTTCTCATGACACTTTACATTTATTTCGGATGAAGCATTTGATTCTATAAGGCGAGGGGAACAAAATGTCAATTATAGTGAACTGCATATATATTTAGTTAACAATGGTATTTTCTTACGTGAAAAGTTTAAGAAATCAAATTCATATATTGAGAGTTAAGAATTGATGTATCTTCTCAATATATTCTCCTTTAGACAAGGTCATGCTTATGTAAGCAATTGATTGAAGATGTGAAAAAGCAGAAAGCTTTAGCTACCATGATGACGAGCTTGAATTCTATTGACTGGACTTGGGAGGAGTGTTGAAATTGGACTAAGAATGCTCTTAAGGATCATAAATCTAAATACCATTAATTTCTTTAAATACCCAACACATGTATGGGCATTTCAGATGATTGATCATCCTAAGTAGGGGGATGACTTATGTCACATTTGGACCGAAAATTCACTACAAAAAAGAGGCCATTTGTCAATGCCCGTATGTCAGCGACTTACAAAAGTCGCTGACAAAAGAAATTTATGTCAACAAGTAAGAATGCCAGTTGACATAAGTTACATATTTGTCAACGATTTTATAAAGCCGTTGACAAATAGACGTTTCATCAACGGCTATACCAAAGCCGCTGATAAAAGGTACTTACGTCAACAGCTTCATTTATCGGTTGACATATCCTTGATATATGTCAACGGTTTTTGTCCATCCGTTGACAAACATTTATAATTATAATTTATATTTTAATATTTCTAATTAATATATTATATCTAATTGATATTTTCATATTTATTATTAATAAGTAAAATATAATATAATATAATATTAATAAATAATATTATTAAATATTAATAAAATTATAATAAATAAAAAATCAATAATTATATCATTATTTAATTTAAATTAATGTCAGCAGCGAGACTAGCCGCTGACATATATTTCTTATTTTACCCCCCCACGGCCCCAAACCTGGCTTTCCCCACTGCACAGGCATCGATCTCCACTGCGCCCTAGCTCGCGAGCTCTTGCGATCTCCCCACCTGTGCCACCTCCACCGCCGACGTCCTCCGCTCATTCTCCAGTCGCCCCCGAGCCGGCCGCCTCCTCCTCCGGCGAGGGATCCAGTCCCCTTCGCGCCGGCCGCCTCCTCCTCCGGTGAGGGATCCGGTCCCCTTCGCGTCGGCCTCCTCCACCTCCGGCGAGGTCAATCCAGTCCCCTTCACGCCAGCCTCCTCCTCCAGCAACCTCCTCCTCCTCCGACTAGCTCCAAGTTGATCTGTAGGTCCTCTCTCTCTCTCTCTCGGCCATCTTCTTGCGATGGCGGATCTGTAGGCCCTCTTCCTGTTCAATCGACTTCCTGTCTCCCTCTTGCGATCCAGACGTTGGAAGGTGGTGTTTGCTGTACCGATCAGGTGAGTGATGCCCCCTCGTGGAATCTTTCGTTCGATCCAAACAATTTTTTTTCTTCCCTTATTTTTTTCTTTTCACTTTTTGTTCTTCGATTGGTGGTTGTATCATACTTCTTTTGTGCGGATGCCATATTGCCTGTCCATCCCAAACAAGGAGAATAAAAACAGCAGCATTGTGGCCTTCTTCTGTGTGTAATATGGAAACCAGCATCGATCTGGCCATGTTTAGTTGATTTAGGTTTCCCACTATTGCCTGCTCTCAGAGGTTCCTATTGGATTTTAAGAATTGTTTGGTTTTGCATATTATACTTCTAACATTGATGTTTGTTTCATAAGATCTTGTTCTAAAAATGTTCTCATTTTTGTCCTTCCGAATTTCCTCAATGGCCATTGCAACTGTTGCTTTGAAGTAAATTGAAATGAAATTTTTGTCAGGAAGAGATGTACACTTGTTCAATAGGATTTGTAGGCTAAAAGAAAAGCATCTCCAATGCATGTGGTTTGTTAACTTCTGCCATATATGCTTAATTCTGCTACAATCAAAGAAGACATGATAAATGTCTTCCACAGCCTTCCCACAACCCTCACAGGTAGCATCTGGTAGGACATTCCAATGATTTAGATACCCTTTAGTTGGCAGTCTGCCCCATGCCAGCCTCCATAAAAGAACTTCTGTTCTATTCATGGTTGGCCATTTCCATAACACCTTCCATGCAACATTTTTTCTCCTAGCTGCTTGCTCTGCCATCCCTCATTGCCCTATAAGCTGAATTGGTTGTGAAAATGCCATGTTGTCCACGGAGCCATGCTCTTTCATCCTCATTGTTAGCTTCCAAGGTGGGTAACTTGACAATATCTGCAACTAACTCCTCAGGGGAAATCTGCAAAAAGAACATTCACATTCCAGTTCCCCTCAAAGTCAAGTAGTTCATCCATGGTGGATTCCTCATTTATCTTGTCAAAGTTGGAAAGTCCATGGTTTTTTGTTCAAACCTGTACCTTGCATCCAACCATCCTCCATTATATTTATACAATTTTCCTTCCCTAGGATCCAGCGGGATCCAGCCTATGAGATGTTTATGCTGCTTGCATACAGTCTAGAGACATGAGAGAATGAATCCATTAATATTTGATGAAAAAATTCTTGCCTGTCCATCCCAAACAAGGAGAATAAAAACAACAAAGGATCTCTCTCTCTTTGCATCTCTTTTTGTTGATGCAGTAATAGATATGGCAGGTGTCCTCTAGGACGCCTCCCATTTACAAAAAAAAAAAAAAATGTTGCATGCTCTTTTGTAAAGAAGATGCAAAGACCCTAGTCCATTAATGTTTGTCTCACAATCCTGCATCTTGTTTTCATCTCAGTGGTCTGATTTTTAATTGAAGCATAGGGTGGACCTTGGCAATCTATGTTCTTAAGAGCAGGAAACTTTTCTCGAATGAGTTATCGTACACGACTAGATATTAGGAGCTCCTTTTGAAGGAAAGGAGATCTTCAAAGCTTGGCACTAGAAACTGATAAAATGGAGAACAGCCCAAGAAGCAGAGCTGACACATAATAAATTTTGGTTTAATTCTTCTCCGGGAAAGTGTTCTATACCATTCAATTTAACACCAAATTGATCAAAATCTACATTCTGACCTGATGTTTTGTATGAATAATCTGACAGCAGCACATATTTTGACAATTAAAAGTATGCAGTATTCAAGTACATGAGATCTTAATGCAACAACTGCCGCTAGCAAAGTAAGGCATTAAACCATGTGCGAGGTACTAGTATGAGATTTAAGGACTAGCAAGAACAAAATAGATCAGTGGAGATTGATATAATTATATCTCGGAAGGACCAACTAATATTCTTCGAGGCATATATAGTTTTTTATTATTCTTCGTGACATATCTACAGCTACCACCTACTCCAACCAGAACAGTGTAGAGTATCCAGTGGAAATTATCTTCAAAGAATAAATGTAATGCATTATGGATTTGTGATCATAGTATCATACTACTGCATTTGGATATCAAAGACTTGCAAGGATGGAAGAAAACAAGTATATTTTATAAAGAACTGCCATACTGGTCGAGTCTACTTATCAGGCACAATATAGATGTAATGCACACGGAGAAGAATGTCTGTGAAAATTTGTTGGTCACATTGATGCTGCTTGGTGGTGAAAAAAATAAAGACAACCGTCAAGCTAGACTAGATCTTGAAGAGTGGGGAATACGACCAGAATTACATTTGCTAGAAGACCCTCAGTCAGGAAGCAAGTTACCTGCAGCACTGTACACACTAAATAGAGCAGAGACATCAACTATGTGTGAATTCTTGCGTAACATTAAGGTCCCAGATGGATATTCATCTAACCTATCTAGATGTGTAGATATTACTTGTCGAAAGCCTACTGGATTGAAAAGTCATGATTGTCATATCTACATGCAAGTTTTGTTGCCTTTGGCAATCCGTGGCATTGCACATGAAGATGTGATTGATCCAATTACTGAATTGAGTATGTACTTTAAGAAAATCTGTTCTAAAGTTCTTTTGCCTAAACGTCGGTTGAAATTGAAAAAAGACATTGCAGTGATATTATGTAAAATGGAACAGATTTTTCCACCATCTTTTTTTGATATCATGATTCACTTGGTAATACATTTGGCATATGAAGCACGAATTGCTGGTCCAGTATAATATCGATGGATGTATCCTATAGAATTTTTTTTAAAGAAATTGAAAGATTTTGTTCTTAATAAGGCACGTCCTGAAGGTTCAATCACAGAAGGGTATCTTATTGAAGAAACGAGTTCATTTTGTTCCATGTATTTGGATAACATTGACACTCGTTTTAATCGCAAAGAAAGGAATTATGAAGGTCCTTCAGTCCAGAGTGAAGATGAAAGCTATTCGATTTTTAATTCTTCTGGACGTTTTCTAGCAAGAAAAGTTGAACCTCGTACACTATATGAAGAAGAAG
Organism: Colocasia esculenta; assembly: GCA_014218235.1. Taxonomy (NCBI): domain Eukaryota; kingdom Viridiplantae; phylum Streptophyta; class Magnoliopsida; order Alismatales; family Araceae; genus Colocasia; species Colocasia esculenta. The sequence goes on along the minus strand of CM024757.1, from coordinate 33,186,330 downwards.
TTCATTTGTCACATATTTATATTTTGAGACAGATTGAACATATGGATCATTTTTTTGAAATATACAGACAGTTGTTCGAAAACTCAAATGGGGTGCAGGAAGATTTTCTGAAATGGTTTCGAAGATATATTGAAGAATTGAAAACTGCAAATGATCCTCATTGCACTGATGACATCAAAGTGTTATCACAAACTCCTTTGAGACTTGCATACTCACATTCGAGTTACATAATAAATGGATTCAGGTTTCGTACTAAGACTGTAGATGAGACAAAATTGACTCAATTGTCTGGCGTTATTGTGGTTGCAGAACTTGAATCTGGATGTGATGGATACTATGGACATCTGAATGATATTCTTGAAATATATTTGACTCATCAAAAACGAGTTGTATTGTTTGAGTGTGATTGGTGGGATGTCTATAGAAATGATAGAGGATTCAAAATCGATAAATATAGAATTGTCAGTCTCAATACCCATCTTAAACTCAACACAAATGAACCATTTGCTCTCGCTAGTCAAGTGGAACAGGTGTTCTATGTAAATGACAATAAAACACCACAGTGGATTATTCCTGTAAGAGCACAACCTTAGGATTATTATAATATGCAAGTTCCAACAAGTGAAGATGATGTAGGTGATTTTGAAGAAGCATATCAAGAAACCCTAATTAATGTTCATGTGAGAGGAGATGTATTTGATGTTGACATTATTGAAAATATTAACATAAGAGTCGATGAATACATTGATGCTTAGGTGATTACAACTTCCAAATCTCTTTAGTTATATATATATATATATTTTTTTCCAAGTTTGACTTGTAAGTTTAATATGTTATGTTTGAACAGATGGCTTCAGATGGTGGCTCGTATAGTGGTTCGAGGCCACAGAGACAACGTACTACCGTGCAACAGACCTTCCCCACACACTCCGCCTCGGAGGGATCTGTAGCTACATCCTCGACGGTTGGCTCTACAACTTATGTAGCAAGTATGTAGTTTAATTTCAAAGATTTGATTAATTAATATTATTTTGATTATAATCTGATATCAATGTCTTTGTTGTGTATGCTTAAGCAGGGCCAGTTTCTACACATACTTGGGGTCGAGGACATGGATATCGGGGCCCCTCCAAAGGTTTGATAGATAGGAGATTGGAGTCTGGCCAGCGATAGAATGTAAAGGTGATCGATGGGACTGAGATTGGAGAGTCAGGAGCCTAGTTCATTAGTCACATGGGCATTGTATCAAAGCTTCACTGTAAAATATGGCAAAAAGATTTTGTCAAACTTCCTGCAGATATAATAGATACAATTTTTAGAGATCTTGAGGTAATCGTATATAAATTTAATATTATATCTATCAAATTTCTTATCATGACTCATGTTAGCTCTAATTTTTAGTTGATCTTTCGGTGAGATCGAACGGTCAATACTGATAAAGAAATGCTAATGCACATGTTCTTTATGCATCGTACTTGGCGTGGAGTTTTGAAGAAACGGGTAAGTTAATATTTTTCCTTATATGCACATGTCAATTCTTTAATTCTTTATATTATATTTAATATTTGATGGCTGCAAATATTCTGACCCTCTCTCTCAGTAAATGGTAATGTGGTGCATTTGCTAGTTTAGTTCATGCACGGGTCATGTGTTTATATAACCTGAAATGTTGCTTCCTGAAAACTGATGGCCTCGTCTTGTAATTCTTTTGATGACTATTGCCTGTATGCTTTTGCATGTGGACTGTTCTCTACAGTCCCTTAGTGAAGGAAGGGTTGTCTTTTTTGGACCCCTAAAGTCTCTTTCTGAAAGGAAAATTCCCCTTGCTAAATCATTGGCCATGGATGGAGAAGATATTCTGCATTCACGTAGAGCATCAGCCCACATGGGTTGGTTCTGGTGTATTCTGCATTCACGTAGAGCAAATGTCTGGAGCAAAAATGTCCTACAATGTGTAGACTCACTTCTTGTATCCATACATCAAAAAGCCAATTCTAGAAGCTACAAATAAAATATCAGGGACTAAGCAGAGTTGGTAAGCTAACATCATAAAAGAGAAGTAAATAGTCTTCCTGCACCAGATTTAAAGTCACCTGCTACTAGGATAAACAACCGACTCTAAAGTCACCTGCCCGAGCCACGAGCCAGGAAGCCGCAAACACAACTCATAAGTTCTGCAACTCCCACCTAAGTCCTTGAATGCTGTGATATATAGTTCATGTGTAAAGCCTACGTATTTGCAGTTTGATTCTACCACTTGCTTTAATTACTACTAGCTTCTGGGAACAATGCCAACAATCCTGGAAGGGTCTCTTTAGCTGTACATTTCAAGTCATTAATGGCACAGAACTTCTCATCTATTGTTCTTGTGCATACGTTTGTGATCCATGAATTCTTTTTTGATCTTAATTTGACCATTCAAATTCGTACTTGGACTAATAGATAGTGCAGTTTCTATATATCCTGATTCAGTGGGACGGTTTCTTGATTTGGTAAGACAGGCTGTGGTAAATATCTCATTCATTGATTTGACATATTTATGGCAGTACTTATCGAACTATTAGCGATCACATCATTGCCGTACTCTTTTTCTGTAGGAACTTACTAGTGATATAGATGTTCTGCAAAGCTTCAGAGACATTTTATGGCATGAATAGAAACTGGATGAGAAAATAATATACTCAATGGGGTGGCATGAAAGAATCAGTACTCACTTTGATACGATTCAAGAAGATACAAAGCAAGTCCATATGATACTTTATCCAAGAAACTCAGTGATCCATAGACAAAAGCACATCCATTGAGATCCTTGCTGACCAGCACACTTTCCATGCTAATTCCAGTCACATGCTTTCAGATAAATAGTTGCACAACAGCCATTAGTTAACTATGGCATAGACTAGGAATTCATTAGTCTCAATCTTCTTAAAAAAACATAGATAATGACTAGGCAGTTGGAAATCAACCCTCTTAAAGTATCTAATAGTCAGGAATACTTTGAGAAAAGCCTATCAAGTTTCCCTCACCTCAATTAGCAAGCAGAGAACTGCATTCCTACTTTGAAGTTTAAGCTCCTAATTAGACAGCAAATCTCAACATAGAGATACTTGCTCCCCTCTAAATCTTTCTTATGTCTTATTTCTTATGTCTTATTTACAAGCACATTTATTTTCACTACTTTTAATGTGGAACTAAAAAATTATGTCTTTATACAGCATTATACAGGCAAGTCTTTTGATGATGCCATTGCCTCAGTTCCAGCTGCTGTTAATCCGCAAGATTGGCAGATAATGTGTGCAAAATGGAACACTTCAGATGAGCAGGTAATAATAAAGTTTTATAGTACATCTTCATTTTTATTTTAACATTTAAAATATTTGTTGGCAGAATATCGCTGATCGTAATAAAGTAAATCGGTCTCATCAATCTATGCCATATAGAAAGGGCAAGAAGAGTCATTATCAATTGAAGGATGATTTTGTAAGTTAAATATTTAGTTAAAATTTACTGTCAATTTAATATTTACTTAATTCTTACTCTCTTTAACACATGTGAATAGTGCCTTACTCATGATCGTGAACCCAATCATGTGGAGATCTTTAAAATTGGCAGATGCAATGAATTACCTGATGGCAATGAGCAGTGGGTAGATGACGAGAGTAGGAGTCGATATGTAAGTGTATTTTTAAAATTTATAATTAATGTTTATGTGATACTTTTTATTATAAATAATAATTTTTTTTGGATTTTTTTTATGCAGGAGAGGATGATTCAGCTATCGACTCCTTCACTAGATAGTGAGAGTGGGAGTACCCCCATTTCTGCTGAGGAGGCTTTTGTTTCAGTTATGGGGAAGGACCGATCTGGTCGCATTCGTTGTGGAGGCAGTTGGGAGACACGTCGCACATGGCATGAGACAGGAGAAGGGTCGAGCTCCATTGACTATCAGCAACAGATTAGCAACATCGAAAACTCTCAGAATGGAGGTTGAGGAGTTGCGCACAGAGGCGCGCAGACGAGACTCAGAGATGGATGAAATGCGGAGGGAGTTGGAGCAGCTACGTAAACGAGAGTCTGAGATGGATAACATACGTAGACAGATACTGCAGATGAGCACATTCAGGACTCAGTTTCAGATTAGTCAGAGATTTGCTGCGTCAGCTCCACCGGGAGCACCAGAGGATGACCACGTAGATACTGATGTGGAGGGATGACTATGATGATGATGATGATGATTGATAGATGATATTTTGATGACATTAATTTAGAGACTTTGATGTTGTATAAATTGAGTATTTAGAGACTTTGATCTTGTATGAATTGAGTATTTAGAGACTTTGATCATATATGAATTGAGTATGATGTGGATTTAGTATGCTTGTTTTCTTGTTGTGTGTGTATTTATGTATTTTGTATAAATAGGAAATTAGAATTTTAGAAAGAATTTATATAAAAAAATTATACAAATATTTGTCAGCGGCTGAAATCTGTTGACAAAAGATAAAATTATCTGTTGACAATATAATATTTGTCAGCGGCTATAAGCGCCGCTGACATAAATTATTTTTGTCAGCGAGTTCAAGCCACTGACATAATTTTTTTTTGTCAGCGGACCAATTTTCTGTTGACATATGGTAAGTCGACGATCAAGATGTCGACGACTTTGTCTACGGATTGTGGCCGTTGACATATGTCTTTGTCAACAAATTTTTTATTTTTGTCAACGGTCTTTAGCCGCTAACATATGTCTTTTGTCTTGTAGTGATCTAAAAGACTGGAACGTAAACTTGGATGTCCTTTCGAATCCACCATCGTAAGAATCTTTTTCCGTGGGGTGGAAATTAATTGGGGAGCTCTATTCTATGTCATGATTCCAATTTGGACAATGATTTAATAATTTACCTCTTTTGACTCCACTTTTAACACACTAATGAAGATTATGTACCACAAAGGCCTTCTTTATGAAGTGGTCACCATATATTTACTATGAAATTATATATCTATTAATTGGGTCAAATTTGATTTGGTATCAAGAAATAGAGTTAGTAAACTAATTTCTTTTAAATTTCCTTATTTCTAAATATCTCAGTATGCACACTACTCATTAATATATAGCACCTCCAATAGACAACTGATACAGGAAAATAGGCAATTGCATTATGGCAGATACTAATAAGGATGCATCTCGTGCATTAATCCAATTACCCAAAAAATACTAAGCATATTAGGAAGCTAATATGTGAACATTAAATCCTTCTTTTTCCTTGATTTCAAGTATAAATAAAGAGGAGGTGATGATGCATGCTTCACGAGCACACTGACACGACACAGCGTCAGCATTCCCTCCTCCTTTCCACCAGCCACCAGGAGATCCCATCCCTTAACCATGGCCACCATCCCAAAACCTGCAGCGCTAGCGCTCCTCTTCCTGACCATCTTCGCGCTTGCCTTCACCTCCGCAAGCAGCTCCGTCGCTCTCACCGCTGGATCACCTCTTCTAGGTTAGAACACCTCCAATTTGCTTCGTAAGATATATATATAAAAGTTGCATGTGTTCCCTGGCCTTGCAGGAGAAGAGACGGTAGGGGCCCTTGCGGTGGAAGGTGGGCGAGCGGGCGGAGCCAACGTGCAGTACGTGCCCGTCGAGCCGGTCGAGTACCGCCGCGTCGACGCCGTCACTCGCGGGTCCCGGATGCTGGCGCCCTTTCAGCAGTGCCGAGACTGCCGGTGCTGTGAAGGCGGAAACCCCGAGAAGTGCTCGAATATGCCCTGTTGCTACACCCTCGTCTGCGACATCCCGGGGAAGCCCCCCGGGACGTGCGCCATCATTCCCAAGGCGTGCAACTGCAACGGCTGCGCATGATGCCCGTCGGCGGCGCCCGGAGTGCATGCTCCATGCCCGGAGAGGTCAGAAGCAGAGGTGCATGGGGTAGAAGATGATATGCGCATGCTGTAGGGTTTAAGTCGATGAGTTATAAGGAGGAAAGAAAAGAGAAAGCTACCAAGAGCTAGCTAGGCATGAAATAAATCGAAAAGAGAAATAATTTTGTAACATATGTTAAAGTGATATTACCATATTTTAAAGTGATATTATCATGAAAAAATATGTCACATCCACGATTGCCAGGAGAAAATAAAAAACATCTTATAAATGAGGAAGTTGTGTATTTTGATTGGTGTACAATGGTGTTACTAAATCATTTTCCAACCAAAAAAGCCAACAGCTGCAAGGCTAAGGACACACTGCCAACCCCAACCCAAGGACAGTATTATTTGTAGTCGCCAAATGGACTTTGTGTGGATTACTATGTGTAAACCTGCTGCAGCGCATTGATCGCTGTTGAGATTCTTTTGGTTCCATCTCCTTAATTTCCTTCTAGTGTTTCTACGGAGAATGGTGTGGCAAGCAGTGGTAGGCAAGTTTAGTCGGGAAGCATCTTGCAGGGGAAAGCCATGGAAGGTTAATTAATGGTGTGGTACTTATAGTGTTTGGCTATGGCCAGGATCTCGTCTACTTTACGTTATTTCCTTTGTTGGTATATATATATACAGGGGATCAGTACTGGTGAGGTTTCACTTTGCCTCTACGACATGTAGTTAAACAATGGAGTGGGACTATGTGGAGTTAAAAGTGACATCGTGGGCTCAGTGGGATCTTCCTGATCTGGATCCCGTTGACAACCAAGGCATGCATGTTGATCAGGTATACGTAGCCTGACAAAACATCAGATTTGGACACCTATTACAGTGGCGGAGCCCGGGGGGAGGGGGGGGGGGTGAGGGGGGGCAATTGCCCCCCTTAATATTTTGCATAAAATTTTCCTTTAATTTTTTGAGTGAATTAAAGTGATAGGCATGTAAAGAATTTTTTACTTTATTAATTGCCCCCCCCTTATTTTGAGTATCCATGAACAATTAATCTTATTAATTGCCCCCCTCTTAAATATTTTTGGCTCCGCCATAGATCTATGGCCTTTCAAGAGAAATTATCACACAAACATACGCAGGCAAGTTGTCATCACCCCCACTTTTCTACGAGGGAAGACCCGGTTTGATTCTGCTCTGACGACTTCCCGATGGTGAACTCCACTCCACTTTTTTACGAGCTCCACTGCATCATCAGAGAGAGAGAGAGAGATTTGGACAAAAAAAATTGGATTTGTTCACGTGATTTGGTAGTACTACGATTGCTTACTACGAAGATGAGAAATTCATATGCACATACACAGACCCGATCAATGAAAGAATAAGACAGAGATTGGAAGGTATTAAACCGTAATCATTTAATTAAAGACATCTATAAATGTCTTTCTTTTTATAGTTTTCCTCAACTTTAACGACATTTGACCGCTCACGAGTTTATAATAATGTTTAATTATATAAGAACATTTAACAAATTAACTTCTATTCTTAATACATCAGATAGACTCTACTATGTATGTAAGGAGTGATTTAATACTTAGCTGTACATCAGAATGAAGTCACATGTTCAAATCACACAGAGAGCATGTTCAAAAATAATATCTGAAGACGTTATACTGAACTAGTTGTCCAAAAAACAAAAAAAATCAGAAAGACTGCAGCTCAGATCATTTACTAGGTTCCTGCCTATATTTTCTTGAGAATATATCCGAATCCGTTTGTCCCCCTTTCGAGCGGACCGGAAGACTTTGACATGTCCACTTAACCCGCCGCTGTGTAGATCCTGACAAGGACATGTCGATTGCTCAATACGATACGACCATGAATTGGGATCCTCTAGAGCCCCCGCAGGAGGCGATACCACTGGGCCTTATGAAAACGCCCGCTACGTCGTGCAGTATGGGAACTTAGCTTTGCACCACAGCAGTTCCATCCCACGGTTCGCTTTCACATTTGCTTTACAATGGAACAATGGGGCCCATTGGGCCCATCAGAGCCCACCAGCTGCTTCAAGTCATGGTCACGCCGGAGGCATCACAGATTCACAATGCTCTGCAAACCGGGCCCATTAGGCCCATCATCTCAACGTATCTTATCGGCTTAAAGTTGTCTCTGGTGTTTGAGTCTTACTACACAAGGTGGACCCTGTTACTTTTACTTTTGAAATTTTAATTATCACATTGAATTGTTATTTCAAAGACTTATTGGTATAGTCAGATCATCGATGAAGATTATACATCTTTTAACAACTTCAAAAGTGACAAAGATGACGTACCCATTGACTAGGGTACTGTACAACGGGAAGAGAGAGATATATATAAGATATATGCTTTTTTTTAAATTTTAAAAATAGGATTCGTGCGGCATAGTAAGTAAAATTCTAGATGAGACCTACCGAGAAGGGCAACGGGAGTTGAAAATAGGGTTAGAATATTTGAAGTCCTTGGGCAAGAAGAGCAAGTGGGATCCAACAAGGTGCACAGAGAAGTGATCGACATCTATGCTTAACTGGAGATAGACATAGACATCTACCCACTGGCTCGTTCACTAATGATAAAATAGCTTACGTAATTAATTGGAGATGATGGTGTCCAATTTTCCATCCTTCTCTCTCCCTCCAATGGTCGTTCCATTGGGAGTTACGATCTGTATCATATATCTATATTGAGAAATACTATACTCCTGACTGTGCCGGGAGCATAGCCGTACTGGAGGGGCCGCGCGCCCCCCTGCGCGCGCCGCGTAGAGGGTGCGGGCCCCCCAGTATTAAATGTTTCTTTTTTTTTTAATTTTTGTACACACAAATACATCATTTGTGCACACAAATTGTAAAAAAAAAAGAACATTAAATACTGGAGGGGCCCGCGCCCTCCACGCGGCGCGCGCAGAGAGACGCGTGGCCCCTCCAGCGCAGCTATGCTCCCGGCACAGCCGGGAGCATAGCATTACTCATCCATATTTGGAAGGCCGGCCAATGGCCATATGCCAGAGCGATGAGATGGCAAGCATGCACCTCTCTCCTTCTCTCTGCATGGCTTTGCAGAGGTGTTGTCAGCCAAGCACTACCCATCTCCTATTATTAAGAGTAAGACATTGGGCTGACTCAGATGATTTAGCCGACATAACTAAGACAAGGGCGAGAACTTCCCTTACTTCATGATGTCAACAAAGCTAGCATCCCCCACTAATGGCACTTGTCCAAATATAGAGATAAAAGCAAGCCTATGCACAACTTGTTCTATGGTCTCTCCCTCCAGTACTGTGATCCCTTGCACTAACCACATACATATATATACTTGGCCGAGCTCCATTGTCGCCATGTTTTCCCCCACTTTGTGGCCCCTGATGATTCCTTGTCGGCAGACGGATCCATGCCATGCCACATCTACTTACAAACCTCGCTTAAATCCAATATGGAGACTCTTTCTCGTGTGGAATATTGCTGACGCCACAAGAATATTGGGTTACCATCATCTTTAATCTTGCCTCATTCTTTTGAGTTCTAACTTGCGGCTTAAACAACCCATCGACATGCGTGGATGCATGCGTCTGTTTTGAATAATTGGTTGCCAGGGTTTGAGCAAGAAGCGGAATTACGTAGTTGGTGCAGACGCGTGTAGCTAGCTGGCCATTGTGGAACATGACATAAGGCTAATGACCTTTCCCGGTTCATGCCATGCAATCCCTAATCAGAACGCCCGGCCAAAAAAGCTCATTAATTATCTAAACGCTTACTTAACCGGGCAGTACACACTTGATGCGGCATTATACCTAACGTTGTCGTTTGGGATGTCTAGTCTGAAGGGGCTAAACTCTCATGTTTATTTGACTATGGCTGAGAAACTTTTCCTCTTTCCTTTTGACGTCGCAGGGGACGCCATTGCCTTGTTAACTAGGTCCCGTGGGCTCCCCTTGTCTTGTTCTCAACCGCACCATAATCTCTTACCAATCCACCTTCTGATTTGAAATAACAGCACCAAGTTCAATCCAATGAACAGTTTAAGTTTGCCTGAAACGAGGGGCCGGAGTTCTTTAATTTGGAGTTCAGAGTTATCTAGGCCGATAACCGGTAACTAATCTTATAAACTCCTAGTTGTCATTGATCTAATCCTAGAATATATATGGCAACCAAAATTGACTTGTCTCTAGCTATCGAGGTGTCGGTGCTAAATTCTGAAATTAACCCACCAGCTGCGCGACCTGCAACGTAGTGTCATATATATATAATAGTTAAGAGCAAGCTCAAACTCTGTGCATGAGGAGAGTTTTTTTTTTGCATGTATTATTAGCTTGACGTGTACAACAATATGTTGGATAGTTGAAGGGTGGAAGCATATATAAGTAAATAGGTAAACTACTCAAGGTTTGAAGAGGGAGTTATTTTCTCCTGTGTTTGTACGTGGGATTTATTTCATATTGAAATTAAATCACAAGAAAGTGAAACACCTCATATCTCATTGTGTTTCTAAGAACTTTTCAATGGAATTAGTGGGAGCTATATCAAAGACCACACATGCCCACTTGCGCGCCGCTCCAGGCTCTCACACAGACCCACCGAGTGGGGTAGGGTGCACACGTGGTAGTGATCCTCATCTTTTCTCTCGGTAGAATTCGACTATGGCCCATACCATGGGGGAATCGTTTGCCTCCGGTTGTCTCTTTCTCCTGCCTTCAACAACTGACACGCTTCATCTCCGTCTTAAGACATCCCGCATGATCGATCTTCGACACAAATTCTCTCATGCGCTTTGCACGTTTGGTGCATGCTCTTCTACCCAAAACTCTGTTGTCATTCAAAACAAGTAGAGGCTAGATCTTTATTGAATAGCTTTGGCTTAACGACATCAATTTTGTGAGAGATCAATCTTATTGTTTGTGGTTGTATTATAAGAGAAGATCATCAGACTCCTTTCGCACCGCACAGTGGCACGCCAACTTTCTCTAAACAAGTTCTAATATGGAACGCCTCTACAAAACTTCTTTATTTTTCATTCATTATATATATAGCACGTTCATGTTCGATATTCTCATTTATTATACATATTTGTGGAATGTGCCTGATAACATATTGAATCCATTTATATTTATCATACTGTTTACACGGTGTTTGTTGACGAAATACCATGATCTATATATGTTTGTGGTGGCCGTTTCTTGCCACCTAAGCCCAAACCGTCAATGCCCATCAACGCCTTCTCTACGATGCGACCTTCCCGCAAGGTCTCACGTTCTCCGAGAAGATCGGATGGAGAAGGGGCCCACGCGCCAGCTGTTCCAAGCGAAGCGTTACCGAGCTCGTTAGCAGGTGCCTTCCGAACAAGAGCAGTAGCCCTGCTGCGCGGAACAACCCCGAACATCACCGAACAGCATGTTCGACCCCTATGCAGGTCACCTGCTCGGAAGGTGCGTCCAAAGGGTACCGAACAGGTTCTCTGGCTTACGGCACGGTCGTAACCGTCCCAGGCCACGTACTCCACCATCAAGAGGCACGAATTGCCTGGCGGCCCAACGGGCACCTGGGCGCATAACTCCTCCCGTTATGCGCGCCCATCGTGGCGCCTTTTCAGGCACGATCCCCTGGCGTTACGCACACCGGCCCAGGCATTGACGCCTATAAAGAGTACAGGTACAGTACCATGCAAGGTACGTTCTCTTCCCCGTGCGAACACATTCTCGCATTCCGAAACCCCATGCCTTTCAAGCTCTCCACTGACTTAGGCATCGGAGGGTTTCCCCGGTCTTCACCGGGCCCCACTGATCCTCTTCTGGTTTTGCAGGTCTTCGTCCTCACCAGCGATCGTCTTCCCTATTCTTTCTAGTGGAGGCCCGTTTGGCTCAGGCCCAAACAGGATCATACCACCACATTTGGGGCCGTCTGTGGGAAACGACGCTGCCATGGCTCGAGGACGATCCTCATACCAGAACATAGGAAGCAGGGCGACGAGGTCTCGCCAATCGCGAGGGGATTCCCGTCGCCGATCCCCCCTGGTGACGTCGCCGTCGCCACCGCCGGCGCAAACCACGACGCCCCAACCAACAACTGCTGCACCCGCGACTGCCCTCGAAGTAGCAGAGCTTCGGGGGCAAATGCAGCAGTTGACGGGCGTCTGCTTCGCCCTACAGGCCCAGTTGGCGGGAGCAGCGGCTCCGGCGGTTTCCCTGCCGCGCGAGCGGCAGGCGGAATCGTCTCATCGCCGCTCCCGCGTCCCCCCGGTGCCTCAAGAGCAGCAGGTGGAGTCGCCGCGCCGGTCTCATCGGGCCCCATCGGAAGAACGGGCACCAGAGCGCCGCGGGCGTTCGCCCTGACGCTCTATCATCTCCCCCCGTCCGCCACGATCAGTCGTGGGAGGCAACTCCCACGCCTCTGGACGAGGGGGCCCCGCCAACTCCGAGCAGGAGCTCGCCAGGCGCCTAAGGCGTGTGGTCGACCTCGAACGCCGCATGGACGCGATGGTTCAGCGTGCGGAGGGCAAGGCTCCAGCGGAGGACGACTTGGACTTCCGCTCTCCTTTTAGCAGGGAGATCCTGGAGGCCCAGGTCTCCTCCAAGCTCCCTCTGCCCACCATCGCGCCCTACGACGGCACAACCGACCCGGCCGACCACATCCACGGCTTCGAGTCGCACATGGTGTTCCACGGAGCATCGGACGCGGCCAAGTGCAGGGCTTTCCCTGCAACGCTCAAGGAAACCGCCAGGGCTTGGTTTGAAACCCTCCCTGCGGGCTCCATCACTTCCTTCCGCCAACTGAAGAAGTCCTTCAGGGACAACTTCCTTGGCGGGAGATCGCAGCCGCGAACGGCGGCTTCTCTTCTGGCTGTGCGCCAGAAGAAAGGCGAGGCACTCTGGGACTTCGTCAAGAGGTTCCGAACAGAGGCGCTTCGCATCTCGCGCCTGGACGTCCCTCTGGCCACCAGTGCCCTCATCCAGGGCACTCGCGACGGCTTTTTGCAGAGGACCCTCGGCGTCCAGCAGCCTGCCACCCTCGCCGAACTACTCTCCATCGCACAGCGCCACACAGCTTGCGAGGAGAGCCTGGCGGCGAGCAGGGCCGAGCAGGGGGAACAGTCGGACAAGAAGCGGCCTTCCGACAATGGTTCCGACCGAGATCGGAAGAAGGGACGGCGCAATGGCGACTCTCCGCACCGTCCGCGCCCCTTCACCAACTACACCCCCTCACCGTGGCTCCCGAACAAATCCTGGCAGAGATCAGGAATGAAGCTTTTGTTGGTGGCCCCAGAGAATGCGCTCCGACCCCCGGAAGCGCGATCAAAATAAGTATTGTCGCTTTCATCGCGACCACGGCCACGACACCTCCGAGTGCCGCCAGTTAAGGACGAGATCGAGGACCTTATCAAGCGCGGCTACCTTGGACGGTTCGTGCGCCGGAACGAAGAGCGCCCCCGACGCCGAGACCGCACTCCCGAGCAGCCGATCAACAACGAGCCCAATGGGCAGGAGATCAACGTGATCGCGGGAGGCTTCGGCGCGGGCGGAGAAAGCACTCGAAGCCGACGCGATTACGCAAGGCGAGTGCATGTCGTAGACAGGCCTTCGGCTGTTCGGTCGGCCCCATATCCTGCCAGTCCTGCACGCGCACCACCCGAGGAGGCTATAACCTTCTCGGATGAAGATCTTGTAGGGGTTACGACCCCACACTCTGATGCGTTGGTCGTTTCGGCCACCATCAACCACTGTAATGTGCGCCGAATTCTGGTAGATAATGGAAGCGCCCCCGATGTCTTGGCTTACGACTGTTTTGTCCTCATGGGTCTGCTAACCGATCAACTCACCCCTGTAAACTCGCCACTTTTCGGCTTTTCGGGAGTTTCGGTCCAGCCCATGGGAAGGATTCGCCTTCCGATTACCTTGGGAACGGCTCCGAAGGCTGTGACCAAAATTGTTGACTTCTGGTCATCAACAACATGCCTGGATACAATGCTATCCTTGGCAGAGGTCTGATCGGGCGTATCAAAGCAGTACCTTCGTCGCTCCATCAGAAGATGAAGTTTCCTACTCCGAGCGGAGTGGGCGAAGTGCTCGGGTGTCAGCGCGAGTCTCGCCGTTGCTATGTCCTCTCCTTAAGAGACAAGCAACCACTCGCTGATCCGGCTCCTCCAGCTTCCGATCAGCCTTCAACCAGCCGAGGGACGCCTGCTGAAGACTTAATCCCCATTCAAGTGGACGACGACCCCGAACACGTCTTGTACATTGGCGCCTTGTTGACAGAGGCCGAGCAGCAATGCTACACAGCTTTCCTGCTGGCCAATTTGGACGTGTTCGCTTGGTCTGATGACGAGCTTCCAGGCATTCCCCCGGAAGTCATGGTGCATCGCCTCCGGTTGGATCCCCGAATCCCGCCAGTACAGCAAAGGAGGCGACCCGTGAACCGAGAACGGCAGACCGTGATACAGGATCACGTGGTCAAAAGCCGAGCTGTTGGGCTCCTCCGAGAAGCCCAATATCCAAGATGGATCTCCAACGTGGTCCTCGTGCGCAAGGCCAATGGCAAATGGCGTGTGTGCGTGGATTACAAAGATCTTAATAAGGCAACGCCCAAGGATAACTTCCCGTTGCCGCGCATTGATCAGCTGGTGGACGCTACTTCCGGGCACGAGCTCCTCAGCTTTTTGGATGCCTACTCTGGTTACCACCAGATCAGCATGCATCCCCCGGATCAAGACGCCACGACGTTCGTCACAGACCTAGGCTTATACTGTTTCACCAGGATGCCCTTTGGTCTGAAGAATGCAGGCGCGACTTACCAGCGGCTGGACAACAAGATGTTCGAGCAGTAGATCGGGCGCAACATGGAGGTTTACGTTGATGACATGCTGGTCAAGACACTTCCGAGTACTGACCACATTTCCGACCTCCAGGAAACCTTCGCAACCTTGCGAAGGTATAATATGAAGCTCAATCTGCCAAGTGCGCGTTTGGTGTTCGGTCGGGTAAGTTCCTCGGGTTCCTCGTATCAAACAGGGGAATAGAGGCGAACCCGGAAAAAATCCAAGCAGTGCTTGAAATGAGTAGTCCAAAGACAGTGCGCGACGTCCAGCGCCTGACGGGGCGTCTCGCGGCACTGAATCGGTTCATGTCCCGAGCAGCAGAAAGAAGTTTTAACTTCTTCAAGTTGCTCGAGGCCCTAAAAGCTCCTCGAAGCAAGGGGGGCAAGTACGGTGGACTGACGAATGCGAAGCCGCCTTCACCGAGCTGAAGGCATATTTGGCAGCCCCTCCTGTTCTCTCAAAGCCTGTGCTCGGAGAACCTCTGTTCGTGTATCTCTCGGTCACTGAACACTCCATCAGTGCAGTCTTGATCAGAGAAATAGGAGCGGCGCAGCATCCAGTGTACTACATCAGCAGGGTCCTCCAAGAAGCTGAAAGGAGGTACCCCAGAGCAGAAAAACTCGCCCTTGCTCTCGTCACGGCTGCACGGAAGCTCAGCCCTATTTTCAGGCCCATTCCGTTACAGTGCTAACCGATCAACCGCTGAAATCCATCCTGCAGCGGCCGGAGGCTTCCGGTAGGTTGGTTAAGTGGGCAATCGAGCTGGGAGAGTTCGACATCAGCTTCCGACCGAGGACGGCGATCAAAGCGCAGGCGTTAGCGGACTTCGTGGCGGAATGCACCCTTCCGGCCGAGCAGGACCCACCGTTGGCAGACGAGCCCCCATGGGAGCTTTATGTTGACGGATCCTCTTGTGTCACGGAAGCGGGGCAGGTTTGGTCCTCACCTCCCCGAGGGGTTAGAGTTCCAATACGCCCTCCGTTTCCGCTTTCCAGCCTCCAACAACGTCGCCGAGTACGAAGCTTTGCTGTCCGGTATCCGCATGGCTAGGCACCTCGGGGCCATTCGGCTTAGAGTCTTTAGTGACTCCCAGCTGGTCGCCAGCCAGGTGAGCGGACAGTTCGGAGCAAGGGAACCTCGCATGGCTCAATACCTCCAACAGGTCAAGAGCCAGACAGAGGGCCTCGTATACTTCGAGGTTATACATGTTCCACGGGAGCAGAACGCGCGAGCTGATGCACTGGCCAAATTGGCATCTTCAGGTGACATCACCCCTTCTCGCTCTGTGTTCATTGAAGAGCTCGCCTTGCCGAGCACGGAGATTGATGTAGCCGCCATAGAAACGGGCCCACCAACCCCAAGTTGGGTGGACCCTCTCGTGGCGTACCTCCTCCGAGGTGAGCTTCCGCCCGAACAAGATGAAGCTCGGAAAGTCAGGACGCGCTCGCAGCATTTCACCCTCGTAGAAGGCAAGCTGTACCGGCGGTCCCTTGCAAGACCTCTTCTGCGTTGCCTCAACCCTGAGGAGGCCCTTGCGGCCACAGAGGAAGTTCACGAGGGGCTGTGCGGAAGCCATCTGGGGGCAGAACGCTAGCGCGCAGCCTCATCCGAGCAGGGTTCTGGTGGCCTTCTCTTCAGAAGGATTGCATGTCCTTCGTCAGGAAGTGTCCAGAATGCCAAAAGTTCGGAGTACTCATCAAGCAAATAGCCGAACAGCTTCACAGTCTGTTCGAGCCGCGCCCCTTCGCCAGATGGGGCATTGACATCTTGGGCCCCTTTCCAGAGGCCCAAGGGCGGAAGAAGTTCCTGTTCGTCGCCATCGACTACTTTACCAAGTGGATCGAGGCCGAACCCGTTACCACAATCACCGAACAGGCCGCATGGAAGTTCGTATGGAAGAACCTTCTCTGCAGGTTTGGCGTCCCAAGGGTGATTACGTCTGACAACGGGAAACAGTTTGACAGCACCTTCTTCAAGCAGAAGTGCGCCGAGCTCGGAATCTACAACCACTTCACCTCCGTGGCTCATCCCCAAGCTAACGGTTTGGTCGAAAACGCCAACCGAACATTGCTGCATGGGATCCGAACAAGAGTGGAGGCTGCAGGTGGATCATGGATCGATGAGCTCCCAAACGTCCTTTGGTGTCACCGAACAACTGCTCGGGTAGCTACAGGGGAAACACCTTTCCACCTAGCCTACGGCTCGGAAGCAGTTGTACCTCTGGAAGTAGCCCTTCCAACCATCCGAACAACCCACTTCGATGAAGCCGCCAATAACCGTGCTCTTCGAGAAAACTTGGACATGCTGGGCGAACGACAGAGCGACGCCAGCATTCGCCTCGTTTCTTATCAGCAACGACTCGCACAATATTATAATGCGCGAGTTCGGGAAAGGCGGTTCAATGTGAGAGATTTGGTCCTGCGCCGTTGTTCGGCTTCGGACCCCCGAAGAGCAGTAGGCAAGCTTGCCATCAAATGGGAAGGACCTTATCAGGTCACCCATGTCCTCGGGAAAGGCTCATATAAGCTAACTACTCCTAGTGGCGAAGCCATTCCCAGGACTTGGCATGTTTCTAACCTTAAGGCTTATCATGTATAAGAGCCTCTTTTCAGCATCCTACCTCTCTTCTCCCAACTCCTGACGCCATACAAGCATTTAGCATACATACCTGATCGGAATCCCCTTTACGGTTCCCCACGGTCTGCGTTATACATGCAATGCTTACGGCGCCTAGCGGATTTCGATCCGAGCAGGAGCAATCATGAAAGGAAGAAGATAGAGAAAGTGAAGCTACATGACGATCTCACAAACAAAAGACTTCGTTCATAAAAGTTTTTTTTTAATAAGCAAGCCCCTTTTTTTGGCCGTGGTTACAAAAAGGAGAATACAAGAAAGATCAAGGAGCTTGCTGTGAAGGACCAACGTCGTCATCTGAAGGGGGCATCTGCCCAGACTGGAATTGTGCGAACCGCACACCATCCAGACGAGCGTCCTGAGTGCGACGCCGGCACTCCCGAACAGCGGCCTCGAAGGCTTCCCGGGCACGTTCAACCCAGGAAAGCTGTTCCCCCACCTCCTTCCCAGCGTTGAGGCCCACCCTGTAGCAGCGGGCCCCATACTGCTCCAAGTCCTCCTTGTACTCCGGTCCGGCCTTATAATCGGAAACGGCACGGGCCTCTGCATTCAACATTACCTTGGCCAGGGCATCCTTTTCGGCTCGCGCCAAGGTAACATCCAGCCTCGCAGCATGGAGAGCAGCTTTGAGGTTCTTCACCTCCTCCTCCAGCGCTGCCTCGCGAGCTTTATGCCTCGCCGAAAGCTCCTCGAAGAAAGCTGCATTCGCCTCATGGAGATACTTCTGTCTCTGGCCCCGAACAGCTAAAGCCTTCAGAGTGCCCAGCGACTTGGACATTTCGTCCGCAAGCGCCTCTACATCGACGTCGCCCAGACCATCTTCTACCTGGCACTCCGGGTGGTAACCTTCCACCGACTCCTCCGGAGTCTGTTCGGAAGGAAGGTCCAGGCACCTTGCCAACCGATCAAGACGAGAGGCAGTAGGGCTCGCAGGCAGCTCTCTTGGCGTGTCCTCCACCCGACGAAGGGTCGCCTCCAACGTTGCCACCGAAGGAGCTCCGGGAAGTCTCTTCAGAAGCGCCTCGCTAAGAGGTCTTCGGTCGTCTTCGGATCCTTCAGCCCGAGCAGCACCTGCAGCCTCCCCCCCAGTACCTTCGATTGCCTTGGAGGTTGCTTCTACGTTAGCAACCACCTCGGAGGGGGGCATGGGGGGCAGGATTCCCCCGATGGAAGTGGCAACCTTTCGGACGCCCTCGTCGTCGCGGCCGCCTTTTCAGTGGCCCCCTCTGCCGGAACAGAAGTGGCAACCTCTTCGGACGCCCTTTCGTCGAGGCCGCCTTTTCAGTGGCCCCTGCTGCAGGAACCACTTCTTGTTCCGTAGAAAGAATCGTGGTTGGCACTGTCGCCACCACGCCGCTCGCGACCACCCCAGCAGGGGCGGAAACCTCCGTCGCATCTGCGACCTCCTCCCGCCGAACAGGAGACACTGCACCTTCTCTACTCCTCCTGGAAGAGGCCCCTGCAGTGTTGCTGGTAGCACCGTGCTCGGCACCACCAACGTGGGAGGCGTTAGAGGGCTCCCTATCCTTCGAGCAGGTGGAGCCCCTGGACTCTTCTATGGCAGGGCTTCCGGACCCGTCGCTCACGACGACGAGCCCCAACTCGGTCGCCATCCTCTGCGCGACCTCTGGGTGCTCTGTGGAGGCCGCCCGCGACACTCCCTGGTCGGCCGATTTTATGGCCCTACTTTTTCTGCGCAGCAGCAACTGCGCCCTTTCCTCTTCCTCTTCGGTCCCCTCCTCGCCACGTGGAGGAGTAGCCTGGACCGCCTTCTGCTTCTTCCGAACACGGAGTTGTTCTGCCTCCTCCGCGCTCTCGTCAACCAGAACTGGCCTCTTCTTCGCGGAAGGCCGGCTCGCCCGGTCATCCTTCTCCAGAGGAGTCCGAGCTCCAGCCGAAACCACCTCCCTGGTGGCCTTCTTCTTCAGACGAATTTTTCTAGGCCCCTTTTCAGGAGCCTGGGCCTTGGCAGAGCGCCCCCCAGTTGGCGAGGGAGCAACGAGCGCCGTTGTTACCGCAGCGCCAACCCTCACTGCGGAAGGAACCCGGGCAACGGCGGCAGCATCATCGCCTTCGAACACCATGTGCGCTAGCACAGGGATCTGTTCGGCAAACTCGTCATTCGCCTCTTGATCCCTTCCGGCCTCCAGCTCTGCGGCCGCTGCGCACAAAGAAGACAAGAAGAAGAAAGGTTAGTAGGGGGTCACCAAACCTAAGAGTAAAACAGCCAAGAGGTTATGTACTTACTCCACGGTTTGCTGAGCCCGTACTTAACGAGCATGAACTCGGTCACATATCCTTCTCCGTTCCGAACGCCTGCTCGGAGAAGCTTGTCCGACGCCCTTGCCTCGTCCTGGATCAGACGCGGAAAGCTGTCCTTCCGCGCAGAACGCATAACAGTGGGGAATCCCCACTCAGCACCACTCCGGTGGCGCACGAAGAACAGCCTGTCCATCCAACCCTTGTTGTTGGAGTACTTGTTGGACAGGCCGATGTGCATCCGGTCCGTTCGGTGCTTGGCGTGGTAGATGTCTGCTCCCGACGCCCGCGAAGCAGACATCTTGAAGTGTGCTCGGAAGACGTCCGCCGAGCCCTGGATCTCTTTCAATTTGCAGACAACACCGAAGATACATATGTATCTCCAGGTGTTGGGCGTCAGCTGTATCGGCGAAACGCCCCAAGTATTCAGGAGCGCCTTCGCCACCTCCGGCAACGGCAGCCGGAAGCCTGCCTCCAGGTGATCAACGGAGAGGATCAGGCAGCCTGGTTTGTTCACCAGGATGGAGTCGCTCTCCTTGGCGTCGATGATCTCGTACTCCTCCCCGATCCTGAAACGCTCGCGGAGCCCGCTGTAGTGACGGCATCGTGCTCCACTGGACGCCGCGACGGTCACCCCGCTCGCTCCGACGACGGCCTTCCCTTTGCTTGCCATTGCTGGAAGGATCGTAGGGGGCAACGACAGCACAAAGGGACGAAGGAGAAGATGGAAACAAGAGAAGGCGAGAAAGCCCGAAAGCTAAAAGCTGGAAGGTTTTTGGGAGGCGTAGCTCCCGCCCTCGTCTCTTCCCCTCCTTATAAGGAAAGAGGAGGGAACGAAATTCGAGGCGGGCCCCAAAACGCCGCTCCTTCCCGTTTTTGAATGTGCCCCTTCGGGTATAGCGTAGGCGACCGTCCGAACACGACGGCGGCACCTCAAGCATGGCGCAGCTTCGTACCCATCATGACGGGTTAGCCGCCTTCCAAGGTTTCAAGCGGCGGCACGTCCGCAGCAGGCCGTCGCATTAAATGCGGAAATGACGCCCTCGAAGCGCTCGTCTCACCGAGCCCCTTGAGGGCGTGGGGGGCAAGTGTGGTGGCCGTTTCCTGCCACCTAAGCCCAAACCGTCAAGGCCCATCAACGCCTTCTCTACGATGCGACCTTCCCGCAAGGTCTCACGTTCTCCGAGAAGATCGGATGGAGAAGGGGCCCACGCGCCAGCTGTTCCAAGCGAAGCGTTACCGAGCTCGTTAGCAGGCGCCTTCCGAACAAGAGCAGTAGCCTTGCTGCGCGGAACAACCCCGGACATCACCGAACAGCATGTTCGACCCCTATGCGGGTCACCTGCTCGGAAGGTGCGTCCAAAGGGTACCGAACAGGTTCTCTGGCTTACGGCACGGTCGTAACCGTCCCAGGCCACGTACTCCACCATCAAGAGGCACGAATTGCCTGGCGGCCCAACGGGCACCTGGGTGCATAACTCCTCCCATTATGCGCGCCCATCGTGGCGCCTTTTCAGGCACGATCCCCTGGCGTTACGCACACCGGCCCAGACATTGACGCCTATAAAGAGTACAAGTACAGTACCATGCAAGGTACGTTCTCTTCCCCGCGCGAACACATTCTCGCATTCCGAAACCCCCTGCCTTTCAAGCTCTCCACTGACTTAGGCATCGGAGGGTTTCCCCGGTCTTCACCGGGCCCCACTGATCCTCTTCTGGTTTTGCAGGTCTTCATCCTCACCAGCGATCGTCTTCCCTATTCTTTCTAGTGGAGGCCCATTTGGCTCAGGCCCAAACAGGATCATACCACCACAATGTTCAATATCTAATGTTTACACAACACAATATCCTTGTTGGTAGAATAAAACTTGATATATACTATGTGTTACATAAGGGATGCGATATGCGAGTATACCGATAATAATGATCAAAGGGTGCGTGTAGAGGTGATTGTACAGTACTCAGACCGCCATACCTAGCTAGTTGTTTTTCCCTTATAATGTGAAAGGTTAGTTTTGTAATATTCTCAGAATTTTTCGCTCTTCACTATTCATTTTTTTTTTTCTGAGATCTATCTACACAATCGTACTCTAAGAAACCGTAAAATATCGGAAATTTCATGGGGGAATATTGTTCGCTATTATGTAAATCTCTAAGCAACCTGATCGGAGGCATGGTCTGTGTAAAAAAAAAAAAAAAGACATTATGTTATGAGAAATATCTCCTTGCTAGTCATCTCGCAATATCTACCTAGGTAGCTATCGCATGGTGGTCAGGTCAATCTCGTCCAATATATAAATGAACAGCCATAATTATAGGTAGAATACAATCGCTTGTACAATTAATATTAATATATTATAATGCTATATGTCAATTTACAAGGTGAATAATCGTAATCACTTTTTTTTTTAATTAAAACCAGGTCCTCAGAAAACTCAACTAGGAGAGTGCATCCTTCCCCAAAACGGACGAATGATATCACTCCACCGGCAAGGTGATCTGGGCCGAAATCATATATATATAAAAGAGCAAGGTACAAAAGAGGGGCGAAACCCCTATCAGATCAGTATAATACTTGGAAGACCAGATCTGTCAATAAGTAATGGCCCCTTAAAAGAGTTAGGTAGAATATGATACCCCCAAAAAACCTCATTACTCATAGAAGAGATAGAATGCTTAGCAAGTTGATTAGC
This sequence comes from Colocasia esculenta, assembly GCA_014218235.1. Taxonomy (NCBI): domain Eukaryota; kingdom Viridiplantae; phylum Streptophyta; class Magnoliopsida; order Alismatales; family Araceae; genus Colocasia; species Colocasia esculenta. The sequence goes on along the minus strand of CM024757.1, from coordinate 33,164,036 downwards.
CACTTGATTAGCCTCCCGGTAAACATGGGAGAGAATTCTCATGTCATGGTGTAACAAGTTCTTGACCGCCCTCCACCATACATAAGCTTGCCAAGCAATGCAGGAATCTTGCTGGAGCGATCTCACCAAGGTTAAAGAGTCAGAGTAAATAGCTGATAATCTGATTCCCATAGTATGGGCCAGCCGAATGCCATCATATAGGGCGCGGGTTTCTGCAATAAAACTGTTACCCACCCCATAACTGTGCGCAAAATCGACCAGAAACTTACCATGTTTGTCTCTGATACATCCGCCCCCGCCACATATCCCAGGATTCTCTTTGGAGGCACCATCCACATTCAAACAGAAACCATCTATGGGAGGTATCCATTGAACCAATTTTCTATGTTTAAACGAGACATTAGCATGGAAACCATAGCTATTAAGGATTTGATCTTCCACCCGAGTAGGAGAAACATGGAAAGCAACCTTGGTGAGAGCAAAGCGGATATGAAGCTGGATATTTCTGATTATGTCCCTGGGCAAAGTCTTCTTGTTGTCATAGCTTGCAGCACACCTGTTTCTCCAGAGTTCCCAAAGCATCAGAACCAAAGCATATATGGAGATAAAACCAGAAGGAGAGTTCATATCCATTTTCTGAAGGAAGTCCCAAAGCTGAGTTGTAATTTGCGGGTGGAAATGCGCCTTATTACTGACAAGAGGGAGGAACCACTTCCACATATTAATAGCAATCTCACTAGTAATGAAGACATGGTTAAGGTCCTCAATTTGAGGGGAAGTGCAACAACTACATTTAGAAGCCAGAGAAACCCCACTTTCCGCGATTCTACCATCAACAGTCACTGCCCGATTAAGAATTTTCCAGCTAAACAAAGAGGCTCTAGGAAGGAAAGAGTGATGCCAAATCTTCATGAGAGCAGGCCGGTGGGTACTATTGTGTCTGATCAAATTATAAGTGGATTTAGTAGTGAAGTCACCGTTCGAAGTGGCAGTCCAGATGCATCTGTCTTCATCAGTAGACAAGTGCAAACCATTGAAAATGCCAACAGGAAGGGTAGCTCGCAGCTGGTGTGATTCCTGAGCAACTACATCTCGTAGGGAAAAGTCAACATTCTCCAGAGCACCCTGGATGATATTGGAAAGCGGCTGCTCACCAATCCAAATATCTTTGATCACATTAATTCTATCGCCCTTGCTTGGGATCTAGCAGGAATTGCTTTGGATAATAGCATTAGCAGTGTAACAAATTTGTTTCGACATACCAGGAATCTGAGCAAAATTATTCGACTGAAAGCGCCTTCTTGCATAACCAGACCATAAGGAATTACCATAGCGAATATTCCAGATTTGTTTCACCACCAGAGCCAGCTGAACATGATGTATGTTATGGACACCTAGACCACCCTCCGCCTTGGGACATTGGTTTTTGTTCCATGTGACCCAGTGCCGCCGACGAGATCTGTCAATGCCATTCCAGAAAAAAGCGGCAGAACATTTGTCTATGTATGAAAGAATCGCTTTGGGCAGAGTGGAAGCCGCCACCAAATAAACTGGAATGGAGGAAAGAACCGAATTAATAAGAGTAATCCGGCCGGCTTGAGAGATCAATTTAGCCTTCCAGCTACCTAGCTTGAAGTTAACTTTATCTATAAGAGATTGATAGTCAGAAACAAGGATCTTGCCAGCTCTCAGCGGAACACCAAGGTAAGTGAGCACGCCATTCTGTTGCCTATAACCAGTGGCATCTTTGATCTTCTGAACAACTAACATGGAAAATTTCCGAGAAATAATGAAGTAACTTTTGCTAGCATTTATAAATTGGCCGAAAGAATGGCTATATCTGTTAAGGAAATGCATAAGCCTTTTCACATTAGTAATGCTGCCATTGAGAAAAATGAGGGTATCATTTGCATAAAGAAGGTGAGAAGGAGCCGGGCAGCCCCTAGGACAAGCATACGAGATGAGACGACCGGTGGAAACCATGTTTTTTAACCCCCTACTGAGAGCTTCTTCCATAATGATAAATAATGCAGGGGCTATGGGGTCCCCCTGACGAAGGCCTCTAGTAGACTTGTAATAACCAGCGGGCAAGCCAAGGCCTATGTTATAGAGTATATAACTTCGATCATAGGGATCAATTTCTGATCGCATAGCTTCATAATAATTTTGTAAAGCTTCCGCACAATTTCCTTCAGATTGAGCTGACATCCGTTACGGTCGTCATTCTATTCAAAGAATCCCCATTCCAGAACCGTACGTGAGATTTTCTTTCACCAACACCGAAAACCAGCAATTGGAAATCAACATACCAATATAGGAAACAAATCTGGATGAAAAGCCAAACTTCCTTAAAACAGAAAACAAGAAGTCCCATTCGACGCTATCATAAGCCTTCATGATGTCAAGCTTAAATATCACGTTGCCCCCTCTAGCTTTTCTGTTGACATCCCGAACAAGTTGACGAGAGAGAGACACATTGTCTAAAATTAAATGCCCTTTAACAAAGGCGCCCTACTCCTCAGAAATAATAGAAGAAAGAATAATCGTCAACCTGTCATATATGATTCTTGAGACAATCTTATAGCAAAAGTTGCACAAGCTAACCGGGAGAAAATCATTAAAGGAATTCGGTTTAGCCTTTTTGGGGATAAGAGTTATCAGGGTGGACGTGACGCCTCTTGGAAAGGCATGTCCGGCAAAAAAACCAGTGACGACAGCATAAACATCAGCCTGCACAATGTCCCAACAAGAAGTAAAGAAGATTCCACTAAAGCCATCAGGACCAGGAGAGCTTTTCCCATTCATATTCCAAACCGCTTGCTTAACCTCCTCCATACTAGGAGTAGCACAAAGCAAACCATTCTGGTTATCAGAGATAAGAGAGGGAACCACCTGAAGTAAAGAATCATCCACCACATGAGGTGAAGATTGCATCAAATTTTGAAAGTAACGAGTAGCCTCCTCCCTGATGCGCTCACTATCCTCAGTCCAACTCCCATCAATTTGAATTCTTTGAATAATGTTCCTTCTTCTATTGCCCTGAACAACAGCATGGTAGAATGCAGTATTCTTGTCACCTTTATCCATCCAGTCCATACGCGCTTTCTGGGCCCAAAAAGTTTCCTTACAACGAAGGGCTCTGTTTAAATCTGCAGAAGCTTTATTCAAGGCAGACCGATTTTCAGGAGTAGGGTTATTATTAAAAAGGTCCTGCTTCTCAATTGTTTCCGCCTCCAATCGACTGACATTATCCTGCACATCACCGAAAACATTTTTATTCCATAGGCGCAAAGCCTTCTTGACTGCTTTGAGTTTCATAAAGAGCTTGGCAAAAGGATTATGGTGCACAGGAATATCCTCATTCCACGCCGATCTAACAGTCTCAAGGAACGAGCTATGAGATAGCCACATTGCCTGGAAAGTGAATCTAGCCGGGAGCCTGACCTCATTGGCAAGAAATGCCAGCAAAGGAGCATGATCAGAAGGACCTCTGGGCAAATGTCTAACTCTGAACTCAGGAAATTCACGGAATGCATGACTATTAATAAGAATTCTGTCCAATGTAGCCCTAACCAAGGCCTGACTAGTGCGATTGTTGGACCAAGTAGTGTGAGGGCCGATGTATCCCGCGTCAGTCAAAGAAGAGGCGTGGATGAAGGCATTAAAGTCCATCATGGATTGCATGTTACAAGTCCGCCCCCCAAACTTCTCTGTGGGAGAAGAGATACAATTAAAATCACCTCCAATGAACCAGGGAACAGAGATAGTATCCGAGATACACATAAGTTCATCAAAAAGATCCCTTCTGCCAGACACAAGGTTACTTGCATAAACGACCATAAAAATCATATTAACAGTTTTGTCCTTGGAAATAGCTAAAGTAATTTGCTGAGGAGATGAGGAAAGCATATGTATGGAGGTGTCACGCCATATTACCCAAATCTTTAAATTTTCACCATAATTACCAATGCAGTTCTGCATGTAGAGATACCTGCATAATTTAGGAGCCCCGGTAAAAGGAACCTGCGGCTCAGCAATAGCAACAATATCACTTTTGTGTTTTTTGACAATCTTTCTCAGAGATCTTCTAGAGGCATTATTGGAAACACCCCTTATATTCCAGAATAAAATGGGGTTATTCACGAAGAAATATTACCAGACAATACCTCCACCGCCTTGGCCTTGGAGCGAGTCCTGGCGCCAGGCTTTTTCTGAATATAACCCTCTCTATTTATGACAATATGTGGCATGTGAATATTCTCCATAGCAGCAGTATCAGAAAACTTCTTCAAATCAGCATCAGATGGTTTAGGAAATAAAACAACTAAATCCTTCCGAATATCCTCCAAGATTTCCTGCTCCACTTCATGGGCCGTCGCCGGAGGGGATGAGGAAGCTACCGTGGCCGGCGTGGATCGACCAGAAGACTTCTGCAACCTGAGCGACTCTACATTGCGCACTTCTTCAATTATAAGGTGGTGTTATTTGTATACACTTAGTTATTTGTGAGCGCGACAATCTATAGAAAAACCATGCACGGCACTTACAGTGGATACCAGAGGAGGGAGAGGTTGAATTGAGAGTTTTCCCAATGACTTGGCCATCAGGTTGTTCCAACTAAAAAAAACAACCACCATGCACGGCCCTGTACTTCGCCAGGACGGACGGTCATATATATGAGTAATATTTGGTGTACATCATCTTAAAGTGGTGTGCACGTAAATTAATTAGTTATTATCTATTCATCTTTTATTTACAAACACATTATTTCGCAATAATGTGCATCAAATATTACTTCATATATATATATATAAATACTATGTGCAAGAATATATAATTGGATAAATAATTTGACTTGCGCACCAATCAATCACATAATTGACCGGATAAATAATTTACCCGACCAACTATGCAAATAACATTGCTCATATATATAAATGCACGGGGTTTTCCTGCAACGTGTAGCTATCAACGATATGTATGTCCAGCTCGTCATACCTGCGTGCAAGTGATAGCAACTGATTATTATACGGTTCCAAGGTAATATTTAAGGTGCAAAGAGTCCTTTATATGTAAACTTGAAAAAAAAACAATTAAATGCCCAAAGATGAGGTGACAACTACTGCATGTCATCAACGTCCATCAGCCTCCCGTTATGTTAACTTGGAAAAAGACAATTAAATGCCTAGTTCATGCATGTCATCAAAAAGGATTTTGGCGTCACGAAAACAATTTGCTCGATCAACAAACTCACAATCCTGTTGGCGCTGGTTGCATTCTATTCTTCAAGTGGGAAGTCATAGTCATTTCGCAGGGTCATTCAAACTTGGGTCATGAGTCTGGAGGTCATGGAACAGCATGCAGAGGGCGTATATAAGTTGCATTGATGAATGGATAAATGAAATGAAAAGAAAAATAACGTCCTCATGACCATGATAAAGAAGAAACATTGGACGCCCTCGCATCGGAATTAAAATAAAGATAAGAAACAAATATTTTTAGTTGTTCTTTTGCAAAGGCTCTTCATAATTAGATCTATTTATATTGTCTTAACATTATAAAAATAGATAAGAGATAAAATGAAATAAATTAATAGAGAAATGCTAATTGTACACCGGTAGAAAAATCACTCATCTAGTATGCTATTGGTCTAAGAACCGTGCAGCAGGGCATGGTCGTTTCTGTTGGGTAAAAAAGGGCTTAAAGGGGAAATATTAAGAAATGGAGAAAAGAAACACAATGTTTGATAAAGTAAAAATGTACATCAAAAGGTGTGTAAGTTTTGTCCCTTATGTGAGGTTCTTAATCCCACATGAGAAATCTCTAAGAAGATGTATGACTTTATAACCTCAAGTGTCCATGAGACTATGTCTTATAGACAACTAGATCTCTACCCGTGCGTTGCACGGTTTTTTTCTAAATATATATTTAATTATAATAAATTTATAAATTATAAATTAGATTTGATATGATTGTTATTAATAATAATAGAGGAGTATTATATAGAAGAAAAGAAAACCTAATTTTCATGCGGAACACTAAATAGATCAAATATGATAGATGCATATTATAATGGAGGCGAGTACTTATATTTTTAGATGAGGGAGGTGGCGGATTGGATAAAAAATACTATTTTTTGTTAAGGGCGGGCCAAATGGAGAAAGGGAGAGGATTTGAATTTTAAATCCCGCTGAGTTTGCTGCTTGCGGTGGCAGCACATAAAGAGAGAAAGAAATACAAAAATAGAGAGAAAGAAGAAGGGGGATAGTTTTAGACGGTATCACATATCTCAGTTTGGGCGGGAAAAGAAAAATTCTGGTGCTGCCACGTGTACTTCTAAGACTGAGTTTTATTATAATAGTATATATGGTGGGGTTATGTTAGACCATATCGCACATGCGCGCCGCCGGGTTGGGTGGGCACGCGCGTGTGATGGTGCGGTCTTGTCGGCTTACCTTGGTACTTTTTTGTTTCTTCTTTTTATATTTTTCCCTTTTCTTGGAGAGATTGGACTTGTTTGGGCCGGTTCCTTGAACTGACCCATTGTCTTGGCTTTTGCGGGCGTGAGACGTTTCATATAGTGATTAGGTCTCCCTAATCGCGGTTACCAACATTAAAACACCTTTTGACTCTCTGGGAAGGAACCGCTCGCTGCGCTGCTGCTGCTCTCTCTCCCCCCTCGCCGTCGATCTTCCGTTCGGGTGCACAGTCGCTCTCCGGTGTTCGGACCGCTGTGGTCGCCGTTGAACGCTCACTCCGGTGTTCGGTGCATGCTTTCTGCCCATACTTTATGTCGTAGAGGATTAGTTTTCTATATAGCTTTCGTCTTTTGAAGTCAATCTTGTGCGAGATCGACTTCGTTGCTCGTGGTTGAACCCTGGGAGAAGGTCGCCGGACCCCAATCGCACCGTTTAGCGGGGGCGATACTTTCTCTAAGATAAGTTCCATTATGGAACACCTCCACATCTTTCGTATTTTGATTATTCTGTAATCACCTTGTTTATGATCAATATATTCATGCTATTCTTCTATTTTCGGGGTACGCCCATAAACATGTTATTTCTTATTGTGATTGCCATACGGTTTGCATTGTTTCACATGATGATGAATTACCATGCTCCATGCCATTTTCCCACTATTTTAACAACAATCTTAGAGAAAGTATCGATCATGGCTTCATCCTCATCGTTTAGCCCAAAAGTGGACATGTCGGGCATACCTGCAAAATTTGCAGGGCAACACTTCCAACGTTGGCAACAACAGATGAAGATTTGGTTCACTATGATCTGGTTAATCACGGTTATAGATTCGGATCCTCCTAATGTGATTGAGGGTGATTCTAGAAGTGCATCTAAGGCTGAGGAATGGAAAGAGAAAGATAGACTTGGACATGGGTGCATACTTACTGCACTGTCAGACGTCCTGTTTGATGTCTATAATTCTTCTATGTTCATAACCTCTAAGACACTATGGGATGAACTTGACCGGAAATACAATACCGAGGACCAAGGTCTGGAAAAGTATTCCGTATGCAAGTTCCTCAATCACATGCTGGAGGATAGATCTGTAGCCGAACAGGCACATGAGTTTCTCCTTATGTTCCACGGCTTGGCAGAGGGTGATATGAAACTCCTAGAAAAATTTCAAGTCATGTGTATAATTGAAAAATTTCCAAAGACCTGGCAGGACTTTGGAATGGCTCTCAAACATAGAAAGGGATCTATATTTCTTGATGACTTGATGAGAGCTATTGCCATTGAAGAGGAGCATAGAAAGGAGAAACCAGGGATGCCTGTGGAGGCTAGTGCAAACTTTATGGTAAAGTATAAGAACAAAGATGTTAAAGGCAAACCCAAGACAGGTTCCACTACACCAATGAAACCCAAAGGAAATATACAGAAGAAGAAGAAGTCTGGAGAATGCTGGGTATGTGATTAAAAGGGTCATTTCCGTGGGGATTGTCCTAAACGGAAAGAAAAGTTGACCCATAAGACTGCTGAAAATCCAGCTCAGGTCAACGTAGTGACTAGTGGAGACGATCTGGTGACATGTATGTTTCTCTAAACCCTAAGCTATTTACTATTTATGAACCTAATGAGTGGTTAGTAGACACTGGAGCCAATGTATATCTATGTGCTGACAAGGCTAACTTTGTGTCTTATCAGGCCACCAGTGATTGTTTCGTGACGATGGGTAATAGCAGCACTGCAAGTGTGATGGGAACTGGATGCGTGGATCTGAAGTTTACTTCAGGACGTGTACTATCTCTTCACAGTGTGCACCATGTTCCTAGTGTTAGGAGGAACATCTTATCAGGTTCTAGAATGGTTAGGGAGGGTTATGAGTTGAACTTTAAATGTAATAAAGTTGTTATTTTGTGTCAAAAAACTTTTATTGGTAAATGATATTTATCTGATGGGTTATTTAAAGTGTATGTGAACCATGTGATGAATAAAAGTTTAGATGTTAATGTTGTTTCTACATCTATTTCTGTGGCATATAATGTTGTTGATTCATCTAACTTATGGCATGGACGTTTAGGACATATCAATTTCAATTCTTTGAAACAAATGATGAACTTGAAATTGATTCCTAATTATGCTATTGATAATTCTAAAAGGTGTGATATTTGTGTATAGGCTAAACAACCCAAAAAGCCGTTTAAGTCTGTGGTGAGAGATTTAGAAATTCTGGATCTTGTGCATTCTGATATCTGTGAATTTAATGATATATTGACTAGGGATCATAAAAAGTATTTCATTACCTTTATAGATGACTGTAGTAGATACTTTTATGTGTATTTGCTTAAGTCTAAGGATGAGGCTTTACAAAAGTTTATCATCTTTAAGAAAGAAGTAGAAACACAAACATGCTGGGTGCTTAAGAGGTTGAGGTCTGATAGGGGTGGAGAATATATTTAAAATTTTTAAATAAATAGAAAATAGATAATTTTCGTATTATTAGAATGGTAGAATATATGTACCACTATCGTATGTGTGAAAATACATCAGAAAATTCTGTAAAAACTATAAATCAACCCCAAACATTATTCCCAAGTGTTCCACAAAGAAATTCATGCAACAAAAAATCTGATTGGCCAAGTGTACGTCACAATGTGACTAATTATCCAAATTAGGAAACTAAGTCATAAAACCCTTAACACGGAAATATAACATGAACATAATTTAAATAATCATGTTGGAGAGACTTCTAACATAATATATTCACGACCCATTATCGGAATTGGGCCAATGGATCACTTTTGGCCCAAGAATAAAATGGAGCAAGAAAAATACATAGAAATTCGCAACCCTAATTGAGCTGAAAATAGAAGGAGATAATTAGGGCAAATCCCAAGGTAATTAGGCTTTCTTGGAAACCCAATTTCGTGGCTAACCATGGTGGGAGGTTTCCTAAAGCCTCACACACTCTATTGGGGTGAGAAATCATCAAATTAAGGAAGGTGGAAGGCCAAAACCGCACCTTGCCTTTCCTTCACCCAATGGGACTTCTAAAACACACTAGATGCATATATACATGCCATGAAACCCTAGGGGACGAAAATACACATTGTTGGAGTCATGGGAGGCTGTTCTTGAGCACCCAAAGGAGGAGGAAACCACCCCAACTCGGAGCTTCTTCTCTGCTGCATTCTGCATCAACCTGTGCAGATAGCCCTTATTGTGGTCGACCAAAGGTAAGCCAAACCCTAACCAAACCTTGCAAGACTTATACCCCTGAAAAGAGGGTCGACTCTAGTTCCTAATCCCACTGGTTTTCCCAATTTTCATCCATAGGATCGAGAGTATTAAGCATTCTCCAACAAGTGGTCTAAACGAGAACTGTCTAGAGAACGCGATTTCTTCAACCCAAAAGGTAGGTGATATTGAGACAAATCTTAATAAATCATACCAATGTGTAGAGCATCGATTCTACTTTCATGTCCAAGTGGTTTTATCGAATTTCATTGAGTACATCTTGAGTTATAAGCGTTTTGCCAAAGTCGCGCATGTTAATGACTTTTTATGTTCGTGTTGATTTCTCGCGCATCCTGAGGCCGATTTTAATGATTCCAAAACCATAGTTCTCTCCTATTCATGTTACCAAAAAGTTTCATGTTGACAGTTTCATCCCAAGAGCCCTCGATTAGAAGTTATTGGCGTTTCATGAATCGTATGCCTGTTTCCTGCGTTTTCGGGCAAGAACCCAAAACGCGACGGGACCAGACGACGTGTTTTCGCATGCATGTGAATCACGACCGTTCCCTACGTCGCGATTCACATCGTGATTCAGAACGCACCCCGTACGGCTCTGGTGCCTCAAACTGTGCGCTGCATGGTTTTCAGCGCCTGCCTGAAATGCGACGGGGACCCCTATCGCGATTCAGCCCATTTTCCCGCCCAAGTTTTTCAGACGATTTTTATATTAATATTTTAAATGCATTTCATGAACGCGACAGGATAACCCATCGAGATTCAAGAATAAAGGCGACGACAGAGGCTGTCGCGATTTAAATTCTTCACAGTTAGTCATGTTTCTGTTAGTTATGGATGTCCTCAAGCCAATCATAACTTGTACAATCTTGTTCTTTGATAATAATAATAAGGCTTTTATATTCATTATGTATAATTCGTTTATCGTTTCATTATGAAGTCCATGAATATGCGCAATGGATATTAATTATGATGAGATCATAAGTATGAGATTAATATCCTTTAAACGTATATTCTTAATTGTTTAGTCGGAGGATATCCGAGAAGGACATCGGATATCCGGTTAGACTAGTACAGGTTGCACCTGCTCATATGATGAGGGTGACTGGTCTCATAGTCACTTGTGTGGAGACACTAAGGTGAATCTGTAGGTGCTCATTGGAGAATGAGTTCACTGAACTGATCCGTAATGAATCGCTGGATGGTAATGTTACCTAACTGTCAACCAGCTAGATTCATTGTCACAGTGGCGTGATTGGTCCTTAGACCTGAGACACCAAGGGCACCTTGTTGGTGGACTTCTAGGTTTTGACCTTGACTTATAGATCTCTAGCCATGAGGTCTTAATCAGTTAAGTGATCGGATCTAGCGGAATACCTTCGAAGGTGATTGTGTGGTCAATATGGGATCGCTCGCTCTCGATAATAGGAGAGTGAATGCTCTAGGGAAGGATGCCTGATAGTCCCTGGCCAGGGCAAGACTACTTATCAGAAAAGGAGTTTTCTGATATAGTTATGCGGCATCTAAACCAAGTGAGTACACACATTAGGGTTTGATAGTTGACCATACCCTAAGTGCACTCGGCAGCATTGTATGAGCGAAGGATTATAGTCACGTGGTAACTGATGATACAAAAGGTTCCTTGAATGGGTTGCTGAACCCCAATGCTTTCCAGGATCAAGTGGTGTTGCTTGGCACCCAACTTGATTGGAAGCCCGGTCAATTATCGTAAGATGATAATTGATTGTGTGATTAATTAATATGAGATGTTAATTAATTACCATAAGTCAATAAAGAGTTATTGAGCTTAATGGGCTGAAAACTGGACTAGCAGTTGGGCCTAGAGGGTCACACGCATAAGAGTTCCGAGCAGACTGGGCAATGTGTTCTTTATAGACAATGACTGGGTTTTTGTGAAAAACCGCGGTGTCTATAAATATACGCTGAGAGTTAAACCCTGGGCCAAGCTCCAGGCTTAACCCTGGCCGCCCCCTCCTCTCTCTCTCCCAGGGCGCCCCCCACCCTTCTCTCTCCTCTCTTCGGCACATGGTGGAGCTGAGATCCGGGAGACGCGTGGAGAACGAGGAGATCCCGTCTGCGTCCGGAGCTCGCGTGGATACGTCTAGAGGCCGGACACTTGAACGGCTTGAAGCACTGGCGCCTCCTGCGCCACCTCCTCCCCGGATTCGGGAGTTACGCAACCCCGCAAAGGTAAAGATGAGATCTACCTGTGCGTGGTTTACCGATTTAGTTCGATTCTGACGGCCGGAAACGATATCTGCCTGAGGGATTCGCGTTTCCGCTGCGCTCTGTACGAAACCCAACAGTTTCGACTGTACACGGGGTTATGAAAGGCGTCTACTATGTCCGACGTGGATTTCAAGACCTATCCGAGGTCTGTTTTACATAGTATAGAGTTCATGGGTTTCATGTCTTGGTTCTGGGCATTGCATGAGGTCCGTTGAATGGCTTAAAAATAATTAACCCATTGAAAAAGCTATAACTACATGAATGTTATTCTAATTGCTCGTTAATGATGTGACTATTCATGCAACTAGTGATTTACGCTTCTTACTGTTCTATCTTACTAAAATGATAATTGTTATCTTAAAATATTGCAGACCATGTTTAGTTAATTGCATAGTTTCATCTCATGTTATCATGTTAATTGTTTTCCGCAAGTTTGACACCGATGGATTGTAGATTGAGACACGTGTTCACTACTCATAGGTAGCCCTTTCTTGGGAGATAGGAAACTTACGGCCGGTCATTCCATATCGGCAGTCTAGTGACCTCTCTCTTAAGACCTTCGTAATTTTCCATACTCCGTGGATTTCCTCATGGAGACTGAGTTGGTTGTACCATTGAAGTTCTCTGGAGATAAAATGCACTTCCTCTCTCATCATGTTCTCGTGAGTGTGATTTGAAAGATTGAACTTAAGCCATTAAAGTAAAAGAGATAACTAAAGCGTAAGTTGCATCATTATGCTACAAAATTCAATCTCGACCATTGCCATCATGTTCACATAACTTGTTATGCTTGAAATCATTATTGACATGACACTCTTTATGAGACATCAAAACATTGTTATTGAATTGATAGTCATTACCCTTCTCGACAAACTTGTTCGTGTTACATGCTATTGAACTCACTCTTGACATGATAGTCTCGGAGTACTAGTGAACATTGTCCCTTGTCATGATCGTACTAATGTTCTCGGACATCCTGACATGACATTCTTGAACTCTTGAAAGTACCATCTTGGGATCCTTTGAGCTATTGTGGCTCCTACTATCTTGTACTGTTCTTAATTGTCTAGCACTATAACGGGTCTTGCGACTCTACTGGACTTGAATGCATACTGTTGAGGGCACGGAGAGTGTCCGAGGGGCTCCAATCTAGTCCTGGGGGCAGAGAGCCACCCGAAAAATACCTGCAGGGGCTAATGACGGTGTCTACATTTGCACCAGTTCTGACTGACTGTTCTGAATTAGCTAGACATCTGATTGTTATACTGTTACTGTTAGTCTGTTAGTTCAGACGTACTGCACTATTACTGTACTGCCACTGACTGTTACTGAACTGTTACTGTCCTGTTATTGAATGGCTACTGTCGTACTCTCCTATTGCACTGCTATTGTTCAATTACTGTCACCTGTTATTACTTGAATGAAGTAAAGAACTTGCTCATCTTGTGAAAAGCACCTTATACCTTGATAGTCTAAATTCTAATATTTCGATACGTTCATGTCTTCATGATATCTTGATAGCACTTTGTCATTGATTTCATCGAGTTTATCATTTAGCTTGATTACTTGTACTTGCCTAGTTCTTAAAGCGTTAATCACTTATATCATTGCCCGCATATTGAGATATGAATCCTACTGGGCTAGTTTGCTCATACCTACCTCTTAACATTTCAGGCAGTGAAGATGAGGAGTACGTTTGATGATGGGACTTGTGCGCCGAGCGTGACATACACCATAGAGAGTCATTGTTTAGTTAGTTAGTGAGAGAATAGTCATTATTGTAATTTTATCTTTCTTGGAGAGATAGATTAGACTAGTAGTAGAGAGTTGTTCTTATTTTGACATTGGAGATTGTAATAATCGTTTATGATGAATAAAAGAGTATGATTATTGAATTTATGGGCCCTATTGATATTAGTCATTTGTCTATGGCTTCTGAATGCTTGCTTGTTTGTCGCGTTCTCGATTAAATTCCGCTGCTAAAATCGGGGGCGTGACAATATTCCTCCAACCAGTTTGGTGAATACTGCCAAGACAATGGCCTTATTCATGAGACAACTGCCCCCTATTCACCACAGTCCAATGGGATAGCTGAACGAAAGAATCGTGTATTCATAGACATGGTCAACTCTCTCCTGCAGAGTTCATGATTGCCTAATTATATGTGGGGGGAAGCATTGAGTACGGCTTACCGTATTCTGAATTATGTTCCCCTGAAACACAATGATAGTAGTCCATATGAACTTTGGAGAAATAAAAAGTCTATCTTGAAATACCTTAAAGTGTGGGGGTGCCTAGCTAAGGCACTTGTCCCTGAACACAAGAGGAAAAAGCTGGGACCTAAAACAGTTGACATGGTCTTTCTAGGCTATGCTGAAAACAACTATGCGTACAGGTTTCTAGTGATTAAGTCTGAGATTTCTAGTATAGATGTTAACACCATAGTTGAGTTTCGTGATGCTACATTCTTTAAGAATGTGTTTCCTATGAAGATTGGTTTACCTCAATCCGTGTCTTCTGAGACTGGGCCTTCTACATCTTCATCCATTCCAGATCATGTGGAAAGGATGACAAATGTGGGGGCAAGTGCATCCACTCTCATCCTGATTCTGATAGTCAGGAAGAGGAAGTAGAACCTAGAAGGAGTAAAAGACAAAAGATTGCTAAGGATTTTAGAAGTGATTTTATTGCTTTCCAAATCAAGGGTGATCCTCCCACTTTCAAGGATGCCATGGCCTCTCCTGAGGCATGGCATTAGAAGGAAGCCATAAAGACCAAAATGGATTCCATTATTGCTAATGGCACTTGGGAGTTGGTCGATCCTCCTCCTGGTTCTAAAACCATTGGATGCAAATGGGTCTTTAAGAAGAAGCTAAACCCTGATGGGACCATTGACAAGTTTAAAGCTAGGTTAGTTGCTAAGGGGTTCAAACAGATGGAGGGGATAGACTATTTTGATACCTATTCCTCTGTAACCAGGATTACCACTATTAGGATACTGATTGCTTTGGCATCCATATATGATCTGACTATCCATCAAATGGATGTCAAGACTGCCTTCCTTAATGGTGATCTTGATGAAGAGATCTATATGGATCAGCCTGAAGGGTTTACAACATTTGGTAGTGGAAATATAGTTTGTAGACTTGTTAAATCCTTATATGAATTAATGAAACAAGCCTCTAAGCAATGGCATGAAAAATTTGACATGACTATCATATCATTTGGCTTTAAAGTCAATGAGTCTGATAAGTGTGTTTACTACAAGATGGATGGTGATGATTGTGTTGGTTTATATGTAGATGACATTTTGTTGTTCAGAAACAATTTGGGAATGATAATTGAGACTAAATCATTCTTGAGTAGAAATTTTGAGATGAAGGATATGGGTGAAGCTAGTGTAATTCTGGGACTAAAGCTGACCAGATCAGCTGAAGGGATAGCTATTTCTCAGTCTCATTATATTGAGAAAGTGTTAGAGAAATTTGGCTATGAGAATTGCAAAACTGTCTGTACACCCTATGATCCTTCTAGAGTTTTCTGCAAGAATAAGACTGGCACTTTTGTGTCTCAATTGCGCTATTCCCAAGTTATAGGAAGCTTAATGTATCTTGCAAACTGTACTAGACCTGACATTTCATATGCAGTGTCTAAACTCAGTAGATACACTAGTTGTCCTAACCATACTCACTGGGAAGGCTTGGATAGGGTGCTGAGGTACCTGAAAGGTACTATGACTCTAGGCTTGCATTTTGGGAAATTCCCTACTGTCCTTGAAGGATATAGTGATGCAAGTTGGATAGCAGAAAACTCAGGGAGCAATGGTGTCACAGGGTATGTCTTTACCCTGGGAGGTGGCGCTGTCGCCTGGAAGTCGACTAAGCAAACCATCTTGTCTCGGTCTACTTTTGAGGCTTAGCTGTGTGCTTTGGACACCACTTGTAACATCTCGGGCTTTCCGATTTTCCCCGTTCGTGTGTTGGATGAATGGCCACTAACGCGTCCGGGCTGGGTGACGCGTTAGTGTCGCGACGGAGGTGCCTATCGCGACAGTCATCCCTGTTGCGACCGCTTTCTGCGTCGCGTTCTTGTCGCACCCGGTCAATGGGTCTCGACTGCTTTCCGCTTTTTGGTTGTCTGACACCTGTCAGAGTGGAAGGCATGGCAGACTAACTTGTCTGGTTGTCGCGGTGTCCCTATGGGACGCGTTCTGGTCACGGTGTGCAGGGCCGTCGCATTAAGGTTGGTAACGCGATGCCCCGCCCTGTCGCGTTTTGGGGGACGAAGGCTAAAAGCCTTGGCCGGTGCCCCTTTCCCCTTCTTTTCCCTTTCTCCCTTCCCTCCTCCTCTCTGAGGTGGGGAAGGTTTCCACTCCCTTGTTCTCTGGCGATTGGAGCTCGATGGCGGTGCCGACGGCTCGTGGAGGAGCGGTGGAGCGACGAGGATCGAGGAGGAGGCGACCGAGGTGTCGTGAAGGCCCCTTTGGGGTTCAGTTCTTCCAATTTCAATAAGGATTTCTTGTTCCCTTCCCAATCTGGGTGATTGGGAGCTCTCGTGGCTTTGTAGATAGTTCTACAGCTTTCCTCATGCTCCCCTCCCCGTGGTTGTGTAGTTTGTAGTGTGTGGGCGACCCAGGGATGTAGCATCCTTGCGGTCTGCCTTCCAACTGATGTCGCGACCGCAGTGCGCGTCGCGACATCATAGAAGGTGTCGCCCCGGTCGGGCGCGACCTTATCGCGGCGCGGTTGGCCGTCGCGATAAGAGTCGTGTCGCGACCCGGTTCCCTGTCGCGACAAGGTTCTTGTCGCGACGCGCCTACCCATCGCGACTCAGCACTTGTCGCGGTGGCCCTGCCTGTCGCGATTCCATCGCGACGGTCTAGTAGGTCACGACAGCATCTGGTCTGCCTCGGGTGTTTCTGTGGCCGCGGTTGGCGTGTCAACGTGTGCCCCAGGGCAGGTGTGCCCTTAGGACCTTTTGGTAGGAACGCGGTAGGTTGGCTCACTGCGTTCAGTGACCAAAGGTGACACCTTCATGGCCATGCCCTAGCGGCGGTCCTAGGAGGCTCGCGTCTGTCTAATAATCGATTGTCTGTCGGTCAATCGATTATTAGAAGAGCGATGGTTTCTATTCTGTTTGGTGGTGTTCCAGTTTCTCGGGCCGTGCCGTGTGTGCCGGTGTTGGCTGACGGCCCTTCCGGGGGTTTCCAGAGGGGGGTGCCGTGCGTGCCTGTGCCTGCTGGGCTTGTCTTGGTTACAAGCCAGCTGTGCCGGTTTCTGTGGTGGTTGCCCCGCCAGTTCTCTTTTCTCCCAGTGCTAGGCACTTGAGGGCTTGTCCGTGAGACAGGTTGTTATGGTTACCTGGGACCCCCATCCTCGGGAGCCTGTTAAGGGAGTTCTCCAGGCTACGAGCATGCTCGAGTTGACAGCCTAGTGTGGCGGACTTGTAGCAGAGGGGAAAACGGTGGGAACAACGATGTGGAGTCATTTGTGGAGCTCCCTTAGCTGGGTCTAGGTTGCCGAGGTTGTTTTGGCGCTCTTTCGGTGCGGATCAGCTAGTCCTTCTCACTGCCTCGCTCTACGGTGGTTCCGGAGCCACGTAGGGAGGGTAGGCATGGGGCCGCAGCTCGGCTGGGCTGCGGTAGTTTGTGGTTTGTTCTTTGCTGTGACTCGCTAGCCTTACTCTACCTAGGGAGATCGTAGGCAGGAGTCAGCGGCTGGGAGTGAGAGGGGTGGACTGTGTGTCCCTCTCTTAGCTGCCTGTGGCGGTGGTTGGTTGCACTTACTGTGACAGAGTTTCTCACGTTGTTTCTAAGTGAGTCTCATCGCCCAAGCTTGCACGGTGGTTGTAGCCTAGCCGTGTCTAGTGCCTTGGGTTTGGTTGGTTTGGCCTTGTGGGCCGTGTTTAGTGGTTTTCGCTCTGCAGGTTCTCTTGGGGTGCCTTGTGCAGACACCCGACTGCTGTTTCAGTAACCCGTTCCTTGGTGCCGTCCATGGTGGCACCGGAGTGTGTAGTTCCCTGACCTCGTGGAGTGTTCGAGTTGTAGGATGGTTCTACTTGTGGGCCCTCGACCTTGTGGAGGTCTGAGGTTGCCGTGCCTGTGGTGAGACGGTTCTTCTCATGTGGTTGCTCGGTGTCTCTCGTGGTGACACCTGGTTGTTCCTTCCCGACCTCGTGGAGGTCCGAGATGTTGGTAGTTGTGTCATGAGACTCTGGTCTCACGCGGTTGCTCTAGTGTTCCGTGAGCTTCTTGGTCTCGGCGGGTGCGTGTCGAGGGTTGCTTCCGCATTGTTTTTGATTCCTCTGGTTCTGCGGGAGTCGTGTCTGGCCCGATCCTGGTTGTGAGTTGTGACATTACTCTGTTCCGCTGCTTTGTACTATGCAGTAGGTGTTTTCTCACTTTACTGCTTTCTAGAGTAGTTTGCTTCCGCTTTCGTTGGAGTTCCTACTGCTCTGGCTGGTAAGAGACTAGTTTCCCTACTGAGCTTTGTTCGCGAGGCTCACCCCCTACTCTCTTTAGGTAGGGACTCGCTGTCGCAGGAGTTCGTTGCCAGACGGTCGTGGTGGCTACTTGTTCGCTGTGCGTTGCCAGCGGTGTGAGTTGTGAGCATGAGTGATCTTGTACCAGAAGTGAGTTGAGAGTGGCCTTTTTGCAAGTCCTCGGGGTATGCCCCTTAAGGACTGCACCTTCTTTATGTACCTGTACTTTTATTTGGGACATGTTGTACATATGTCCTTTATTAATGTACGAACTTTCTTGTTATAGTTATTTGAATTCATTACTTATCTTATTGGACTAAATTTTAACCCTTCTGGGTCTTCGGATCCATGGGTGGCAGCTCGACCTTCAGGGTCCTTGGCGGGGGTCCGGGAGGTCGGGTCATTACAGTGGTATTAGAGCTCAGGGGTCCAACGAGATTTGTAATGAATTGATAACTATGGCTGTCCCAAAGAAAGGTACTAGTACGCTGCTGGCCCGTCCGTGTATAGTTGCTATTAGGTGAGCTTTTGGTTCTTTGTTGCAGGTGGCTAGCTTTCCAGCTGGGTCCGAGTGTGAGCTACAAGAGAGTGTTTGCTGCCGTTGCTGGGTGCACGTGCTGTGAGCGTGGTTGCTATTTTCGCTCGTGCTGCGATTGAGTTCGTCCTTTGCCTGCGCATCCGTGTGGGTGTGTCGCGAAGGCTGAGAGAGCCTGCGTGTGGTGTGGCCTTCACCGATGCAGGGCTGTTGCTTGTGGATCCGGTAGAAGGTAGTTGCCTTGTTGGAGGTCCCCTTGTTGTTGGGGTGTGTCCTTGTTGGATGTCCCCTTGTTGTTGGGGTGTGTCCTTGTTGGATGTCCCCTTGTTATTAGGGTGTGTCCTTGTTGGATGTGTGTTTGGCCTTGTGTGCCTGTGCGCCGTTGGGCGCTGTGCTCTGCTCAGTTGGCATCTTTGCTCGAGCTAAGCAGATGCTTGTGTGCCGTGTTGCACCACTGGTTGAGCGCTGCGACACCTGTCTGTGGTTGTTGCCGGGTTTGTGCTGGCTAGTTGTGAACTCTGGTGAGGTGCTCCCGGAGTTCTTCTTTGTTGGTTCTGGTGGAGGTGAGGTTTTCCCCAGAACTGTGTTGCGCTCATTTTTGGTTGTTGCGGCGTTGCCGTCTGGGTTGAGGTGCATTGCTTGGCTGCTGTGTTCTGGTGGTGTTTCCCAGAACTGTTTGTTGTTGTCCTAGTGAGGGTTCCTCTTCCTCTGGGACTGTTTCTGTGCTCGTTAAAGTCTTCCCCTATGTTACCTCTTTGGTTTGAGGTCTCTATTGTCTGGTTGGTTACTGTTGCGTTGCTCTCTGGTTTGAGGTGCATCGCTGGGCTGCTTGGGTTCTGGTGTTGTTTTCCAGAGCCGTTGGCTGTTGTCCTGGTGAGGGTTGCTCTCAGGACTATTTTGGCTTGTTCCTGTCAGTTGTTGTGCTACCTCAGGGTTGAGGTATGCTATTGTTGTGTTGGATGGTGCGTTCGGTGGGTTTTCCCAGAACGGTGCTGTAACGCCCCTCTTAGACCCAGTACAGTTACACCAACTCACATTGGATCTAGTAGAGGTATTACAGTGGAACGAATCCAACAATTTTCAATACAGGTTGAAATATACACAAATAACTATTCAATTCCAATGATAATTAACAGAACTTGGAATTAAACACTTGCCATCAGCATTTATTCAAAAGCAAAACTAATGCAAAAAGATAACAATAGTCCAAGGTTTATTACAATCCAAAGATCAGTTGCATAAAGGAAATTACATAAGATTCTCACATACAAAATTCACTAAAAAACTCTCTATATCAAGCTAAGTCTCCACGTCCTCCCGCTCTGAGTCAGTTTGCACTAACTCCTCCGTATCCTCTGGCTCTCCTGAAATGTTAAGCAAGTATGAGTCTACAAGACCCAGCAAATCACATGAAAGACAGTTCAAGATATTAACATTATATTATTTTAAGACATGGTAGTACATTAGCATTCCATTCATTGATATCATATACTTTTCTTAATATAGTTCTAAGTCCATTGACAATCATTCATTTCATAGTGATTCCAACTATTAAGGAAATAAAACTGTTTCTCATGTAGCATGGAATTACTTATTCATGGAATCTATTCTTTTGCATAACAATTTTCATGTAGTAATATTAAACATCGACATGTAACATGAAATTCTTTGAACAAGTTCACATGTAGGAATGTAAGCATATAACATGTAGTATGTAGCATGTAGAACAAATAGACATGTAACTTGTAGCATGTAACATGTAGCATGTAAAACAGGTGGACATGTAACTTGTAGCATGTAACATGTAGTCATTTTCATATAGTTGCCAAGACATAGCCCACACTAAATTAGAGATCAGTAGTCATTTATCATTCACTTATCACCTAGGCAATGCGGTGATGAAGTCATAGTATTTGCGCAAAACCGGGGAAAGTCCTTCCCACCTTGACCAGTGGAACAAGTCTACCTCCAGGATTTCAATCCGTTGCCCACGAATTCATTTCTTTACATGTAGGTGAACCATTACCATAGGGGCATCTACGGTGTAGTTCCTTGTAGGAATCTCTAAGATAGCAATGTCTTATTGGCATCATTGATATAATGCATACACTAACATATATAATGGATAGTGACATTTCATTTCATACTAATGAGTCAATGCAATATTTCAAAGTATAACACTTTCAGTTCTGAAATCCTATTTACTGTACAACAGATTTCTATCATGATACTAATTTTCATTCTTGCATTTTCATGCATTTTTATTCAATTCTATGTGTAATATATTGTTCAGAATTCATAACAGAACGTACACATGTCTGAAAATTCTGAAATTTTAACAGAAATTCGAAATCAGTAATTACAGTATACATGCCAAATTTCATAATTTTCTGATTCCTGCAACTATTTTTCATGACATTAATTCTATTAAATCAACTAACTAACATGGTTTAATATTGAGAAAAGCTCGCAATTTTCACATGGAACATGGATTACTGTCATATCATATCTATTGCAGTAATCTAAACATCAATCAACATGCTTTCTTTTACATCATTGTACTTATCTTATACAATTAAACCTTGATCATTGTCATGTAATTATGCATGTTTATCAATTCATATATATATATGTATAATTATATAGAACCTGCACATTATAGCAATAGACAGTCCATAATGTAACAATAATATGCTCTAATATTACATGGCTGAAACGCATACATTCATAAATTATTCATTTAAAACCAATTCACTCAGATTTCTATAAAAATTTATGATTCTGTTAAACTTGACGTCAATTAGTATGACGTTTACTATGGTCGACGTCCACATATGTTGTCGTTAAGTAATTATAGGCGGCGGCACATAGCGCCGTTAACACAAACAGACGGCGGCACATAGCGCCGTTTACATATAGTAAGGACAGAAAATACATATATATTTCGGATGAACTAAACGGCAGTCGATATTGCCGTTTACATAATATAGGCGGCAATACCCTTGACGTCGAGTTCTAAAACACAGAAAAACACAGAAAACCTGCATGAAATAACGACGTTTCTAACCCTTCCCGTAGGTTGTTTACATGCTTTAAAAATACAGAAAAATGTTAAATACGTAGTATATCATATCCTAAACTAATCCCCCATGCAACTTGCCTCAATCCCTCCTAATGGAGTGTCGAATCCAAGCTCGAAGAAGCCCGTCTCGCCAGGGAGACAGTTCTGTCCTCCGTCTTCAAGCACTCTGAAACCTCCTCCGATGACGTTCCTCCGCCTGGATGTGCCTTTGGGCGCGAAGTCCTATGTATCTCCTCGGTGTAGAAGCCCTCGAACTGCACGAACAAGCACCAGATCGCTCTGCAAATCCCTTCCTCGACCCTCTTTCTCTCCTCCAGAACCAAAGCAAAAACCCTCTTTCTTCCTGCGAGATCTGGTCTTATAAAGACCTCTCAAGCCAAGGCCAAACCCAACCCTGACCCTCGGATCTAAACGCCTCGGATCAGCTCATTAAAGCCTTCCCGAAACGGCCGTTTTCCTTGATCCGGAACGGAAAGCTCAAAAACAGGCAAGTCAGGTTAACGTCAACATAGGTTGCCGTTTTCCTCAATATAAACGTCCATCGATGATGTCGTTTATAGTCTTGCCCAAAATTAATAATTCAGAAAATATATTGAACGTCAATACCTGTTGTCGTTAACATCATATAAACGGCATGCGATGTTGCCGCTTACAAGCTTTAACGTCAAATGATCTTGACGCCTAGATCTACACAGAACATCATTCAATTTATGCAGAAATAAACACACAACGAACAGAATACATTCAAGGAAATTCTAGGGTACTACAGGTGCCTTGGTGGTTCTGGTGGAGGTTCTCCCAGAACCAGTTGTGTTGCTTCCACTGTCTGTTGTGTTCTCTCTATTGGCCGTTTGTTTGGGCTGCGTTTTGGTGATGTTTTCCCAAAACGGCTCTTGGCGCTTTGGGTAGAGGTCCTCCCCAAGCTGCCTTGTGTTTGTTTTGTTGTCACTACTCTCTCTTTGTAGAGATGAGCTGTCGCCATTGCCAGTAGGACTGTCCGTGTTACAGTTTGCCTGGGTGTTGTCGGTCAAGGTGTGGTGCCTTTGACCGTGTGTCTGGCCGTGGTGCTGGCTAGATTGTCTTCCTGATCATTTTTCGGGTTTCCCAGCTGTGCTGGTGGGACTTCGTGTGTCCCCAGGGTCGGGAGGTTGGCTTCGTTTCTTGCGCCCTGTGGGCTCTGCCAGATGGTAGTCTGGTGAGTGCCATGGGTGTCTGGCTGGTTGTGCTTCTATGGAAGTGCCAGTCTCGTTTAGTGGTTTCCTCTTGCGTGTGGAAGAGACTCGTTGTGAGAGTTCTCCTCCCTTGCTTTCCGTTGGTTGCTCGGGGTGATGATGCTCCACTGTGGTGTTGTGTTGCCAAGGTGAGCATTGTTGCGACCTTTCGGGTGGAGTCATCTTCCCTTGAGTTGCTTTTGGGTTGAGCTGGTTGCTCCCCTTGTTCCAGTTTCCTTTGGTTGGTTGTGTTGCACTGCCACTTTGTGGGTTGTGCAACTTTTGGGTTGGACTGTTGCGTGCAGTCTACTTTTGTGCCTCTGGTCAAGGTGGTGGACCTTGACCCTATGTGCAGCCCTGTGTTTTGACTGGTTAGCCGTGTTGTTAGCTTTCCAAGTTGGTTGTGCCGGTGGGACCACTTGTGGGTCCCTGTGGTTTAGTTTGTTGTTGCTTGCATTTCCGTGCCGACACACTCTTGCCGACGGTTGTTTGGCGAGCATTGTGGGTGTTCGGCTGGCTGTGCCTCCTGTGGGAGTGCTAGCCTTGCGTCGTGGTTTCCTCTTTCGTGTGAGGAGGAGGCCTGTTGTGTGTCTTCTTCCTCTGCTTTCCGTGGGTTGCTCGGGGTGGTGGTGCTCTACCATGGCTTTTGGTGCCGTGTTGCGCACCATGGCAACCTTCGTGGCGAAGGTCCTTTCCCTTTGAGCTATCTTGAGGTTGAGCTGGTTGCTCCCCTCGTGCATGTGGTTTCCTTGTGGTGCGATAGGTTGTGGTGACCTATTGTCCCGTCTCTTGCTATGCTGGTTTCTTGTCGCCTGACTGGATGATGTAGGGCAGCGTGCCCTATGTTCAGTGTGAGGCGGCACCAGGTGTTCTTCTGTTTGGCTTGCTTGTGCAGGCATCGTTCTGGTGCATGTTTCTCTTGTGCCTCAACTATGCTTTGGAGGCACTTGTCACCGTTGGGCGTGTGGCCCTCCCCATCTGTGGAGGTAGGAGTGGTGCCCTGTGTTTGCGCGCTTCTAAGAGCCAAAATGATGGTTGCGCTCTTGAAGCTGCTGGATTTTTATGTGTTTTCTCTTTTGGGTCTCTGGTGGAGAGTCCCTTCCGGTTGGCCATGAGTCGTTTCAGGCCATTGGTGCAGTTGTGTACTGCACCTTGAGCGTGTTTCTTTTCGATGCTTCGTGTCTTTGTGCCTAGAGGGTTCGCGCTGGTGTGGCCTGTTCTGTCCTTTCAGGCTTATGGCTTCTTGCGTGTGGCTTTTAGCAGGTCTCTTGTGGAGAGTCCTTTCTGTTAGCCTATGTTGTTTCGGCCTGTGGTGCAACTATGTTGCATTTTGTTTGGTTTTGGTGCTTGTGGTAGCACCCTGTGCTCGTGATCGAGTGGTTCGTTTTGTTCCGTTTGGAGCCTGGGTGCATTGTATTGTACCTTGGGTGGCTCCTGGTGCTTGTGTTGGCACCGTGTGTTGTGCTGTGTGTCCTGATCGTAAGCTTCGTGTGTCATTTCGCGAGTTTGCTCGGTGTTCGAGGCGTTGAGCTTTCTACCTCCGGGACACTTTGTGCTGGCCGTGCCTTGTGGCTGTACCGTTACCATTGTGGGATGACTACTTTGCCTTATCTAGGTAGCCCTATCGGTGGTACGCCAGGCTTTGGTCGTGGCCTGTGTCCGGGTTTCCCCTCTCGCTTTGGGGAGCGAGTGTGTCCAGTTGGGGTACCCTGTTTCGGGTTGGGTGCCTTGAGGTCGACGTGTTGTCCTCGAGTTCTGTAGTTGTTTCGATTCCCGTGCGGTTTACCGACATCTTGAGTTGCTTGGCCTTGCCAACATCAAACGTCTTCTTCGGTTTTGCCTCTGTGCGTGTGCCTGTGGAGCAGGTATTTTAGCTTTTTGTGGCTCCACATTCGTTGTGTGTCCTGGTCGGACCACGAGGATGATCTGGGTGAGATCTAGTGGTGCCGACGGACACTGCCTTGCTCACCGTGGTTTCTCCATGTGCGTGTTTTTCTGCTTGGTTTTGGGTCACCATTAAGAAGCTCTCGTTTAGCCTTGCCGTAGGTGCTAGCTGTTGCTAGTTGTGCGGAGCCATTCAACGGAGTTTTATGGATGAACTTTTGGCATATTTCTCGATTTGCTGTCAGTAGCTGCATCCTCTGTCTAGTCATTGGCGACAGAGTGAGTTACTGACCGGTTGGTCCCGACAGCATGGTCTGTTGAGGGCTCAGTCGTGTGGTTTCCGACTGGTGGTTTCAGTGTTTCTGGTCGGCTTGGTGCACGCCACGCCAATGGAGTTATCGACATCTGCTTGTGTGCTCTGCGCCGTTGTTGTGCGCCCTGTGAGCCGTCGGATGTCTGGTTAGGCACTCCCTTGTGGCAGGGTCGTGGTGGCGACCACCGGGAAGTCGTGGTATGACTTAGTGGTCCCTTTGCACCTGTTGTCTTCTCCGACTGGGTTTCGCCCTTAATTTTGAGGATGAAATTATTTTTTTTGTTGGATGTATTGTAACATCTCGGGCTTTCCTGTTTTCCCCGTTCGCGTGTTGGATGAATGGCCACTAACGTGTCTGGGCTGGGCGATGCGTTAGTGTCACGATGGAGGTGCCCATCGCGACAGTCATCCCTGTTGCGACTGCTTTCTGCGTCGCGTTCTTGTCGCACCTGGTCAACGGGTCACGACTGCTTTCCGCTTTTTGGTCGTCTGATGCCTGTCAGAGTGGCAGGCGTGGCAGACTGACCTATCTGGTTGTTGCAGCATCCCTATGGGATGCGTATTGGTCGCGGTGTGCAGAGCCGTCGCGTTAAGGTTGGTAACGCGACGCCCCGCCCCGTCGCGTTCTGGGGGCCGAAGGCTAAAAGCCTTGGCCGACGCCCCTTTCCCCTTCTTTTCCCTTTCTCCCTTCCCTCCTCCTCTCCGAGGTGGGGAAGGTTTCCCCTCCCTTGTTCTCCAGCGATTGGAGCTTGGTGGCGGTGCCGACGGCTCGTGATGGAGCGGTGGAGGCGAGGAGCGAGGAGGAGGTAGCCGAGGTGTCGTGAGGGCCCCTTTGGGGTTCGGTTCTTCCAATTTCTATAGGGATTTCTTGTTCCCTTCCCAATTTGGGTGATTGGGAGCTCTCGTGGCTTTGTAGATAGTTCTACAGCTTTCCTCATGCTCCCCTCCCCGTGGTTGTGTAGTTTGTAGTGTGTGGGCGACCCCGGGATGTAGCATCCCTGCAGTCTGCCTTCTAGCTGATGTCGGGACTGTAGTGTGCGTCGCGACATCAGAGAAGGCGTCGCCCTAGTCGGGCGTGACCTTATCGCGGCGCGGTTGACCGTCGCGATAAGAGTCGTGTCGCGACCCGGTTCCCTGTCGCGACAAGGTTCTTGTCACGATGCGCCTGCCCGTCGCGACTCAGCGCTTTTCGCGGTGGCCCTGCCTGTCGTGATTCCATCGCGATGGCCTAGTAGGTTACGACAACATCTGGTCTGCCTCGGGTGTTTCCGTGGCCGTAGTTGGCGTGTCGGCGTGTGCTCCAGGGCAGGTGTGCCCTTAGGACCTTCTGGTGGGAACGCGGCAGGTTGGCTCGCTGCGTTCAGTGACCGAAGGTGACACCTTCGTGGCCGTGCCCTAGCGGTGGTGCTAGGAGGCTCGCGTCTGTCTAATAATCGATTGTCTGTCGGTCAATCGGTTATTAGAAGAGCGATGGTTTCTGTTTTGTTTGGTGGTGTTCTGGTTTCTCGAGCCTTGCCATGTGTGTCGGCGTTGGCCGACGGCCCTTCCGGAGGTTTTCGGAGGGGGTGCCGTGCGTGCTTGTGCCTGTTGGGCTTGTCTTGGTTACAAGCAAGCTGTGCCAGTTTCTATGGTGGTTTCGCCGCCAGTTCTCTTTTTGCCCGGTGCTAGGCACTTGAGGGCTTGTCCGTGAGACATGTTGTTACTATTACCTGGGACCCCCATCCTTGGGAGCCTGTTGAGGGGTTCCGGAGCCACGTAGGGAGGGTAGGCGTGGGGCCGCAGCTCGGCCGGGCTGCGGTAGTTTGTGGTTTGTTCTTTGCTGTGACTCGCTAGCCTCACTCTACCTAGGGAGGTCGTAGGAAGGAGTCAGCGGCTGGCGAGCGAGAGGGGTGGACTGTGTGTCCCTCTCTTAGCTGCCTGTGGCGGTGGTTGGTTGCACTTGCTGTGATGGAGTTACTCACATTGTTTCTAAGTGAGTCTCGTCGCCCAAGCTTGCACGGTGGTTGTAGCCTAGCCGTGTCTAGTGCCGTGGGTTTGGTTGGTTTGGCCTTATGGGCCGTGTTTAGTGGTTTCCGCTCTGCGGGTTCTCTCGAGGTGCCTTGTGTAGACACCCGACTGCTGTTTCAGTAACCCGTTCCTTGGTGTCGTCCGTGGTGGCACCGGAGTGTGTAGTTCTCTGACCTCATGGAGTGTCCGAGTTGCAGGATGGTTCTGCTTGTGGGCCCTCAACCTTGTGGAGGTCTGAGGTGGCCGTGCCTATGGTGAGACGGTGCTTCTCACGTGGTTGCTCGATGTCTCTCGTGGTGACACTTGGTTGTTCCTTTCCGACCTCGTGGAGGTCCGGGATGTTGGTGGTTGTGTCGTGAGACTCTAGTCTCACGTGGTTGCTCCGGTGTTCCGTGAGCTTCTTGGTCTCAGAAGGTGCGTGCCAAGGGTTGCTTCTGCATTGTGTTTGACTCCACTGGTTTTGCGGGAGTCGTGTCTGGCCCGATCCTGGTTGTGAGTCGTGGCATTACTCTATTCCTCTGCTTTGTAGTACTCTGCAGTAGGTGTTTTCTCGCACTGCTTTCTAGAGTAGTTTGCTTCCGCTTTCGTTGGAGTTACTATTGCTCTGGCTGGTAAGGGACTGGTTATCCCTACTGAGCCTTGTTCGCGAGGCTCACCCCCTACTCTCTTTAGGTAGGGACTCGCTGTCGTAGGAGTTCGTTGCCGGACGGTCGTGGTGGCAGCTTGTTCACCGTGCATTGCCAACAGTGTGAGTTGTGAGCGTGAGTGCTCTTGTACCAGAAGTGAGTTGAGAATGGCCATTTTGCAAGTCCTCAGGGTATGCCCCTTAAGGACTGCACTTCTTTCTATACCTGTACTTTTATTTGGGACATGTTGTACATATTTCCTTTATTAATGTATGAACTTTATTGTTATAGTTATTTGAATTCATTGCTTATCTCCCTGGACTAAATTCTGGCCCTTCTGGGTCTTCGGATCCGTGGGTGGCGGCTCGAGCTTCGGGGTCCCTGGCGGGGGTCCAGGAGGTTTGGTCGTTACACCACTGGTATGGAGGCTGAATGGATCAGGGGTCTTCTTTCTGAACTTCCCTTGATGAGTAAGCCTATACCTACGATCTCTGTGCATTGCGATCTCTATGCATTGTGATAATATGACTACAATAGCCAAGATCAAAAGTTCAAAGTATAATCAGAAAGAAAGAAGACACATCCAACTCAGATTGAAATCTATAAGGGAGTTAGTGTCTCAGGGAGTGATGGCTGTGGATTATGTTGGTACCAAGGACAACACAGCTGATCCTCTGACTAAGGGACTGAATAAAATTCAAGTCCAAAAATTTAGGATGGGGATGAGACTGAAACCCACCAGATGTTCTCCTTCAGTAGCAACCCAACCTATCTAAGTAGAGATCCTACAAAGAAGGTTTAATGTGGTAATAACAAGCTGATTGAGAGAACTAGTAGGCACTCAAATTATTAGATATCTCATATCTAAGTTCCTCCCCTGAATCGTATAGCTAATGCCTATAACTGCAAGATTAGGATGAGTTGTATACTCTTAATGGGTTCAAGCCTGGTAAGGCAGGATGCCAGCAGTGCATCCTTGGAAAAGCCCACCTAAATAAGTACTACTGTGAGGCCGCAGTTAAGGAATTGGGTTATTCTTGAATGTACTTATGATACAGGAAAGGGCGATTGGCTTGAAGGCGCCACCTTTACGATTGCTATCTTAACCTATATCATGTTGTTTCCTTTGACAACTCTCACCCTAAAGAATCAAGTTCAAGACTTCGTTCATTTCAATTTTGTAGGAGTCAGATTTGGAATACTTAGGTAAAGGTTCGAACCCAAAAGGTACCTTTACTGAAAGTGTGATATATTTATCCTCTATTTGTTTATTCCCCATTATCAAACCTTATGTTTGTGGGGGAATGTTGGGTAAAAAGAGGCTTAAAGGGGGCAATATTAAGAAATGGGGAAAAGAAACACAATGTTTGATAAAGCAAAAAGGTGCATCAAAAGGTGTGCAAGTTTTGTCCCTTATGTGAGGTCCTTAGTCCCACATGAGAAATCTCTAAGGAGATGTAGGGCTTTATAACTCCAAGTGTCCATAAGACTATGTCTTATAGACAATGGTGGGGTTATGCTAGACCATATCACACACGCACGCCATCGGACTGGGCGGGCACGCGAGCGTGATGGCGTGGTCCTACCGGCTTGCCTTGGTACCTTTTTGTTTCTTCTTTTTACGTTTTTCTCTTTTCTTGGAGAGATTGGACCTGTTTGGGCCGGTTCCTTGAACTGGCCCATTGTCTTGGCTTTTGCGGGCGTGAGGCGTTTCATATAGTGATTAGGTCTCCCTAATCGCGGTTACCAACATTAAAACACCTTTTGACTCTCTGGGAAGGAACCGCTTGCTGTGCTGTTGCTCTCTCTCTCGCCCCTCGCCATCGGACGATCTTCCGTTCGGGTGCGCGGTCGCTCTCTGGTGTTCGGACCGCTGTGGTTTCCGTCGAACGCTCGCTCCGGTGTTCGGTGCATGCTTTCTGCCTGTACCTTCTCTCGTAGAGGATTAGGTTTTCTATATAGCTTTCGTCTTTCAAAGTCAATCTTGTGCGAGATCGACTTCGTTGCTCGTGGTTGTACCCTGGGAGAAGGTCACTGGACCCCAATCGCACCATTTAGTGGGGGTGATACTTTCTTTAAGGCGAGTTCCATTATGGAACGCCTCCACAGTCATCTTTCGTATTTTGATTATTCTGTAATCACCATGCTTATGATCAATATATTCATGCTATTCTTCTGTTTTCGATAGGGGTGTTCATGGTTCGGTTCGGTTCGGTTTGGACCTCTTTTCTGAGAAAACCGAACCGAACCGATTTTAAAGTCAAATCGAACCGAACTGAACCGGTTCGGTTCGGTTTGAACCGAAATGGGAAAAAACTGAGAAAAAGGCATGTAATGGGGGGTTGTGAGCATCGAACTCACAACCTCCCCCATGGCAATGAGCGCTCCAACCACTGCGCTGCTGTTTGTTTTGTATTATCACTATAGAAAAATCAGGCTTTGCTTACGTCCAAACACCGTAGGTAGAGAACCAAAAATCGTAAGCATAGCCTTTGCTTACGGTGTTACCCTACGATAGGGTTTCGTTAGGTAAAGTCCGATGGCAAAGGCCTAAGGCTACGGTGTTTTAAACTCCGTAAGTATATAGCTATAGTGATGGTGTTGGTAGCCGTAAGTAACACCATAAGGATATCATTTTTTGGCTACGGCGATGTTAACCGTAGTCATATTTTTGTGTAAGGATACTCAGTTACAGCTGCGAACATCCCTACGACATTTTAAACCATAAGCATGTTCCCCTACGGCCACGTACACCGTAAACAAGTATGTGTGCCTACGGTCGTGTACACCATAAGCAGTTTTGTTTCAGCAAAAAAAAATGTAATATATTCAAATTGATCCACATTCACCTACATTTAGAGATCCACATTCACAAACAATTGGAT
Source organism: Colocasia esculenta (assembly GCA_014218235.1). Lineage (NCBI taxonomy): Eukaryota > Viridiplantae > Streptophyta > Magnoliopsida > Alismatales > Araceae > Colocasia > Colocasia esculenta. The sequence continues at coordinate 33,133,050 of CM024757.1, read as the reverse complement.
CAACACATAGACATTCACATTTAGATCCACACATTCACATTTGGATCAACACATATACATCCACATTTAGTTCCACACATATACATCCACATTTAGATCCATAATCCACATTTAGATCAACACATACACATCCACATTTAGATCCACACACATTCACACCCACTCATTCACAATGCACAACACATTAATAATATAAAGAATATTAAAGTTTAACAAACAATAATGTTAATGAAAGATTACATCAAACATCATTGTTCACATTCACATACTATTCAAAAGAGGAAGTTAATTGTTAGTAAATGAAAGAGTAAGACAGGTTGTTCACATTCATCATTGTTCACATTCACATGCTTTCTCCTTCGACCAAGACAGGTTGCAGCAGACAAAACTGCAAGAGCAACAATATGTGGTCAATAAGTACTTTGTGAGAATATATAATAACAAAAAAAACAATATGCTTAATAAACAGTAATGCAGGGAAATACGTCATCAAACCGTTACAGTTATAGGACACAAGTTAATTTAGATGTGAAGTGATATGTATACATTTATAGGACACAAGTTAATTTAGATGTGAAGTGACTAGGTTACTTCAAATGGTTTACATGACTGGGTTACTTCAGATGTGAAGTGACTGGCAAGTGGAATTAAAAAGATTTAAGTAGTAGCTTGTGAGTTTGGAGGATGACATCTCTAATCTCTTGCTTGAGGTAACTTGATGAGTTGATGGTTATCTCCCTGTAACCAGATATAACCGGCACCCCCTTCTATTTTCCCCTCCCTCTATCTGTTGTTGTCCCGTCTGTTCCATCACCTATGGTTGGGCTATAACTGTAACGGGGCCTGTTTAAAGGTAGCTGCTATTAGTGCATCTGTTCACTCTTACAAGTCAGATACGGTTTGAAGGGAGCAGACGAACTACAAGAGGAAGTGAAGTGTTAACCCATCAAATCAAATCACGGTTTGAAGGGAGCAGCTGCTATTAGTGTATCTACTCACTCTTACAATAATGTTCGTGAAAGTAAATCATCACATCAAATCCATCAAATTGTTCACATTTACATATTGGTGCTAATGATCTATTCAGAAGAGGAAGTTAAGTGTTAACCCATCAAATTGTTCACATGTGATGGAAGGAGATTTGTGATTTGTCCAAATCAATTACACATCAGGGAGGGCATCAATTAACTTGCTTTCTCCTTGGACCAAGACAAGTTGCAGCAGACGAACTAAAAGAGCAACACTATATTAAATGAGGTAAGAAAATTGAATTAAGGGACACTGAGCAACAACATGTCTTTTGCGGTCAATAAGTGGTGTGAGGATATGTATAACAAATACTTCGTATTTGAATAAGAAAACAATCAGAAATGAGTATAATCAATGCAACACTCTCATAAAGAGAATTATGTTAACATTAAAATATCCATACATAATGAGAATTATGTCAACATTAGACAATTAACAAATCCAGTACTTCTCTTCTAGCGTGCTTCTCTCTGGGTTGAGAAGATGGATTATAATGTTATGTTCGTCACTACTTCCTTATCATAATCTGATGTACTTAGCTCAATTAAAGACCTCAGCCGCAAAAAGATAAGAATCTCCGCGAATAACAATGGCAACCAAAACTTAATTTTCCTTATTCAATATCTAGAGAAAAACTTCTGCTATACTGCAGAAGATTAAAAAAAAAGCATATGTGTCAGTAGAATTGATACGAACCTGTTCACACCTCTCCTCAATGGCCTTTTTGTCACCAGCTCCATAAAAAATGACAGTCGGTCTTGACGAAGCCGCCCCAGGTGGCACAGTCGTCGGCGTTCCAGAGGCTGGAGTAGATCCGCATGGGTTGGTTCTTGGGGAAGGGCACACCCCTCGCCTCATTGTTCCTGAAGTCTCTGATGGGGATTCCGTCCACGGAGACGCTGGAACCAGAGAAAGAACTGGTTAGAACATCTGTTGAGAAAAGTAGAGAGATTTGTGGGAGTGGGGGGTGGGTAATTAGTTCGACAGGTTCTGGATTGCTTACAGGATGTGCTGGGGGTTCCAGAGGATGGAGTAGGTGTGGAAGTCTTTGGTCGAACTAGAGCTTGAATAGCTGCTCCCTGTTGCCCTTCCCCTGCGAGAACACGTTGGTGTGCAGTGTGTAGGGGTAGGTTTCCCAAGAACTCGAAGTCGATCTTGTCGTGGGTCGGCCCCTGGGACGACAACTGTTGCAGAGATCCCAAGCGCGCCGAATCAGATGCCAATATAGGCAAAATATGTACACCGACGTCGCCGAGATAGAAAAATCGAGGGACCCGAAAAGAGCTATCTCGGGAGCATAGAATGCAGAAACGTAGACTCACATAGTAGGTGGTGACGGTGCCCACGGAGTTGCCGGGGATGAGCTTTATCTGCATGTCGATCTTCCCAAAGAGGTACTCGTTCTTGGACTGGAAGCCGGAGCCGGAGGCCTTGTCGAGGGACAGGGTGAGCAGCTGGCCGTTGTTGAGGACCTTGCCTCTGCCATCGCTCCAGGTGAGGTCGAAGTCCTGATAGAAGTTGGCGGCCACAACAAGGGAGAACACGGAGAAGAGGACGGCGAGGAGAGAGGAGCCACTGACTGGCCATCATGTTATTGAAACGCTTATACCAACTTCTTTCTGGGATTAATTTCTAGGGCATTAGGGGAAGATGCATACGTCTCCGCTTCCTCTTCCCTCCCTACATGTTCTTTATCGGTTCCCAGACACGTAGAAGAACACGAACAAGCTTCGAGGAGCCTTCTGAGGAGACGTACGCTGCGCCATCGATCGCCGCCATGGCAACCTTAGCATGAGTTGATCTTTGTGGGTGCACGTAGGAGGAGGGCAGAGCAGGGAGGAGGACTTTATGGATGTTGTTAACCAGCTGGAATAACAAGCGCAGGGGGAGCAAGGCGGGACACTGCTGGCGCATGGGGAGCAAGGCGGGACACCGCCGGCGCCGGGGAAGAGCCTAGAGCCGTTCCTGACGAAGAAGTATGACCTGGTGGACAGGTCGGGCTCCGAGCACATCGCGTCGTGGAACGAGGAGGGGACGTCATTCGTGGTGTGGCTGCCCAACGATGGGGGGGAGATCCCCGACGGCGTAGGTGAGGGGAAGGGAGGGGGGAGATCATGGGCAGCGTGGGCGGCTAGGCGCGGGGGGGGGGGGGGGGGGGGGTGTGTGGTCTCGGGGGTGTCCTGGAATGGGGAAGGTTTGACGGATGTTTCAATCTAGAGAGAAAGTTTGCCGCGATCTGAAAAGGTTTGGAGGGTGTTTTGAATTTTTTTTTATAAGAAAAAATTTTGAATGATGTTTATACCTACTATTAACTTACTGTAACACACTTCGTAAGCATATAATTTTGTTATATGCTTACAGTATCACGCCATAGGGATATGTATATCTTGAAAGTTTAAGAACAAAATTTATCTGATATCCTTACGACATGTACAGTTCGTAAGTATAGATATGTCTATCCATACGAATAGCTTACGGATATATTAAACCATAAGAAACTTTCATAGGTAGAGCTAAGATTTCCTGTAGTGTATATTATATTATTTATATTATATATATACATATGTTCGGTTTATTTCGGTTCTCCAGTTCCAAACCGAACTGAACTGTGGCACTCTCCAAACCGAACCGAACCGAACCGTACCGAACCGGTCGGTTCTGTTTGGTTTTTCGGTTTGGACCGATTTTTGAACACCCCTAGTTTTTGGGGTACGCCCATAAAGATGTTATTTCTTATTGTGATTGTCAAACGGTTTGCACTGTTTCACATGATGATGAATTACCATGCTCCATGCCATTTTCCCACTGTTTTAACAACAGTTTCCCTCTCTCTTCACTTTCTCCTCTCTAACCAACTTACCTATAAAAAATGGCGTACTATTGATCTATGTATTGATACATATGTCTCATTTAATAGGAGCATTAAATATCTCTTAAATATTATTCTTATATTATTGTCACCTTTATTACTAAGAGTGACAAATAACAAGTTAAGAGTGACAAATAACTAGTTGAGAGTGACAAATAGGTAGGTTAGAGAGACAAATAGCTCACCCAATAAGAATATTAAATACTTCTTAAATATTTCTGGATCACTATCTCCTTTAATATTACTCAAAGTGACAAATAACAAGTTAAGAGTGATAAATAATTAGTTAAGAGTGACAAATAATCAAATAAGAGAGACAAATAACTCACCCAACATGAGTATAAAATATTTTTTAAATATTCTTACATTAAGAGTGAAAATAATGAGTTAAAAATAACAAAAAATTAGTAAATAATAATAAATAATTAGATAAGAGAGATAAATAATTTGTTTAGAAGTAACTACTCTTACAAACTCTAGCCAACATGAGCATTGGCTGTGCTTGTTTGCGCTATAGTTGGTGTTCTAAGGGGTCACACTTTTCCTTTTCAAGATTTATCCAAATTTATGAGTATGTTTCTTTGAGTGCATCATTCCTGATCTTCTTTCATCGTCCTAACAAGAGCATTGAATATTCTGCATTATTCTTCATAAAATTATTTATAATATTTTAACTAACTGTTTATTATAAAGATGACAAATAATTAATTAAGAGTGACAAATACTTAATTAAGAGAGACAAATATTTTTTTATATTAAGAAAGTAGATCTACATTTTAAAAAAGAGAGACAAAAGATAGTGAACTCCACACGGTGGTTCTAACATTACATTTCTATTCTATTGTCAGAGTAATTATAAGCATTAACATGTGAAAAGGAATAATCTCCCTTTTACCACCGCGCATCCGACCAAATATATGCAGGAGTCTAAAGATCCTCTGGGATCACTTCAAGATACACACACAGAAAACGGGGAGAGAGAGAGAGAGAGAGAGAGAGGAGAGAGAGAGAGAGAGGAGAGAGGAGAGAGAGAGAGAGAGAGAGAGAGAGAGAGAGAGAGAGAGAGAGAGAGAGAGAGAGAGAGAGAGAGAGAGAGCTTTACTTGTTTGTTAAGTATTCTGAGCATGCGCCTCACATGATCTCCGGTGGTTATGTAAGTATTTTTCTACTGAGCAAGAGAAAAGAGAGCTTCCTTTTTCCTTTTCCTATCTTTAGGTCCACCTTTAGTTTTCTTACTCTAACAGGTCGGCGTCTAACCGGGGTACTCTGATGAAACTAAAGACACATTCAGTCCCTGTGTGAGCCGATCGGCCAATACGGGCCTCCTCTACCCCACAAATTTACAAGTAGCTAACAAACATGGGAATCTCTCCCACATTTATCTATTCTAACCTTGAGTAGATGTCCTAGTAAGTGCTGACATCACAAAGCTCTTAAACAAACGGACCTCCAACAGTGCCAAACATTCCCTTCCTCATCCCGCAACTCACAGCACAAACAGCTAGCGTAGGTACAACTCAGTTTGGCGTCGGATGAGCACTTAAGATCCACTGCCCCACGAGCAAAAAGCCGAAACTCCACTACACCCCCTCACATCCCTGTCATCACTACTCCGCCTTCCCGCTTTCCTCCATAGGCAGAGGCTACAAATATGGCCAGTCCTACGCCGGCGAAGGAGCTTCGAACTCCCCAGTACTCTCTCGATGGACTCTCCCCTTGTGTTGTTGCCTTTAATCGTATCATATCAAGGTAGCCCTTAGATTCTTCTCATCCTTGGAATTGGTGCTGCCTGCTGAGGAAGGTGATCATCACAGAGGATATGTACAGGATACATCCTTCGGACGGCAAACCTCAGAGGGGAAGAGCAAGCGTAAGCGGTGCCGATAAGGGCGGATGCCCATCAGTGTGGACGGTGTGGAAGAAGTCGAGCATGGCCTTCCAGGGTACAGACGGGTTCTCCATCTTCGACGGCGACGGGAGGCTGGCGTTCCGGGTGGACAACTACTCCAGGAGGAGCAAGTGCGTCGCCGGGGATGTGGTTCTCATGGACGGGGCCGGGACGGCGCTTCTCACCTTGAGGCCTCAGGTATATGCATATGCAGGGTCCTTATGATAACCTTTGATCTTGGCAAAAGAAGCATGCATAATTGCATATTGTTATTTGTTGCTAATACTGCTGGGTTCCTGCACGCATGAATGGTTTCTTCTACTACGGTACAAATTAACTTACCAATGCCCTATGTAGGGATATGATTTATGACAAAGTAGCGCATCATTAATTTGTATACCTAGGTACTCGATTCTAATGAGCTTTCTGGAGAGGGGGTACCTAAGAACTTAGGTGTGCAAGTGTTACAAATCTAATAAGGTTTGCCACCTCATGACATGAGATATTATAATAATACTCCATGTCATGACCACCCAACCCTAAAGAGTTGGGTAGTAAATTCTCGGTCAATTTGCAAGTTTTGGTTTTCCTATATATGGTGGATAGAGTGAACCAAGGGGCGCGCAGTTCCCCTGCTATTATGACTTATGAGATATAATTAACCAAAGAAGAATCACGGAGTACGATTGTTGTGAGTTTGGTAATTTTTTAAGTACTTTAAAGATCCTCACAAATAGCTATGGTTTTGTAAATTTAATCAATTCCAGACGTTATTTCGAGCTCCAACGCTGAGCTGAAAATTTTTGAGCACACAATATGGTTTCTGAGCATCCCTTTTGGCTTTTGTTGCTGGTTGTTAATCGGACCACCACTGAAGTCACTTTTATTTGCTGGTTTCTATATTTATATTCGACGTTGGAATTCAAAGCATGTGACCTTGATCGCTTTCATTAATCGGGGGGTCATGCAGCTGTTTCCCGTCAGATCATATATAGTTTATGCATCATTTGCGACATTTTTGGCTGTTGATACGCAGTGCATGCGTATGCCGAACTTTTTTATAGTATGTAGATTAATCGTGGTTAATCCTATATAAATGCCAAGAGAAAATTTTAATGTATTTTTATATTGTACTTTATGTGTAATATGATTAGACAATAATCCATGTGGCACTTATCACATGGAGAGTGATAAAGTGACAACTTAATTATTAGATACCACATGGATTTGTTGCATAGTCATATTATACTTAAGTGTAATATGAAAGTGCATTCTCAAATGTCAAACTGCACCCCATGGGGTGCCAACCCAACTCGATGCCTAGATGAGATGGGCTTTCCACATCTTTTATAACTTAGTGTACTTGAGTTATACACTTTACACTTGTATTTCTCTATTCCCATTGGATGTGTGCATTGTGTCCTTTTTTCATTGGCCAATGAAAAGAGAGAAATACAAATGCAAAGTGCAAAACTCAAGTGTTGGGTCTATTTGGTTGCATGTAAAATATTTTCATTGGAAAATAATTTTCCATGGAATAACTTTTACATGAAAATAAAAATCGTAATTGTCCATTTGGTTCTTAGGTAAAAGTTTTCACTGGTTATTTATGTAAATAGAAGATTAAAAAAATGTGAAAAATTAACAGCATTAAATATAAACTTTTATTAGAGAGTTGTATTGGAGTATATGGGATATTATGGTTCATTCTAATGAGAGGGGACCACATACCCCTAGTGCACTATTCATCAAAATTTTTATTTTATTTTATTTTATTTTTAAAAATAAAAATAAAAATAAAAAAAATTAGTGAAAAATAAATAACTTTGACAAAGACAATTTAAATTAAGAGAAATAAAAAAAACATAACTTGAATGAATAGTGTTCTACAGATATTTTAATAAAAAATTAAAAATTAAAACAACAAATAAAAAATAATTAGATTTGACAAAAATGACTTAAATGAAGGGAAAAAAATAAAAAAAATAACTTAAATGAATAGTGTCAAAACAAATTGTCACTGTAGTAATTGTCAATACGCACATGCGTGGAAAACGGCCTCCGCGTTGTTTGCGGGGATGCCAAAATTTGAAATTTTCAGGATAAAATTTTTCAAATTTTGGTTTTCAAAAATAACAAATGATCTAAAAAAAAAGTTTTCCCTTGAAAACCTTTTCCTAATAGAGTTTTACCTTCAAACAAACGGACCCTAAGTTCTTCTACTTTTCATCCCTTATCTGGGCAGATGAGTTCCTGACTCCACTCAGGAGACAACTGGGGGATCCACCAGGACATACAAGAAAGGAAAGCATGCACTCCTAATCCTCTAGACTAAAGCACGCACTTGCAAAGCTCTTGCGCATCCCAAAGCAAGTATACTCAACCAACTGAGAACAACAAAACCAGGTGTCCTACAAGAGTTCCGTAAAAGCTGACCCCATATGTAGTTCTATAACTTGGATGTTTCAGGAGAGGAGGGACCTTAGCCCAGAAACATCTCTTTCCGTAAAGGTAATCGACGACACTTCAACCATCAAATCTTACAATGACAGTTCTTGTGGGCAGTACCGATGGAGCTTCCCCTATCTGCCAAAAGGGAGAAGAAAAAGTAGAAAGGAAAACTTGAGGGGGATCTTTTCCATTTTCTGTATCCGTTTTTTATTTTTTTTTGCTCTCACCAGACGTTCTCACTATGCACAACTCAGCAACTGGTCTTGCTCATTCACTGATCATGATGCAAACGTTTAACGTCTCCAACGCAGATCTTGAGCATGCACGACCAATGGAACTGCTTGGAAGGCGATGGCGGCTCGCGGCACAGGCCCACGGCCCACGTCTTCTCCATGAGGAAGAGGTCCATCTTCCAAAACAGCGACGAGGCGGAGGTCTTCATGGGCGGCCCTGCCAGCCAGTCCCCCACGCCGGATTACCAGGTGGACGGCTGCTTCCGAAGGAGGTGCTGCAGGGTCCTGTCAGGCAGCACCGGCGAGGTGGTGGCCGAGATTACCAGGAAGATGGCGACCAACTCCGTTGTCCTCGGCGACGACGTGTTTTGCTTGGCGATCCGGCCGGGCGCCGCTGCCGACGTCAACCTTGTCATGGCGTTTGTAGTCGTCATGGACCGGATATGCCAGAAGCCTCACGTTCCCAAGATGTGTTCTTCGTGCTGAAGGAGAACGCATCACTGCGACTAGAGATGTTGGTTTCGTAAAATGTGATCGGTCTTCTGACAGCCAAGTTTATATATGATCGGCTGCATTGGTATGTAGATAATTGCAATTGCCACTGCCGACTCAAATGAGATGACGTTTTGGTACGGAAGCACAGCCTCAAGAGGTTGTATGAGCTAGTGTTACGTTTGTCTATAATTTTGGCGCATCAACGGAGAGGTGAACACATGTTTGGCGTACCCTTATCACTTTAAAAGGTGGTCTACCTGGAAGAGAAATCTAAGGAAATGGCAGCATTCCCTATACTTCGTTGAAGGACTACTATATATGTCATCTAGTTCGAAAAATCACTATACTCTTCCTAAATATGACAACCGAAAAGGTCTTTTAATTTTTATTGATAAAATATTATGTAGGGTTAATTATATATAAATCCCTAAAATATATGAAATTAATGTATATATCCTTCAAATCTTGGCCTCGTCAAATATACCCAGTATTCAAACCTTTGCAGCCGCACGCCTGCACTCCCTTCAACCTTCCCGCGAAGTCACCGCCACACTTCGGCTCTTCTCCTCTACGGTTCCCGGCTACCCTGCAGCTGAGTTGAAAGCAAACGCCTGGTAGTGCAAGGGTGCGAGAGAGGGTTTCCCTTCCAGTGGAGAACGAGCGTGTAGCGACCTAGCTAGGATCTAGTGTGGCGCGAACCCATTTTTGCCATTCACAAGTCCGAAAATTCGATAGGATAAAAGATGAACAAAAAATTGAAATCAAATTATAATATTTACAAGATGGTAATAGAAGAAAAAGAAATAGGGAAGCAACAAGTCTCATGTAGTGGAGCATACCTCAGGAATCTTGGCCAACACTGTTGGTGGAAGGAAGCTGCCATCCACGAGCAAATCTCCACTTTAGGGCAAAACGTTGCACACACGAGTCCTCACTTGTAAAAGTAGGGAGTAAGTCTTATGAGTCAGAGACTCAGGAGAGATCTTTCAATTCCACCACTTAGTCAAAACAATGCATAGTAAAATATTATAAAAATAGTTAACTTAAACAAGGCAAGAAAGTAACTATACTAGGAATAATGAAGTAACACAATGAATTGGTCTATACAATGGTGAAAACAAGATGTACACACAAACACACAAATTAAGAGACACCCACATAGTCAACAATGGGATACTACTCTAGGACTAGGACTAGCTAGTCAACTTACATTATCCTGCACTCGGTCTGATCATTACACACTGTCTCAGTAATAGGGAACACAACCACTAATACACTCATAGTCAGGGGCGTCAATGGATATCTCACCTTCCAACTATACGGTCTCATACCTAACCACCTCCACATATACAAAGTGAGGCATATGAGGACTCAAAACAAATGAATCAACCACAGTTTGGCCAAACTATGGTGCCACTCCTAACCACCTCTACTACGCTTTGGAATCTCGTAGACTAGTTAAGGAATATACCTCCTCAACCTACTATGGTGTGCTCTCGTCGACTATATATGCACACAAGTAATCTACATGTACAAGTCACTGCCTTTGACCATTTTCCCCCAAACTTGAACGTAGGCTCAAAACAAAAAGGGGTACTGGGAAATGGATCTAAACGAATCATGCCCAATGCACAAGGACAAACCCCTAACCTCTCACTCGGTTGTGACATGCTTGAAGCACCATTGTACCTAATTAATAGGGAATACTAGCTATGTAGCACTGATAGTTGTGGGACTTAGAGTGCATGGAAAATCTATTGGAATGACTTGTCAGAAGTTGACTAAGATTGTGTGTTGCACCCCAATTTAGTAGCGAAATAATTGAGAACACGTTCTAACAGATTTGTGGTCGATTAGTGATCGAAAATTTCGGTCGCAATATCGGTTGCTTATAAAGCCACATTTTCTTGTGGTGATGCGAGCAGATATGTGCATATCAATTAGTCGTGTAATTTAGGGCAACTAAATATAAAAGAAAACAAGGGGAAATAATCCTAAACACTTTATTTTTATTGATAAAATTACTGAGTTCGATGACAATCACTAATTTGGAGCCAGTACATGGGGATCAATATGATACTTACATTAGAAAGAAGCTAAAGTAAATCTAACAATACTAGACTCTCCTAATGCTAGGATAGTTCCATTATGGTAATAGCTGTCATGTGTATCATCATCTCACTCACTTGAAAAAAAACATAGTAATAACTGAGTGAGCTTGTAACACCCTGACATGGAATATCGGAGCGGTAAACAGTTAAATAAATATTATAGAGCGAGAAATAGACATAAAACCATTGTACAAATTGAAATAATGTCAAATGAACCATATTTATTGATAATTTCACTAAATGCTATTACATCCACTAATTCAGAGTCAAAATCTATGGGCCCATAGTACTTTATTTAAATCAAAACTAACTAACTATCTAACTAACTAACTACTAAAAGCATTGGCTGTTGAAATGTCAGGTCACTCCTGGTCTGGCTCATCCCCATCCTCGTGCGTGTGGTAGTCTCCATCAGACTCACCTGAAACACATATAACCAGTAGTACAGGGTGAGTGATAACACTCAGTAGGACTTAATATCTCATGAAACATGTATGCTTTAAGTGATTAATGTCTTGTAAAACAAAGTATCTAGAGAGAACGATCAAGTATAGTCAAGAGAGTAATGTCACATGATAACAAGAGAATGATAGTACTTTTTATGAGAAAATAGCACAACTAGAACAATAAAGAAATTGGCCATATAACGAGATAGCATGTATGGTTGCACAAAAGTGCATTAGTCATGATAGCACGTTGGTCGAACTTCTTGTCAACTGAGAGAACATAGTACTTGTATTGATTGCCAAAGATTAATCTTGATAGTATAGTTCTTGGATGTTATGCCATACACCCGATTATTAAAACTCCCATCGGCATTAGCACTTTTCGGGCGCACCTCCTAGGACCAGATCGGGCCCTTTATAATGTTGTCTGATATTGATCATGTTCTTATCTTAGACAATCAATAGATGGCCAAATAGAGTAGTAAGAATAGATGAGAGTAATTGAAGAATAGACGAGAGTATAAAGAGAACATGAATAGATGAGTGGATAAAGATAATAGATGAGAATGAGGGTCATGTTCGTAAAACAACGTTAAACAGACGATAATAATAGTTGCATAATACACACGATCGAGTGCCGGCAATCCGGTGGAAGTTACTACCTACCCAATAGCCGTGCTACGAACTCAGACCAGAGGTTCGGCGTAATCTCAAGGTAAGAGAGAAAATCTAAGGCCATTGGATCATGCTGATCCCTAAGGGTAAAATAGGTATTGATGGTACAATCTGCTCGTCAGCAATGGATGTCCGCCAAAGCCAAGGAGTCTTACGGAGGCCTCGACAAGGAGTTCCTATTCCAGTCAGGAGTATTCCCAATGGAGAGGTCATCCAAGCCAAGATAAAGTGCGTATAGAAATAGTTGTCCGTCTTGCCTTGAGTGCTTGAGGCAGAGGGATGCGATAACGATATTAAATCAACGAATAAAGTAAAAAACAAGTCCATTTAAATAATAGGGGAAATTTACATGATTAATTACACTTAATTACCAGATATATTATTGAGTAATTTAGTAAAGTCTCATGACAAAAATTTACGTTTGGTGAGTGAATGTGAGAGAGAATCAAGCTAGCATGTGAGAGTTGTGCACACATTTTTTAATTAAATAAATCACATGAATATTATAAAAAACATGTTAACTTAATGTTACTATTCATAACAGTTTATTACAAAGGTTAAACCATGGTTGTAAAACATGATTATCATAGTTCGCATGCAAATTAGGGTTTTCTGGACACACATTGAATCGCGATGTAGGTCCCAATCACATTCAAATCGTGATGGGCAGGTCTGTCGCATTTAGGTGAACTATGTTAATTAGGCCAATCAATCATTGCTTTGAAACGTGACGGGATGATCGGTCGCGACCAGGGCAATCGGTCCATAAACGCGACATCTGGGTCTGTCGTGTTCAGGACAGCCGGTATAAGACAGAGAAAACACGACGTGTCGGGATGTTGCGTTCAGAACGCAACGCGCACCTGTGTTGTGACCAGGCTAAGAATGCGACTAGTCGGGCCGTCGCATTCTCAGAGGTTCTGGCTGAGCCCAAAAGGTGAATTAGGTCACCTTGGGTTGCGGTCCAGTCCTCCAAGGACTTGACACAAGGGTCTTTTAAAATTCATATAAAATCATATACTCGACGAAAAATCACGAAATCAAATTTACACAAAACTAGACATGTAGAAGTATCAATAGTGAAGAATAATTAGGCTTTCAATATGATCTAAGCATGCTATTAACAGATTCTTCACGATGAACCAAAAAATCATACACAGTGATAAAAAATGATTTAATTGAAAAAGATTACTTGATAGAAATTGGGGAAAATAGAATCATTAGATTTCTGATATCATGTAGCATGTACAATAAAAGTTTCAAGGCACGAGATCAAGCATGGACTTGGATTTAAAAGGATCAAGTCAAGTTGGGTACATGTTCTTGACAGAACTTTGAGCATGAAATACTTCTAAATGACATGATAAGAATTGGGGAAAACATGCATGGGGCTTTTGAAGATGTGATCATGCACTATCTAGGGTCAAGTTTAATTTAATTTTGCTTGAAAGATTGCCTACCTTTGAGTGCTTTGAATCCTAGGGAAAGAAAAGTGAAGAACTTCGAAGATCTCCTTGTTCCTAGCCTCCTTCTCCTCGATCTTCACGTCCAAAAGCTCCTCGTCCTCATCCTCCAAGATCCAAGGGTTCAATAGGGTTGGCTAGAGATGAAATGCAAGTGTATTTGTATCTTTAAGATTAGAAAACCTCCTAAAACTCTTTCCTCTCTTCTAACTCCGAATTTCCCATAACTATCTCACTTTTTCCTTGCATTTATCCTTCTATTTGACTAGGGATGGGCTCTAGATCCATGGCCAAGGGGTTACGATAGAGTTAGGACTCTTTTTAGGATATTTATGAGTCACTTTAGTGATAATCTTGACCCTTTTTAATTTATTAATCTTTAAGGTACGAATTTTAGCTTAATTATCTCCAATCCAACAATGGGCTTTTGCTTTGAGACCCATTAAGTTATTTAGGAAAGCCCATCAGCTGTTTTGCTTAATGGGTTTTCAATTTATTCACCATTTCTTTTAATTTAAAATTATTTATCTCAATTTAAAAATTGAGAGTTGCTACAGAGCTTACGCCTTGTAAGATTTACATCTTGATATGTGGGCGAACTTTAAGCGATTAGCAATTGAATGAACTAGAATGCACTAATAATATCAAGTTATCAGGGAACATATGGAACAATGACAGTATCGCAAGTTCAAGTAACAAGTGACAATAATATTACTTATTCAACTTCAAATAGTCATTCATATCATTCATTCAAGTATGATTGATTTATCTTGAACAATAATTTTCAATATTTTTAGTCCCATGCCATCACCTCAAGGTCTGTACTCCCATAGCAAGTACTTCAAGGTGCTTCTCCTCAGGGCCCGTAAAGCCCCTTATATGCACTGGCATACATGATTGTGGACAACAATCCTATTGACTTGTTCGGATAAATCATTTCAATAATGGCCAAGCATTTAACTAATAGATCACAAGACTCAATGTCATGACCATTAGAATAATATAGAGAACAAGTATAATCATGTAAATTTTCAGGTTTAATAGTAAGACGACTAGAATAGGTTGATACAGTTAAAGTACAGTGCTAATAGAAGAAATCTAAACATGTTATAATCATGTAAATTCTCAGGTTTAATAGTAAGACGGCTAGAATAGGTTGATACAATTAAAGTACAGTGCTAATAGAAGAAATCTAAACATGCAGTATAGATCTGTCACGTTGAAAAAGGGTATTGGTTCAACAGGATAGATCTCTATAAGAGAATCTACAGAATATAGAGATTTACTGAGGTCTTAACGAAAGAATCTCTAATCCACCAGAAAGAATATTTGGTAGAAGAGTTTCCAAATCATTAAGAAAGACTACTTGATTGTGCATGTAACATCCTGACGCGGAATATCAGAGCGAAATTACAGTTATTAAATAGTACAGAGCGAGAAAATAAATGCAAACCATTGCACAAATGGAATAATACTAAATAAACTCCAATTTCATTAATAAACCTCCAAACTTCATTACAATCACTAAGATCTCCTCAACTTTATAGACTAACTATTACATCAACGTATCAGAGCCAAAACTAGGGCCCAAAGTACTTTATTAAAAACCAAACTAATACATATGGACTAACTGACTCTAACTACACTAGCTAAACTACTAAGCAAGGGTTGCTGAAAAGGGTCACTTTTGAGCATCGTCCTCAGTCCCGTCCTCGTGAGTGTGATCATCGTCAAACTCACCTAAAACACATTAAATAAATACGCGGGATGAGCGAATAACGCCTAGTAGAACTTAATATCTCATGAGCACAAGTATGGTTTAAATAATTAATGCCTTAATGGCAGGTTAACTAGAGAGAAGAGTCATGTAGATCAAGTAATGATAACGAGAGAACAATAGCATCAGGTACAGGGAAAATAGCACAACGAGAACGATAATAGAATGGCCATGTAACGATATAGCATGTAAATTGCACAACGGTGCACTAGTAACGATAACGATTGCACTTGTATAGATAGCACTTTGATTGTCATAGATTAATCTAGATAGTATGATGGCACTAGATGCATGCCGTAACACATCCTTGATCATTTTAACTCCCATGGGCACTAGCACTTTTCGGGCGCTCCTCCTAGGACCTGATCGAGCCCCATTGCACTGACATTAGTCATCTCTTTATCTTAGGCAATCACAAGAATGGCCAATAGAGTACCAAGAAATAGATGAGAGTAGTAGACGAGATAGATGAGAGTGTAGAGAAAGAACGTGAACAGATGAGAGGATATAGATAGTAGATAAGATAGGGACAATATCGTAAAACATGATAAACAACGATAGTCACAGTTGCACGGCATCAGGTCGTGTACCGGCAGTCTGGTAGAAATCACCACTGCCCACTAGTCGTGCTATGAACACAGGCTAGATGGTCCAGCATGATCGCAAGGTAGGAAGAGAACACACTAAGGCCATGGATCGTACTGATCCCTAAGGTGTAACGGGTATTAGGGTACAACCAGCTCATCGGCTAAGGACGTGCGCCAAAGCTAAGAAGACTTACGGAGGCCTTGACAAGGAGTCCCTGGCCCAGTCGAGAGTATTCCTGATGGAGAGGTGGTCCAAGTCAAGAGAAAAGTGTGTAGGAAACTGGTCTGTCGTGCCTCGAGTGCTCGAAGGCCGAGGGAAATGGTAACGATATTCAAAACACACGTATGAAACGAAGACAATTGTATTTAATTAAAATAGGGAATTTAGTAATTTATTTCACTAAATTACCAGATACATTATTGAATAATTTATTAAGGTCAAATTGCAACCACTAATGTTATGTGTGTGCAAGTGTAAATGAATCATGAGAATTTGATAAGTCGTGCAAATTACTTTTAAATAATTAAATTTATACAATTATTATCCATTATTAATTTTCCAGGTCGAAATAAATTTAACATGGTTTAATCATGGCTATTTAAATAATATATAGCCTAATCAACAGGGGTATGTGCATAATTTAAAGTTATAGCTGCCACAGTCAGATCGCGACACAAGGGTCTGTCGCGTTCAGGTCGCGACACAAGGCTGGGTCGCGTTCAAGTTTCAAGTCGCGGCTCAAAGGACTGTCGCGTTAAGGTCATCGCGACGCCCGGGCTTGGCGCGTTCTGTGAACCGATATCGGGGTGAACCAGGGGCAGGTCGCGACCAGTCGACCTATCACGATCAGATTGTGACGGGTCCTGGTGTCGCGACCCCCTCTGAGGTCGCGGCGGATCGGGCCGTCGCGATCTTAGTGAGTGGCCCGAGCCCAGAAAAGAGGGATTTGCCCTTTTTCCAGGTGAGTTTACATGACACAAGGCTATTCAAAATTCCATATAAAATCACTCAGAGATCCAAAAAGTATGAAACTAGTTTTAAACGAAAGTAAACACATGGATCTATCAACAGGCATGATTAATTCAAAAATAAACATTAATTCAAAAATAAACAAGGTTTAGGTATGCTTTGATTAGGTTACATTTCGGTGCCCTAAACATGTGCAGTCAAAGTTCAATGAATTAATTAGCGATAGATACAAGATAAAAATTAGGGAAAATATAGGCATTCGAAAGCTAACATGTTGTAGTATTTATGAGAATTTTCTCATAGCATGGGATCATGTATGCACGAGGTTTGGAAACAAACATGAAGAGTCGGGTACATGGAACTATCATGGATTTAAAGATTTAATTCTCCCTCATGGGAGATCGAAATAGAGCGAAACTAAAGGGCTTTTACACGGGATCATGAAGTCTTCCTAGGGTAATTTTTACACGAGTTTGGCTTGAGAGATTGCCTACCTTTTTTGCAGAGTAAAGAAATCCCTAGTTAGTGACGAAAAATGATGAAGAAAATCCCAAGCTCCAGCCCTTCTCCTCCAAGCTCCTCGTCCAAAATCACCTCCCCTTCGTCTCCCAAGGCTCTAGACACGAACTAGGGTTTGGTAGGGCCGAATTGGAGGAGTTTTAATGTCTAATAGAGTCCTAAATGTTTAAAACTCTTCTCTCTTCCAAATTCCGAAAATAGATAATTATCTCCTATTTCCTATTAATTATCCACCTAATTAGGATGAGGATGGGGCCTAATCTCGTGACCAAAGGGTTAGGATGGGCTAAGGGCTCTTGTTTTAGATAAATACAAGTTATTTAGTATTTATCCTAGTCTTTTACTATTTACTAATTAATTAAATCCGAATTTAGGATAATTATTTCCCATCCCATGATGGGCTTCTCACAATTGGGCCCATCCAATTAGGTTTGGATCATTAGGGTAACCCATTATTAATTTAGCTTAATGGGTATTGCTTAAATTTTCTTTTATTTCACTTATTTCTCATTTATTCTAATTAAATTTATTTATCTCATTTATTTAAAATAAAAATTTTATTTTATTTAGATTTTAAAAATCAAGGGTACTACAGTGCATATGTATAAGTGTCATAACTCAGAAACTTTTCTAATTGAGCATGTGATAAATTTGGAAAGTAAATCCTAATTAAAAAAATGAAAAGTAGTGAAACAAGACAAATTCAAAAATCAGGAAAGCAGCTAAATATGGCGAGATTACCAAAATGTCATAACGTGCTATATCACTCGTCAAGTTGACAAGGCAAGTATTTAAAGCTAAGTATGATTATCAATATGACATTATTATCAAGATGATTTCATTCAAGTTTAAGTTATCATTTTAGCATGAAGCTGAACACAAGAGAATGAGAAAGAACTATTGCATGGTAAGAGAGAGAAGATCATATCTTTAGGAGCATTAGAATAAGATTCATGTTATTAACTACTTTATAAATGGGTTAAACAAATTTCATATTATTGGAAGTATGAAAATTCAAACTTAATCATGGCGTAATCAGACTTTATTAGGATTTAATCAAGTTTAATTAGGCTAAATCAATCAAGCATAATTATTAGGTCTTAATTAGACTTAGGCATGCTTAATCAAACTTAATTAGTTCTTAATCAGATTTAATCAGGCATAACCAGGATTAATTTTGGTTGATCTATTCCATACAATAAACATAAGTCAGGAGGTTAATTTCCAAGCAAAAAGACAAGAAAAAGAAACACAAAAAGAACAAATTTAGGTGTAATGGACTAGGGAGAAAGGGGCTAGGCCAAAGGGAGATCCCTAATTCACTGCGTCAGGCAGGGTAGGAAGCACAAAACGGCCGAATGCGCCACCACAAGGGGAGCCATCCAATGGGGCGCAGCGTGCTGAGAAGAGGGCTCTAGTGGGAATTAATTTTTATTTTTTTTTAAAAAAAAGGGGAGGTGTGTTGCGCCAAGCTGGGGTTGGCAACATAGTAGGGTGCTGTGTGACTAGCCAAGAGCTCCTTAAACAGAAACACTAGTTTGAGGAAAAATGCTTATAAATCCTAATATAATGCTATTCGGCTAAAACTCTAAACATAAAACTTGTTCTAAACATGTTATAGAAGGTCTCTATGTAATTTATTAGGATCAATTTGTCCTAGGGATGCATAGATCCATGTTTTATGAAAACAAAAAATCCTAACTCGCAACATACTTGGAAAACACTTAATATGATAAAAAAATGTATAAAAATAGGCAAAAATAGAGAGGAATAGTTTCTAACATGTTGAAGAATCTTCAGTCAAAATTTCACAAAATTTGGCTGAGAGATTAGGGAGATGCAAAATAAAAAACTTGCAACTCGTATGAATGCAAAATAAAAATTTTTGGGACTTTAATTCGACTCATGTGTATGAGATAAATTGGGAAAGAGTATGCAATCATGTTGGGGAAATAGAGAGGGACCTATGTGTTGGATTATGAGGTCTAACAACTCCCTTAGGGATTCGCTGTTACTACATGCTGGCCCAGGATCGGGTGTGTGTAGTAGCATCGGTGCTTGACAGTCCAGTCCGTCGCAGGGACTAACCGCCCTATGCGAAGCCCCTCAGGCCGACCACGATGTTGACTTGGGGTTCTACATTGTCATAAAGGAAATATGGTCCGCCTTCACTATCAGCTCAAGCTTTTGGTGCAACGGTTGGGGCTTGATCCAACAAGTGGTATCAGAGCCTTGGTCTTGAAAATCAAGAAGATCTAACAATATTAGAGCAAAGATCAAATAGCAACTCAAGAATTAACAGAAGGTCAATCCATCTTCGTGCCTCCACTCTTTGATGGTGATTACACCTACTGGAGGATAAGGATGAAATCTTTCCTACAAGACTACGACTATCAACTCTAGAGCATCATCGAAGATGGTGCCTCCTGTAGCAACCCGATATTTAAAAAAAAAAAATAAATGATAAAAATATTTAAAGGAAATGGATTAAACAACACCCAATAAACAATAAGAACTAATGGGCTTGTTATATTAGCTCACCTCAAGGTTATTGGGCCAAGCTAGGAGATGGGCTATGGGTTAAGAGGAAAATATCCAAGAAATTTGTGACCATAATTGTAGGGAAAATAGGAAAGGGTAAATTAAGGATTTAAACCATAGTAATTAGCTAAGAAAGGTAATCAAATTCGTGACCCACCATGGCAAGCACCATTTAATGGTAATCCCACTCCAATTGGGAGGAGAGATCTCCAAATCAACGCACGGAACCATCCATGGCCGCACCCCATCTTTCCTAGATATGTCAGGACTTGAAATAAACCCTAGACCTATAAGTATTCATCCTAAGACGAAGAGGGAAGGTCCATCAACGTGTTGGGGTCGTGGGAGGCTAACCTAGAGCACCAGGAGCAGAGGAGAACAACTGAGAACGAAGCTTTTCCTCAACCGTGTTCTGCTGCGACCTATGCACAACCCGGTCTTAGATCTTCACAAAGGTAGGTATTCTCGGGCCAAATATGAATCTAACTCATACCATCTTGTAGCGCTACTTGTCTAGCTTTGTTTGCAAGTGATTTGCCTAATTTTCATCATGAATCCATCGAGTTATAAGCGTTTTCCCATCGTCGTGCATAGGGGTGTTCACTATTCGGTTCAAACCGAAAAACCAAACCGAACCGATCAATATGGTTCGGTTTGGTTCGGTTTGAAAGTGAAAAAAAATTGGTTTGGTTTCAAACCAAACCGAAATTGTAAATTCGGTTTGGTTCGGTTTACAGATCTTGTAAACCGAACCAAACCGATAAAACCGAAATTTAATAATATAATTTTAATTTATACATATGTATCAAGTATTTAGATTTGTTTAATATATACATACATGTATATATATATATATATATATATATATATGTATAATGTATACACATGGTGTAAAGTAATATGGTCATCAAATTTTCACTTATAGATAATATTTCCTCATTATATAGGTTGATGGTTAAATTGAGTCAACATGTGAATATGTGATTAAGGCCTTACCTCCAAAAGAAATAGTAGGTTAAAGTCTTGTTTGTGAAAGGTCCACTTATTTTCGGGTTAAACCAAACCAAACCGAACCAAACCGAATTATATTGGTTTGGTTTGGTTTGGTTTGAAAAAATTACGGTTTGGTTTGGTTCGGGTTGGCTCTGGTGATGGTTTGGTTTGGTTTTTAAAAAATTCCCTCTAAACCAAACCAAACCAAACCATGAACACCTCTAGTCGTGCATGTCTGTGTTGTTTCTTGTTCATACTAGTTTGCATGCCTAACGAGACCAAATTGATTCGGTCCAAAGGCATAGTTCTCTTCTACTTGATGTTCCCTACAAGTTTCATGTTCACCACTTTGTCCCAAGTGCCCTAGTTTGTGAGTTATAAGCGTTGCATGAAGATCACTGCTTGATTTCACTGTTTTCGGTTTGAGCCTTGAATCGCGACCGAGCTAGGCATCACGATTCAAGCGACTGGTATCGCGTCGGTCTTGATCGTCGTGATTACCTAAAAGGCGACCGCCCATGTCGTCATGTTTTGGCTCATCCCGTGCATCAAACTGTGTGCCCGTTGACTATCAGAAGACCTCTGAAATGCGACTGCTAAGGTCAGTGCGTTTCACTGTCATTTCCCGCCTCTGAGGGATCGCGCTGTTTGAATAGTTAGGGTTTGTATGAATGCGACGATCCTCGTCGTTGCATTTCTGACTCGATTATTAAACGCGAACATTATACCCATCGCGATTTACCTGTATTATTCCAGCACCGATTATTCTTCTATTTAAATGATTGTTTAGGCTTGTTAAGCATGTTTATAAGCATGTTTATATCCTGTAATACTGTGTAATGAACATTAATCAACTATGTTAATCAAATTTGATATATTTACATGTTTTCTTAAATTAAAAACTATTGTGCATGACTATTACATGCTCATGATTTCATACACATGCACACACCAAACGAATATCCTTGCCACGAAACCATGCAAAAAATACATGAAATAAATTATCTGGTAATTTACTTCAATAATTGCACATTATTCACCCATAATAATAATGACATTGTTTCTGTTTTCTTACGTGGATTTGGAATACTGTTATCGCCGCTCCACTGTTCTGGAATTCCTCTAGAACGTCAGGCAACTTGTTTTCTCTACACACTACTCTCTTGACAAGTTGGAACCTCTCTATTGGACACTCCGTTCTGGTAGACAAGGGACCTTTTGTTAATACCTCCGTAAGACTCCGTACTATGTGGATTCCCTCATGGAGACCGAGCTGGTTGTACCCTAATGCCCATAACACCCTTAGGGATCAATATGATACAAATGGCTTTAGAAGTTCTCTCTTATCTTGAATCACGCTGGACCTCTGGACCTGTGCATAACATGGCCAGTGGAAGGATAGTAAACTCCACCTGACTGCCAACACCAATCGCGCATGTTGAGCAACTATTACTATCGCCTGTTTAATCGATGTTTTCGTGCAATGACCTATAGTTCTCATCTATACTCTACTCGCTCATCTATTCACACTCTCTCTGCTATCTCGTCTATTCGTCTAGTACTCTCATCTATTTCTTGATACTCTCTATTGGCCATTTGACTGATTGTCTAAAGATAAACAATATAACTAATACCTGGCAATATAAAGGGCCCGGTCTGGTCTTGGGATGTGCGCCCAAACATGCTAGTGCCCGCGGGAGTTAATTGACTAGAGTGTTTGGGCATTACACTCAAGTGCTATCTATCTCGACTATCTAAATGACAATCAAAGTGCTATACTATACTCGTTGTGCTATCATTATACATTGTGCTATTTATGCTATGGCCATCCTGCTCTATGCTATATTTGGAAACTTGTGCTATTTCATTCACATGCTATCGTGCTATCGCTTACATTACTTGACTCTCTCGCTCTATCATATAGTGACTCTGTTTTTAATACATTAATCATGTAAAGTTTGCCTGCACCATGAGATATAAATCCTACTGGGCATTGTCGCTCACCCTACGTTATTTGTCATTGTGTTCTCAGGTGAGGCTGAGGAGAATGAGTACACTCACGAGGATGGGGAGGACCAGGAGTGATCCACAAGTGCCATGACGCCACCGTGTTATCTTGGATGTCTTAGTTAGTCTTTTAGTTCATTCTATGTATTAGAGTCAATTGGGCCTTATGTTATGGCTCTGAGTTAGTTGATGTAATAGACAACAGTTGAATTATCAATGAATGATATTTGATTTTGTATTATTTAATTGTCCAATGATTTGTTGTCTATTCTACTCTCTGTACTCCCTTACTTGCAACTGCCTCACGTTCCGATATTCCATGTCGGGACGTGACAATTTTGTGGTATCAGAGCCTAGGATATCCTTACTAGGATAATTATGTCTAGGATGTTCTAGGATGGATTGCCATGACATGTGTCTAAGTCAACTATCATACCTATGTGAGATTGGGGTAGAACCCAGGGTTAAGATCTAAAAGATATTCACACACGCACGAATTAAACTTCATATCAATGTCCTAATGATAAGTTTTTTTTTATAGGAAACTTAAGAAACTAAGATGACTGCTGAACGTGCTCAAATGAGGGGCATGCAACAAACAATCCAAGAACTCACCTGTGCGCTTCTGCAAGCTGTACAAGGTGGAGGGAATTGCGGCAGTGCAGGCGAGCTGCATCGTAACTTTAGGAGCTTGAACCCACCTAAGTTCAGTGGTTCCATGGTTCTGGATGAGGCCGAGCACTAGCTGAAGAAGACGGAGAGAATTTTCCATGTCATGCAATGTGCAGCTGGGGACAAGCTTCTACTAGCAACATTTCAACTGGAAAGGGACGCCCGCTCTTGGTGGGAGTCTGTAGAAGCAACCAGGGCGAATGGTCAATTCACCTAGACTGAATTTAAAGAAGCTTTTAACTCCAAGTACTTCTCCGAACGTGTGCAAGAGAGGAAGGCTACGGCGTTTGCTGCTCTTAGATAGAGGAGCCTATTTGTGGCTGAATATGAAGCACAATTTTCAAGACTGGCAAGATATGCTGAACATCTGGTGAATACGGAAAAAATGAAGGCTAAGTGTTTCCTCAATGGGCTTAGGCCTCAGTATATTACTCAATCGGCCCCTCTCGACATCCAGACATATGCCGAGATGGTGAAGAAGGCACAACTGTTAGAGGATGCTACGGATTTCACCGACCGTATCAAGGGGAAATTTGTAAAGAAGGAATTGACACCTGGTCTGACTACTGCTAAGCCAAATATTAGCAAGAAGCATCCTTTCAGCATCATAGAAGGACCCAGTCAGGAAAAGAAGCCCAAGGTCTTCGTTTCCAACACTCCAGCGAAAAGCAATTGCAAGCACTGTGACAAGCCAAGTCACACAGCTGATGAATGCTGGAGGAAAGTTGGCGCATGTCTGTGCTGTGGAAGTCGTGAGCATCGTATCCCCGAGTGCCCTCTATTGAAGGAGAATGAGAGGTGCACTAATATGCCTAAGAAACAGGGAAGACTACAAGCCCTGCATGATGAAGAGCCCGCTGAGGAAGGTGTCGTGGTAGAAGGTACCCTACAAGTTTTCTCCTTATCAGCATTTATTTTATTTGATACTGGAGCAACTCATTCATTCATATCTCAAAACTTTGCTGATACTCTAAATGTTAAACCAATATCTATGGGGTGTGAATTCTCTGTCACTACACCATTGGGAGAGAAGGAGAAATTGAACAAATATTTTCCATCTGCCGATGTAATGATCGGAGAACATAACCTAAAAGTCGACCTTGTATGTATGCCCATGGAAGGCTATGACGTGATTCTGGGAGCTGACTGGTTGTCCACTTATGGGGCAAGTGTCGACTGTAAGAAGGGGAAGTTACATTTAGTGAATTCCCTAAGTTTTCATTCAATGGTATTAGACATAAGAGACGTATGTCTCTAGTCTCTTCCATACATGCCCACAACATGATAAGGAAAGGTTGCCTTGCTTTCCTTGCAGTCGTAATAGTTGAAAAGAATGGTTCTAAGATAGAAGACATACACATAGTCCAGGATTACCCCGATGTGTTTCCCGAAGATCTGCCAGGGATTCCTCCAGAACGTGATGTCAATTTTGCTATTGAGTTAATCCCTGGAGCTAAACCGTGTAGACACGCCATTTTGGCAATGTATCGAGCAAATTTCATGTTATACCGCGATGCCTCAAAGTGGCTCTCTTCAATTGACCTCTTGAGTGATTTTTCTATTTTTTTGGATTTTTCTAGGATATTTAGGGAATTTTTTAAGGGGTCCAAAGGGGTCTGTTGAACTTCATTTATTCACGTCTGATACAGTCGATGCCATTTAGATTGTACGATCTGCGGTGGGTAAAATCGACGCATATCACACTTCCTTTTCTGGCGCTTACTCTGTTTAGATTCGCATCGATAAAGCTGCCGCGATTCATAGTTTCCATTTTCGAATTATGGCAATTTCCAAAATCATTTTTGGAAAGATTTTGTTGCTAATTAGAATTGCGTCTACTTAGTCCGATGTGTTTCTAACTTCCTCTAAACAAAGATCGATTGCCTCAGAAGATTGATTCTATTCAAATATGCGGCGGCGTTAGTCGACACAATTCATTGTTTCCATTTTCAATATTTGGAAAAGAATCATTGCAAATTGGAAGGTTTAGAAACGTGGCGGACATTGTCGACGCAATTCGTAAAATGGATATAATCGATGTTTGGAAGGGCTTAATTGAAGCAAGTGAATCTTTAAAATCGCGGCACTTTAGTCGGACGTGATTCATTAGATAGGCGTCCACTGTACCCGACATGATTTAAACATTTTGTCCCTATAAATAGACCCCCAAGGCCACTGTTTTAAGCATCACCCAAGCACTACGGTGAAGCCCTGCCGCACCGGAGACTCGCATCCCGAAGCCAAGGAGGAGCATCACCATTGCAAGCCACTTCATGCCATCTTTCCTTGGAGTTCAGAGCCTTTGTACCTCCCATTCCATTGACGCAAGGTGGGAGCTTCGTCCACCATTCCAAGCAGCGGGCTACATCGCCATCTCTTTTCCCTCTCTTCATTTTACTTCTATTTTACATAGTGCATACATCACACCCTTTTCTCACACACAACATATCATTTTCTCCTTCCCCACACTTTTTTTAGGGGTTTAACACCACCCCCACGAGGTGTGTTAACGCCCATGTCATTGCGTTTTATTTTATTTCATTTGAGTTTGATTCTGCATCTTAAAGTCTAATCCTCTTTTCATTTATTTCTTGTTGTCTTTTTTTCTTGCAAGGTAACCGTCTCGGAGCTAAATCTTCTTTGCCGGCCGGCCGGTGGAAGGAGGAGAAGTGAACCTGCACACCACTTTCCCTTGCTTTTGGGTGAAGGTAAGTACCCTCCGTGCCTTCCTCTTTGCCTGTCTCCTTCGGTACCCTCGTGTACCTGGCGATCGCACTCTATCCTCGTGCACACACACACGCTTTGCTTTATTTTCTTTCCCACCGCCTTTTTCATCTCGTCATAATTTCTTTTCTTTTCACATAAGAATTTCCTTTCTTTAAATCATCTCTTTGTGGGAGGTGTTTTGGAAAAAAACACTTTTACACACCAGTGTCGCGTCAGCCGTACCGAATGTCACCTGCCGAATTAAAGGAACTGAAGGCACAACTGATGGAGCTATTAGAGAAGGGGTTCATCAGACCAAGTACTTCCCCATGGGGAGCATCCGTGCTGTTCATTGAAAAGAAGGATGGATCGATGAGGCTATGTATCAACTATCGACAACTCAATCAGCTAACCATCAAGAACAAGTACCCATTACCCCGGGTCGAGAACTTTTCGACCATATATCTAGAGCTCAATATTTCTCCAAGATTGACCTCCGATCTGGCTATCACCAAATGAGGATCAAGGATGACGACATCTTCAAAATGGCTTTCAGGAGCAGGTATGGACACTATGAATTCATTGTAATGCCTTTTGGTCTGACCAATGCTCCTGCAGCCTTTATGCAACTCATAAATAGCATATACTGACCATATCTGGATAAGTTCGTAGTCGTCTTGATTGATGACATCCTCATATACTCCAAGACCAAAAAAGAACATGAAGAACATCTGAGGATAGCTCTGCAAGTCTTGCGAGACAACAAATTATATGCAAAGCTGAGCAAGTGCGAATTCTGGCTCAAAGAGGTGTATTTCTTGGGCCATGTTATCTCAAAGGACGATATCTCAGTTGATCCCTCCAAAGTTGAAGCTGTACTCAAATGGGAGAGACCAACTAATGTCACAGAAATCAGAAGCTTCTTGGGACTGGCTGGCTACTACAGGTGGTTCATAAAGGACTTCTCCAAGATCGCCGTTCCTCTCACGCGTCTTACACGAAAGGAAAATCCCTACTCCTGGAGTAAAGAGTGTGAGAAGAGTTTCCAAACTCTAAAAGAATGTCTGACCTCCGTCCCTGTCCTCACTCTTCCAATAGAGGGAGAAGGTTTCTGTCTATACCGATGCCTTAGGAATTGGGCTAGGCTGCGTACTGATGCAGAAAGAGAAAGTCATTGCCTATTCTTCAAGACAACTAAAGACGCATGAAGTCAACTACTCCGTGCATGATCTAGAGTTGGCAGCCGTGGTCTTCGCCTTAAAAATTTGGAGGCATTATTTATATGGTGAGCAATTCACAGTCTATTCAGACCATAAAAGTCTGAAGTATTTATTCTCATAGAAAGAACTTAATATGAGGCAGAGGAGATGGCTTGAATACCTAAAGGATTCTGATTTCAACATCTAGTACCATCCAGACAAGGGAAATGCTGTGGTAGATGCTCTTAGTAGAAAGCTGATGGCATCTTTATCAAGTCTAGTTCTTGGCGAGATGCAACTACTAGAACAATTTGCAAGATTAGACTTGAACATTGAACATAGGGATGATCGAGTCTTGGTTGCCAACATCAAGATTCAATCTCAAATGCTAGAAGAGATCAAAGTACAATATGACAGTGATCCATTCTTGGTTTGTGTCAAGGAAACATTAGCTGAAAAGTCGGACTTTGCTATAACCAAGGATGGAAGGCTTGTATTCTAGGGGAGAACATGTGTTCTGGACAATGAAGAATTGAAGAGGAAGCTAATGGATGAAGCGCACCAGACAAAGTATACCATTCATCCTAGAGGTGCTAAAATGTATCAGAACATGAAAAGAACGTTTTGGTGGCCGAACATGAAGAGAGAGGTAGCAGAGCATGCTACTCATTGTCTTACTTGCCAACAAGTAAAGGCAGAACACAGGCGCCCCGTTGGCGTACTCAGACCATTAGATATTTCGGAGTGGAAATGCAAAAGCATTGGCATGGACTTCATCATGGGTTTACCCAAGATTCACGGTGGACTCGACGCCATATGGGTCATTGTCGACCGACTAACGAAGTCCGTACACTTCCTACCTATGAAGAGTAAGTGGTCTGTGGAGGTACTAGCCGCATTATATGTCAAAGAGATCGTGAGACTGCACGGAGTTCCATCATCCATTGTCTCGGATCGAGATCCTAGATTCACCTGTCATTTTTGGAAGGGACTGCAAACTGCACTTGGTACTAAGCTCAACTTTAGTACCGTATTTCACCCACAGACTGATGGGCAGACTGAGAGAACCAACCAGATTGTTGAAAACATGTTAAGAGCCTGCAATATAGATTTTCAAGGTTACTGGAATGAGCACTTGTCCTTGATTGAGTTCGCCTATAACAACAGTTATCAGACGAATATTAAAATGGCACCATTCGAAGCGCTTTATAGTAGGAACTGTAGATCTCCTGCATGCTGGAATGAAGTTGGGAAACAACAATGGCTAGGCCCAGACATGGTACAAAACATCACCAAGGATATACAAGTGATTCGAGATCGGCTCAAGATTGCTCAGTGCAGACAAAAGAGTTATGCTGACAAGAGGAGGCGAGATTTAGAATTTCAAGTGGGGGACCATGTACTCTTAAAGGTATCCCCTACCCGTGGCATTCAAAGGTTTGGTGTAAAAGGAAAGCTCAGTCCTAGATTCATCGGTCCTTTTAAAGTGCTCGAAAGGGTTGGTGAGGTTGCTTACTGGCTGGCGTTGCCACCAAACCTGGCATTTGTACACAATGTGTTCCATGTCTCTATGCTTAGGAAATATGTGTACGATCCTATGCATATCATTCGCCATGAGAAGTTGGTGCTGAACAAGGACATGACATATGAGGAGAAGCCAGTTAAGATACTAGAACGAAAAGTGCAACAACTCAGGAACCGTCCCATTCACGTGGTTAAGGTTCTATGGAATAATCGTGGAACAGAAGAAGCCACATGGGAACCTGAAGGAATCAAGAAATCATTAGGCGAAACTACCCCGACCTCTTCAGTAAGGCATTCTTTCCATTGTGGTCATATGAATTTGGGGACCAAATTCTTTTTTAAGAGGGGGAGGATGTAGCAACCCAATATTTTTTTTAAATAAATAAATGATAAAAATATTTAAAGGAAATGGATTAAACAACACCCAATAAACAATAAGAACTAATGGGCTTGTTATATTAGCTCACCTCAAGGTTATTGGGCCAAGCTAGAAGGTGGGCTATGGGTTAAGAGGAAAATATCCAAGAAATTTGTGACCATAATTGTAGGGAAAATAGGAATGGGTAAATTAAGGATTTAAACCATGGTAATTAGCTAAGAAAGGTAATCAAATTCGTGACCCACCATGGCAAGCACCATTTAATGGTAATCCCACTCCAATTGGGAGGAGAGATCTCCAAATCAAGGCAAGGAACCAGCCATGGCCGCACCCCATCTTTCCTAGATATGTTAGGACTTGAAATAAACCCTAGACCTATAAGTATTCATCCTAAGATGAAGAGGGAAGGTCCATCAACATGTTGGGGTCGTGGGAGGCTAACCTAGAGCACCAGGAGCAGAGGAGAACGGTTGGAGAATGAAGCTTTTTCTCAACCGTGTTCTGCTGCGACCTGTGCACAACCCGGTCTTAGATCTTCACAAAGGTAGGTATTCTTGGGCCAAAGATGAATCTAACTCTTACCATCTTGTAGTGCTGCTTATCTAGCTTCGTTTGTAAGTGATTTGCCTAATTTTCATCATGAATCCATCAAGTTATAAGCATTTTTCCATCGTCGTGCATGTCTGTGTTATTTCTTGTTCATACTAGTTTGCACGCCTAACAAAACCAAATTGATTCGGTCTGAAGGCATAGTTCTCTTCTACTTGATGTTCCCTACAAGTTTCATGTTCACCACTTTGTCCCAAGTGCCCTAGTTTGTGAGTTATAAGCGTTGCATGAAGATCACTGCTTGATTTCACTGTTTTCGGTTTGAGCCTTGAATCGCGACCGAGCCAGGCGTCATGATTCAAGCGACTGGTATCGCGTCGGTCTTGATCGTCGTGATTACCTAAAAGGCGACCGCCCATGTCGTCATGTTTTGGCTCATCCCATGCATCAAACTGCATGTGTGCCCGTTGACTGTCAGAAGACCTTTGAAATGCGACTGCTAAGGTCGTCGAGTTTCACTGTCGTTTCCCGCCTCTGGGGGATTGCGCTGTTTGAATAGTTAAGGTTTGCATGAACCCGACGGTCCTCGTCATCGTGTTTCTGACCTGGCTGTTAAACGCGACCATTATACCCATCGCGATTTACCTGTATTATTCCAACATCGATTATTCTTCTATTTAAATGATTGTTTAGGCTTGTTAAGCATGTTTATATCCTGTAATACTGTGTAATGAATAGTAATCAACTATGTTAATCAAATTTGATATATTTACATGTTTTCTTAAATTAAAAACTATTGTGTACGACTATTACATGCTCTCATGATTTCATACACATGCACACACCAAACGAATATCTTGCCATGAAACCATGCAGAAAATACATGAAATAAATTATCTGGTAATTTACTTCAATAATTGCACATTATTCACCCATAATAATAATGACATTGTTTCCGTTTTCTTATGTGGATTTGGAATACCGTTATCGCCACTCCACTGTTCTGGAATTCCTCTAGAACGTTCGGCAACTTGTTTTCTCTACACACTACTCTCTTGACAAGTTGGAACCTCTCTATTGGACACACCGTTCTGGTAGACAAGGGACCTTTAGTTAAGACCTCCGTAAGACTCCGTACTCTATGGATTCCCTCATGGAGACCGAGCTGGTTATACCCTAATGCCCATAACACCCTTAGGGATCAATATGATCCAAATGGATTTAGAAGTTCTCTCTTATCTTGAATCACGCCGGTCCTTTGGACCTGTGCATAACATGGCCAGTGGAAGGATAATGAATTCCACCTGACTGCCAACACCAATCGCGCGTGTTGAGCAACTATTACTATTGCCCGTTTAATCGACGTTTATGTGAAATGACCTATAGTTCTCATCTATACTCTACTCGTTCATCTATTCACACTCTCTCTGCTATCTCGTCTATTCGTCTAGTACTCTCATCTATTTCTTGGTACTCTCTATTGACCATTTGACTGATTGTCTAAAGATAAACAATATAACTAATGCCTGGCAATATAAAAGGCCCGGTCTGGTACTGAGAGGTGCGTCCAAAAGTGCTAGTGCCAACGGGAGTTAATTGACCAGAGTGTTTTGGCATTACACTCAAGTGCTATCTATCTCGAATATCTAAATGACAATCAAAGTGCTATACTATACTCGTTGTGCTATTATTATACATTGTGCTATGGCCATCCTGCTCTGTGCTATATTTGGAAACTTGTGCTATTTCATTCACATGCTATCGTGCTATCTCTTACATTACTTGACTCTCTCGCTCTATCATATGGTGACTCTGCTTTTAATACATTAATCATGTAAAGTTTGCCCGTACCATGAGATATAAATCCTACTGGGCGTTGTCGCTCACCCTACATTATTTGTCATTGTGTTCTCAGGTGAGGCTGAGGAGAATGAGTACACTCACGAGGATGGGGAGGACCAGGAGTGATCCACGAATGCCATGATGCCACCATGTTATCTTAGATGTCTTAGTTAGTCTTTTAGTTCATTCTATGTATTAGAGTCAATTGGGTCCTATGTTATGGCTCTGAGTTAGTTGATGTAATAGACAACATTTAAATTATCAATGAAAGATATTTGATTTTACATTATTTAATTGTCCAATGGTTTGTTGTCTATTCTACACTCTGTACTCGCTTACTTGCTACTGCCTCACGTTCCGATATTCTGCGTCGGGGCGTGACACCTCCTTATATCTAAGCCCAAGGAAGAATGGTCAGACAACGATAGAAGGATAATATCATTAAACAGTAAGGCTAAGAGGTTCATGTCTTATGCACTATCCAAGCAAAAATTTAATTGGATATTAGTGTGCAAAACAGCCAAAGATATGTGGGACAAACTGAAGCTGAATCTCACATATAAAGGAGAACCCATTGTGGTTAAAGTTCAAGACTAGGAGGACACTGGTGCTCAAATTTCTGAAGAAGCTAAGGATGAAAGAATTGAGAGTGGGACAAAAACTGAAGAAGCCAGAACTCATGGTCAAGAAGAATCAGGACAGGAAGCTCCTCAGGAAGACATCCTTCCACATGAAGAAGAAGATATAAAGGAGGAACAACAGAATTTTCTCAAGGAGTATATCCCCGAAGAGGTAAGTGTTAAAGAAGCTTCTGATGGAGAAGAAGCTGAGTGTAAGACACATAAATTTGAAGTATCACCTAAGAAGACTCCTTCAGTAAAGAACCACTCAGACAGTTTAAGCACCGAAAAAGAAGAAGAGAATGTCAATTTGATTTTAATGGACAAAACAAAAAGACATTCAAATGGTATGGTTAAGGATGCTCAAAAGCATCCGATTGGTGACTACAACTCTTCACTTCATTTCAATCTGAAGAGAAAGTAGTCATCCTTAATTTTTAATTTTTGTTTAAAATTACATTCATTTTTTTAACAATAATGCTACTAATATCCTTGCAAGTATTTCTATCTTTTTTATAGACCAATGCAGGGAATCTTCGTGAAGACTCACAAGCCTTACATTAAGGGGGAGTACCACATTCAGGGGGAGCAAACACTAAGGGGGAGCAATAAACACTGACAGCAATAAATCTTCGTGAAGACTTACTCATAAACAACAAATGGTAAGATCATTCTTTTTTGGTTATTGGCAAAAAGGGGGAGAGTAGTTTAAACTATGAATTTTCTATTTATTCTATATTTTGAGTATCTTTGTCAGAAAATTCTCATAAGTTTTGTCATCACCAAAAAGGGGGAGATTGTTGAACCACTCTTATATTTTATCATCTTATTTTGGTGATAAAAAACTCATGATTAAATTAAATATCTTGAATATATTTAATATCATATTTTTCTCATAAATATAACATATTATGACACTATTGCTTCATGATTTGCACTAGAAAGCTCTATCGATTGCTGTTCAATGCATATCGATTACTGATTAAGTGCCACATCAATTGGAGAACAAAGGTTCCATCGATTACTATTATAATAGTACATCGATTATTATTTTACATGTCATATTGATTGAACTTCATGAATCAATGTTTTAGTGAAACATCAATTGCTTTATCAAAACGATTCACTTAAACATCGATTGCCTTCAAACATCGTTTGCTCTTCACTTGAACACCGATTGTCTTAAACATCAATTGTCTTTTAAACATCGATTGCTTTTTAAATATTGATTGCCTTCAAACATCTATTTCTCTTCACTTGAACATTGATTGTCATTTAAACATCGATTGCCTTTGAGCAACATCGATTGCCTTTAGACATCGACTGCCTTAGACATCGATTGTCTTTATGGATCGATTGCCATTAAACATCGACTGTCTTTCAACACATCGATTGCATATCAATTATCTATCTCACATCGATTATTGTTATGACTTACACCGATTGACTTTCAAATCTTTCAAAATGTCTTTGGCGCCCAAATGAAATTTCAAGTGTACTATATGTTTAACTTATTATTTCATTAACTGAAGATCTTTTTGCCTGTCTCATAGGATTTCTTCCTTCCTGCAAGAAAGAAAAAGACCTACATACTATTTCTATGTGTCAGCAGAAAACATGGCAAAAGAGGTGAGGGCCATCTGACAAAGTACTTCTCGAGTCTAAACATCTACCTTGCATTTAATGTCTGCAGGTCCACTACTACTCATAGTCAACATGTTGGACCTACTGCTGGCATCCTTGGAAGCATATACCACCTGGAAGATTTACCTAAACTCTAAGGAGCCAGTAGGCACAAGAAAGAAGTCGTTACGACTTAAGAGAAGGAGTGCAGAGGAAGAAAATGACAAGAAACTTCAACAACCATCTGTCAACGGTACTCTTCAAGCTGCTCCATAAAAGGATGAAGTAAAGGCTGAAGAAAAATAGAGAAAACCTGAAGATCTTTCAAGGAGTGTACATACAGTGAGCATTCAACTCCATACACACTCAAAGCAAGAGAGGAAGAGCTCGAGCCCATTCAAGCAGAAGCATTCAAGCCTTTCTCTCTTTCTCATTCTCTCTTTGTGTGTCTTTGTGTATTTGTGAGAGAGTTGGGGATTAGTCTAAGAAGGGTCTTTTCTTGTATACTCTTTCCTTCTTAGGCTTAGTCTCAGATCAAACATTTTATTGTTTATCTTGAGCTTGATCTAGGGACTTTTCGGGTCCTACCTTCTGTGTTCAGAAGTGTTCCTCTTCTGTTGAGAAGAGAAGACTAGCTGAAGTGCTGGGTGTCTATCCGGCTGTGGGATTGTACATAGTGTTCCTCTTCGGGTTGGAAGAGAAGGCTTATTGTGCAAGTGTTCCCCTTGTGTTAAGGGTAGAACCGCACTGAGATTTATACCAGAAGGTTAGCTTCTTGACCTCTAAGAGAAGTGGGTTGCCTTCTTACCCAGAAAGAGAAGAAGACCAACTTGTGTTTGGTGGTTTTACCAGCTGGAGGTCTATACCAGTGAGTTGCTTTTGAGCTCGAAAAAGAAGCACCTAGCTGAGGTGAAATAGTGGGCTGGCTTCTTGCCCAAAAAGAGAAGAAGACTAGCAAGGGCTGGATGTTGTATATCCTTAAGGGGGACTATATCCTTGGTTAGTGAAATCCAAAGAGTTTCCTTGGGGACTGGACATATGACTTCCATTTGTAAGGGCCAAACCAGGGTAAATCTCTGTGTCTTGTGTGTGTTTACTTCTGCGCCTTTAATTTCCATTGCACACGCTTATTTATACTAACCAAATATTTTCAAGTGGTGGTTTTTGTTTAAATTTTTAGATTACCTATTCACCCCCCTCTAGATTAGTCTTGTTGTCATATCAAGTGGGCCAACAAGGATCAAGCCCCAACCAAGCTTTTGGTAAAACGGTTGGGGCTTGATCCAACAAGTGGTATCAGAGCGAGGTTGCAAGTTTAAATCCCCCGGGTGTTACTGGGGGGGGGGGGGGGGAATTTGTTGGATTATGAGGTCCAACAACTCCCTTAGAAATTCGTTGTTAGTACATGCTGGCCCAGGATCGAGTGTGTGTAGTGGCATCGATGCTTGATAGCCCAGCCCGATGTAGAGACTAACCGCCCTGTATGAAGCCCTCAGGTTAACCACGGTGTTGACGTGAGGTTCTGTCCTGCCATAAAAGAAATACAGTCCGCCCTTACTATCAGCTCGAGTTTTTGGTGCAATGGTTGAGGCTTGATCCAACACTATGGATGGGTTAAATTAGAGTTTGGCTAGAGAATATATATCTTTTGATGTTCTCTTGCATGCTTGATGAGAGATGATGAGTTTGGATGAAGAACACCCAAGATTCTTATTTTTCCTCACCTCTTTTTGCTCTTAGCCAACCCACCCACATCCAAAAGTGCTTGGAAAAGGTTGGGACGGCCAAGGAGGATTTAATAGTATTTTTATATTGCTAGAGTTTTATGAAAATGAGTTTAAGTCTCCTAAACTCGATGTTAGTAGTCCTACCATTACTAGGACTACTATCAAGGGCTATTCCCTTCCAATCTCACCCCAATTAGGAGGGTGAGAGGGAGCAAATTCGTGCTCCCACATTAGGCTTGGGTTTAGATCTATTTTACTAGGTTAGTATGGATTCACTACTTTGACCACCCATTCAGCCCATTAAACTTTATTAAGTCCAATCATTTCATTTTATTTGATGGTCTTTTGAGTTATTTACATGTGATAATGGCTTGTCAACATTCATGGGTTTATCAGTTTTTAGGGTTTTACTAAGTCAACTGCATATAACTTGCCCCAATTTCTTTATTAAGCATTGTGATATGTTGTTTAGTTCACACATATAATTTTTTATTTGATTTTGTTACTGATAATAGCTTTTAGCGTTATCGATTTTATCGCTTTAAGAATTTGTTTAGCATTTGTCAACTCAGTTATGCATGACTTGACCCAATTTTTTTATCACTCATTGTAATCTATTATATAGTGTCTAAATATAAAATTTCATTTAAATTCATTGTCGATAATGAGTTTTTTCTATTTATTTATATTTTAAAAATTCAGGTTGCTACACTATGTCAAAGATTGTTGCAACTTTATTATTGAAATGCATCAAGCCTAATTGACACCTTCAAAATGTAGCATTTGAGGGTGACGTACCCACAGATAATTCTAAAAACTTCTAGATGGTAATCCTCCAAGGAACCTTGTGAACAAAAGGGCCAAGTCTACTAGGTCACTATCTCAGAACACGTTAATGCAAACCGACACCTCTACGAGGACACATCAATACCCATTGATGCCTTAATCTTGTTAGTGAAAACCCTCAAACGACAAGCCAAAGATGCATCCTTTGGGCTAATGTGTTTAGAATGCATCACGCAGGGATGATACATCTAAACACAAGGGTTCAGATAGAGCCTTCTCTCTTTTGGAATCCCAAATCACCTCATTTTGAAGGAAAAACACAAAAGAAGAAGGGTAGAGGAAGAGGAATGCATATTGTTGGTCATGTTATGGAGACATAGAGGGAATGTATGGGTCTTAATTGGAATCAATAACAAATTATAACTAAGTCAGTCAAAACACATGTAAACACAAAGCAAGTAAATTGGTTTAAGCATAATGGAATAAAAGACCGCAAGACATGAAGAGAGTAGGCACATAAGAACACAAATATTTTTATCCTACTTTGATCTGATCAAACTCAATCTCTTATGTCCAGCCCCCAGGGAAACTCCTAGCCCACTGAGCTTTCACTAACAGCCCAAATGCACATAACTATTTGGTGCACAATCCGAACCCGTCTTCCTCCCACAGAGGGAATAAAACCCTAGCCATACAGTTCTTCCTCTCAATAGAGGGAACAACCACTTGGTGCCGCAACACCCATGCATTCCTCACATTGTAAGGCACAACAAACAAGTATGCAGACCCAAGTTTCCCTTAGAAGCAACTGCCAAATAGATGTCTTCTTAAAAGATAGAAATAGCAAAAAGTGAAAGCTCAAAATCCAATCTCGACAAAAAAAGAATAAGCAAGAAGAACGCTTGATGTTGATGGCTGGGTGGCTCAACATAGAAAATCATAGTAAAGTTGCTAATAAGGAATCTCCTTAATGGAAGCACAAAGAACGCTTGAAGAAGAAGCTTGAGTGGGGGACTTGATTGTAGGAGTGTTGGCTCGGTCTCTGCTTTTACTTGAATGCTAGTTTTCTCTTGTTTCTGAGTGTGTGCTCTTTTCTTTTCTTCTTTTTCTCCCTCTCTTATCTTTCATAGCTTTTTGGTCTTATTTATAGATGCTTGCATATCCAATCGTTGAAGATTTCATCTCTAGTCTTCTTTTGTATCTGTTAGGCTTCACTTAATTGTTTTTTCCAGGATTGTCCTTTTGATCATTTTGACTTGTGAAGACTTTAGCCGTTGATACTTCTACATGTCTGCCTTTGTGATTATCTCGATGAATATTCGAGATCTTCTAAGTATGTGCTCAACCTTGAGAAGATATGTTTTACAAAGAGGATTCTAACAAGATTTGTATATTGTATAGTCGTTAGATATCTTCTAGATAATATAAAAATTTAGTTTTCTTTTTTACGTTAACAATGGTGATAAAATATCATACAATAGCATGCAGACCGGAAATGTAGGTACAAGTATGGTGGACATTCAACTCGTATATTCCCATCGCCACTCACTTTTCTCAATAAGATACAACTTTTCAAAGAAATAACGTTATGAGATGTAATAAGTCATATTTCAAGATAGCTTCTAGGTTTATAACCAGTTTTGAGAGAAATTGTTTGATTCATGAAATAACAGAATCAAGTCTCATAAAAAAATTGAGTCTCAATACAAAATACTCACATAACAGAATCGAGTCTCAATACATAATCAACTCTCATAATAGAATTTGAAGAAGAAATTTATTGTTTTGAAAGCTGACCTACAGGTTAAAAGTTCAAGTAAGGAAGAAATAATTGAAGACAATGGTGATGAGGACTTGGCAATGTTGACTAGACAGGTCAGAAAGTTTTTGAGAAAGAGAAGAAAGACTCCAATAAATTTTAGAAAAATTGTAAAAAAAAGTACCTATAAACAAAGGTGAATCAAGGAGAAAAGAGGAGGTGATATGCTATGAATGTAAAAGACCTCGACACATGCACGGAGAATGTGCAGAACTAAAAAAAACTCAAAAGGAAAAAATTCAAGAAGCCAAGAGCTATTGTAGCTACTTGAACTGAAGAAGAAGAGAAACAAGCACCTGAAGAACTTGAAGAACTACCAGATGATTTATGTCTTATGGCGAAAGAACTAGAAGAGGTATATGAAGAACTTGATTCCATTTCTTGTTACCAGAGGAAAATTGCTTATACCTATTTATATGAAAAATATGAAAATAGTAAGCATGAAAATAAAACTCAGAAAAGGAAAATTGATTGTGTTCTTTCTAATAAAACCATGGTTGTTAAATGTAATTATCTTGAAGAGGAAAATAAAATAATGAAAGAAGAAAAATAAAATTTATTAACAGAAAAATTTGTATGTCAAATAAAATCTAAGAATATGAAAATATGGTTGTTGATCTTAATGCAAAAGTAAAAGATATGAGCGATACTCTTTCTAAATTTGTTCAAAGAACATAGAATCTTTTGACAACATGTTAGAAATGAAAGTTAACTTTTAGAAAGAGGGTTTAAGTTACATTCCTACAAAGAAGAAAAAATTTGAACTGAAGACCATCGCTTAATTTTTACACTGTGATCAACATGTTAATAAAAAAATGTATACATTTGAAAACAATATTTCTTGAAAAATAAAGGAACTATCAAAAGTTGACATACTGTCGAAAACTTAGACAAATTTCTGCAACTTGTTGGATAAAAAAAAGCTCATAGAATAAAGTTTATTTGGATTGAAAAGTCCTTGATTCGTAGCTTTATAAATAAAAATGGACCCAAACAGATTTGGGTGTTGGAGATAATGGGATAAGAATTTTGTTTTTGGCAGGTATGTCTCAAGTCAAAAGAGAACAAATGGTTTCTTGACAATGGTTGTTTAAGACACATGATAGGTGATAAAAATAAATTTTAAGTATGCAAGAAAAGGATGGTGGCCTGGTAGCTTTTGGAGGTAAGGATAATGAGAATTGACAATATTGATAAGGATTCTTCAAAACTAATTGAACATCTGCTGTTTGTCATAGGTTTGAAATATGTAACACCCCATATAAGAATATGTTAAATGGACTAAATCAGCAAACTACTAACAACTCGGACTAGTCATTTTCAGAGCTCGAGCAGGAAAAGAACTTTGAAGTTAAGCGTGCTGGAGTAGTTCCAAGATGGGTGACCTTCCTAGGAAGTTGTGAGAATCATTTTTTAACTTTTTAAATTTCATATTTTGGAATTTGATTTATTTGGCTTTTATTTATTTACATGGACATAATCTTATTTAGTTCGTTAGACCTCCCCCACTAACCTCGGTTAGTGTTAATTATATCAGCACAAAGGCTGAACACCCTTGATTAACTATCAGACAACCCCTTTGAAATAGAAGAGTGTAACTTACAATTGAACAAAATGAATTGTACATGAAAGAAAATAAAATTGCAAACATACAATCTATTTTTTTTTGGAATTTTCTGATATTTATTTCATTTTTATTGACTTTTAAATTTGTTTTCTCATTTTTAGGTATTTTTTAAAATCATTGATTTCATTTATTTACTTATTTTTGTCATTTATTTATTTAAATTATGATTATATGGATTAAATTAATGTTTTCATTTATTTATTTGATTTAAAGGGAGATTAACTTGAGGTGGATAAAAAATGACATGAAACATGACTTGTTTGTTATTTTTAAGCTATAGTAAATTAAACAACAATGTTTGTGAAATATTTTACTAAGGTTCGTTGAAAAATTGGTTGATTTTGATTAAGAAATCACGTGGTGAAGAGTTTGAAATAAATGTGACACTACATGTAATTATTCATATAATGCATAATTAAATAAGTGAGATTAGCCCAATAGGCCCATTAAGCATCACATGTAAGGGTATACCACAGGCCGGCCCATTAACTGTCATTTGGCCGATTAAGCATGAAGCATCATAGTCATTTAACATGTAGCAACTCTGATTTTAAATCCTAAATAAAAATAAAAATTTAATTAAATAAATGTAATAAATAGATTAAATTACAATAAAGAAGGAATAAATGGAATAAAAGAGAATTAAATCAAAACCCATTAAGTTAAATTAGGAATGGGTTCTACTAATGGTCTAAACCCAAAGAAATGGGCCCAAATGTGAAGAGCCCATCATGGGATGGGAGCTAATTAAGTGAAATTCGTACCTAAAATTAGTAATAATTAGAAAAGGGTTAAGATAAACACTAATTAACCCATAATTATCCAAAGGAGTCCTCATCCCATCCTAACCCCTTGGCCACGAAATTGGACCTCTTCCATATCCTTTTAGGTAGATAATGGCTAGGAAATAGGGTGATAATTATGTAAATTCGAAGTTTGAAGAGGAGAGAAGAGTTTTAAGGTTTTAGGACTCTTACACTAGCTAAAACACTCCTAATTCGTCTCTACCAAGTCTCATTTCGTTGCTGGGGCTCTAGAGGATGAGGAGAGAGGGCTGAGGACGAGGAGCAAGGAGAGGAAGGGCTTGGAGCAAGGAGGTTCTCTCTTCTTCTTCGTCATCAACCCTAGGCTTTCTTTACACCACGAAAAGGTAGGCAATCTCTCAAGTACAAATCACATAACTTCGGCCATAGGTAGCCCATACATCTATCTTCGAAAGCCCCATAATTTCCCTAATTTTCGTTTCTTTATAAAGGAGTATTAAATGCCCTAATCTCTATCATCTCCATAAACCCGAACCTACATGTTTGCTTTCAATCCATGCGTGTACTTGAGCCCATGCCATGCAATTATTCTCATAAATACTACATGATATGAGCTTCCAAACGCCCCTATTTCCCCCAATTTGCGTCTTGTATCTTTTGCAAATTAAATCAAAATCCATGACTATGCATGTTTTAGGTCACCGAAAAGTAACCTAATCAAAGCATGCCCTATTCATGTCTATTTTATAATTACTCCTACCTGTTGATACATCTACGAGTCTACTTTCATTTAAAAATTGGTTTCATAATTTTTGGATCATTGTGCGACTTGATATCGATTTTAGTAGTGGGCTGTATCATGAAAGGGAGGGATGGACCAAACCCCAAAAGGGCAAATCCCCTTTTCTGGGTCGGGCCGCCTCTCTAAAATCACGACGGCCCGACCTGTCGCGATATCATAGAGGTCGCGACCGGCCAATCCGTCGCGTTAAAAACGCGACGGCCCGCGCCGTCACGGTTTCCTCCCGAACCGCCCCAGGCAGGCCGGTTCAGCTGACGTGCCTGGACCGCACGTCGCGATTTCAAGAATTGCGCCAAAGCTGGAAATTGTACTTATACCCCTGGTAATTACACCATTTGACCCTTGTTTACACTTAATTAAGCATTGTTATGATTAGTATTAATCTGATTATCAATATTTGGTAATAATTACATAAATTCAATTAATTAAAAGCCAAAAGCACGATTATACATGCTCTAATGATTTCTTACACTTGCACCCACTAAACATTATTATTTGCAATGAGACCTATTAAAATACTCAATAATATATCTGGTAATTATTAAGTGTAATTAATTACTAAAATTCTCCTATTTAATTATTGACACTTGTCTTCGTTTTAATCGCATGATTTGTATACCGTGATCGCTCCCCTCTGCCTTCGAGCACTTGAGGCACGACGGACACTTGTTTTATATACACTCTTTCTTGGCATGGACCACCTCTCCGTTGGGAATACTCCTGACTGGACCAGGGACTCCTTGTCAAGGACTCCGTAAGTCTCCTTGGCTTTGGCGCACGTCCATTGCCGACGAGTTGGTTGTACCCTTAAAACCCGTTACACTCTTAGAGATCAGCACGATCCAACAGCCTTAGTGTGTTTCCTTCTTACCTTGTGATCACGCCAGACCATCTAGTCTATATTTTAGCACGGCTAGTGGGCGGTAGTGACTTCTACCAGATTGCTGGTACACGACGGTGTGCTGTGCAACTATGACTATCGTTGTTTATCGTGGTTTTACGATTATGTCCTTGTCTCATCTACTATCCTTGTACTCTCATCTGTTCACTTTCACTCTACACTCTCGTCTATTTCATCTACTATTCTCATCTATTCTTGGTACTCTATTTGGTCATCCCTATGATTGTCTAAGATAAGAAACATAACTTATGCCAGTGCAATAGGGCCCGATCTGGTCCTGGGAGGAGCGCCCGAAAACTGCCATTTGCCCATGGGAGTTAAAATGATCAGGATGTTGGCATACATTCAGTGTCATTATACTATCAAGATTTAATCTATGACAATCAATCAGCGCAATAAATAAGTGCTATCTATACAAGGGCTATCGTTACTAGTGCACCGTTGTGTAACTTTACGTGCTATATCGTTACATGGCCAATCCATTATCATGTTTTATTTTCCATATACAAGTGCTATCGTTCTCTTGCTATCGTTACTTTGCTCTACATGACTTTGCTCTCTAGTTATCCTACTATTTAAGACATTAAACAATTAAAGCATGGTTGTTCCTATGAGATATTAAGTTCTACTGGGCATTATTCGCTCATCCTACGCTATTATTTCATGTGTTTCAGGTGAGTCTGATGGGGATTACCACACTCACGAGGAAGGTAATGAGGAGGATGCTCGAGAGTGACCTGTTCGTCAACCCGTGCTTTAGTAGTTAGTTAGATAGCCATGAGTTAGTCAATATGTCTTTGTTTGGATTTGAATAAAGTACTCTGGGCCCTAGTTTTGGCTCTGATTAGTGATTGTAATAGTTAGTTGATGGAATATTAATGATGTTGGATTTATTTGGCATTATTCCAATTGATCAACGGTTTGATGTTTATTTATCGCGCGATACTATTTAATAACTGTAATTCCACTCCGGTATTCTGCGTCCGGGCGTTACAATTTTGTGGTATCAGAGCCTAGGTTATTCTTAAGTATAGGATGATCTAGGTTTGACCTGCCTTGACTTAGAGTCTAATTCCATACCTATATGAGAGATGGGTAGAACCATGGGTAATAAGATAAAATAAACTCACACACGCACAAACTTAGTGCAACCTCATTATCTTACATTAAACATTCTATTTTGAAGGAACTTAAGACACCAGCAATGGCAGCAGAGCGTGCACAACTCCGTGACATGCAGCAGACCATTCAGCAGCTCACTCAGGCATTACTTCAGGCTGCTGGAGCCAATGGTAGCCGTGGAGCAGGAGATCTGCACAGAAATTTCCGTAATCTGAACCCTCCTCGTTTCAGTGGGACCACTGATCCTGATGAGGCAGAGAATTGGCTTAAGGAGATAGAGCGTATTTTCCGCATCATGCAATGCGCGAATGGTGACAAACTTCTGCTAGCAACATTTTAGCTCGAAAGGGATGCCCGTGCGTGGTGGGAGTCCGTTGAGGCCACCAAGGCCGATGCACAGTTTACATGGAATGAGTTTAAGGAACACTTCAACTCCAAGTTTTTTTCGGAAAGAGTCCAAGAGAGGAAGGCATCAGAATTTGCCGCACTTTAGCAAAGGAACCTCACAGTCGCCGAATATGAAGCACAATTCTCACGATTGGTATGATATGCCAATCATCTTGTCGACACAGAAAGAATGAAGGCGAAGCGCTTTCTTAATGGGATCAGGCCCGCATACATCACCCAATTGGCACCATTAGACATCCAGACTTATCTAGAAATGGTCAGTAAGGCACAACTGCTGGAGGATGCGACCGACCTCACCGATCGCATCAAAGGTAGACTGGTCAAGAAGGAACAGACATTTGGAGCACCAAGCAAGCCCACCAACGGCAAGAAAAAGCCGTTAAGTATCACTGACAAGCCAAGCCAAGAGCGGAAGCCTAGAGTCTTCACCCCTACTGCCCCAAACAACAAGCCCAGATGCAAGCACTGTGACAAGCTAGGTCACACTGTCAAAGAGTGTTGGAGAAAGGTAGGCACATGCC
Organism: Colocasia esculenta; assembly: GCA_014218235.1. Taxonomy (NCBI): domain Eukaryota; kingdom Viridiplantae; phylum Streptophyta; class Magnoliopsida; order Alismatales; family Araceae; genus Colocasia; species Colocasia esculenta. The sequence continues at coordinate 33,088,405 of CM024757.1, read as the reverse complement.
TACATTGCAGGAGTTGAGAGCATCGCATTCCTGATTGCCCCCTGCTGAAAGAAAATGAGAAGCGTCCTATGGGACAAAAGAAGCCTGGTCGACTGCAGGCCCTGCAAGAAGTAGAGACCACAGAGGAGGGTGGAGTAGTGGAAGGTACACTACATGTCTTTTCCCAGTCAGCATTTGTTTTGTTTGATACTAGTGCAACACATTCGTTCATATCGCAAGCATTTGCTGACACATTAAATGAAAAACCTACATCCATGGAATTTGAATTGCCTGTCACTACACCTTTGGGGGAGAAAGCTCAACTAAACAAATACTTTCCATTAGTTGATGTGACGATTAGTGAACTAAACCTAAGAGCTGATCTGATCTGTATGCCCATGGAGGGCTACGATGTCATTCTGGGAGCCGATTGGCTATCCACTTATGGGGTTTGTGTTGACTGTAGAAGAGGGAAGATAACATTTAGTGAATTTCCTAAATTGACCTTTATGGGATGTAGACACAAGAGGCATTTGTCTCTCGTCTCTGCTATTAAGGCTCAAAACATGATAAGAAAGGACTATGTGGCATTTCTTGCCGCCATAGTGATTGAAAGGAAAGCATCTAAGATATCAGACATCCATATAGTGCAAGAATACCCCGATGTGTTCCTCGATGAGCTGCCAGGCATTCCACCTGAGAGAGATGTTAATTTCTCAATTGATCTAACACCTGGAGCTGCCCCGGTGTCACGCCAACCCTATAGAATGTCCCCTGCTGAAATGAAGGAGTTAAAGGAGCAATTGATGGAACTGCTGGAAAAGGGATTTATTAGACCAAGTACTTCTCCTTGGGGAGCACCAGTGTTGTTTGTCAAGAAGAAGGATGGATCCCTGTGGCTATGCATTGACTACAGGCAGTTGAATCATCTGGCTATCAAGAACAAATACCCTCTGCCTCGTGTTGGTGAACTATTTGATTAAATATCAGGAGCCAAATACTTTTCTAAGATTGACACTAGATCGGGATATCATCAAATGACAATTAAGGATGCAGATATTTACAAGACGACTTTCAGGAGCAGGTACAGTCATTATGAATTTGTAGTTATGCCTTTTAGACTAACCAATGCTTCTGCAGCTTTTATGCAATTGATGAATAGTATCTATGGCCATACTCGACAAGTTCGTCGTGGTGTTCATTGATGATATTCTCATATATTCCAAGACCAAGGAAGAGCATGGGGAGCATTTGAGGATCGCTCTGTAGATCTTGCGCGACAACAAACTCTACGCCAAATTGAGCAAGTGTGAATTCTGGCTCGAGGAGGTGTCATTTCTAGGGCATGTTATATCCAAGGATGGTATCGCTGTCGATCCTTCCAAAGTAGAAGCTATACTCAACTGGGAGAGACCGACTAATGTCACGGAGATCAGAAGCTTTCTTGGACTAGCTGGCTACTACAGACGGTTCATAAAAGACTTCTCCAAGATAGTTGTACCTCTTACTCACCTTACGCAAAAAAAGAACCCCTATGTCTGGAGCAAGGAGTGCGAGAAGGGCTTTCAGACACTGAAGCAATGTTTGACATCTGCACCTGTCCTCGCGTTGCCAGTTGAGGGCGAAGGATTCTCAGTCTACACTGATTCATCTGGAATCGGTCTAGGCTGCGTGTTAATGCAGAATGAGAAAGTGATAGCTTATTCATCAAGACAGTTGAAGCCTCATGAAGTTAATTATCCTGTCCATGACCTACAACTAGCAGTAGTGGTGTTTGCACTCAAGATTTGGAGGCATTATCTTTATGGCGAACAGTTCATTGTCTATTGTGATCATAAGAGTCTGAAGTATCTATTTTCCCAGAAGGAGCTCAATATGCGACAAAGGAGAGGGTTGGAATATCTGAAGGACTTTGATTTTAATATTCAATATCACCCTGGTAAAGGTAATGCAGTAGCTGATGCACTTAGCAGGAAGCCTATGGCGTCCTTGTCATGTTTAGTCATGGGTGAGATGCAATTGTTAGAACAGTTCGCTAGTCTGGATCTAAATATTGAACAGAGAAGTGATCAAGTGTTGGTGGCTAACCTTAGAGCTCAACCCGACATCTTTGTCGAGATCAGGGAGCAATAGGCTAATGATCCATTTCTAATCCGAGTCAAGGAAACCCTAGCTAACAAACCTGATTTCTCCATCACTGAGGATGGGAGACTACTATTTCAAGCTAGGACCTGTGTGCCTGACAATGGAGAGTTGAAGAGAAATCTGATGGATGAAGCCCATAAGACAAAGTATACAATTCACCCAGGTGAAACCAAGATGTACCAAGACATGAAAAAGTCATTTTGGTGGCCCAACATGAAGCGTGAGGTGGCTGAGCATGCCACGCACTGCCTCACATGTTAGCAGGTAAAAGCAGAACATCGACGTCCTGCAGGTGTACTCAGACCCCTGGACATCCTGAATGGAAGTGGGAGAGTATCGGCATGGATTTCATCATGGGTTTACCCCGAACTCGTGGCGGACTTGATGCTATCTGGGTCATAGTAGACCGTTTTACTAAGTCCGCACACTTTCTAGCAATTAAGAGTACCTGGAGTGTAGATGTACTTGTAGCATTATATGTAAAGGAGATAGTGAGATTACATGGAGTTCCTGTGTCCATAGTCTCAGATCGTGACCCTCGATTCACCTCTAGATTCTAGAAGGGACTTCAATCTACATTAGGTACTAAACTCAATTTTAGCACAGCATTCCACCCATAGACAGATGGACAGACGGAAAGAACTAATTAGATCGTGGAGGATATGCTGTGAGCCTGCACTATAGATTTTGAGGGGTATTGGAATGAACAACTGTCATTAATTGAATTCGCCTACAATGACAGCTATCAGGCGAGCATTAAGATGGCACCATTTGAAGCCCTGTACGGAAGAAGTTGTAGATCGCCAGTCTGCTGGAATGAGGTAGGCGAACAACAATGGTTGGGACCATACATGGTACAGAATACTAGCAGGGATATACAGATTATCAGAGATAGGATTAAAATAGCTCAGTCCAGGCAGAAGAGCTATGCAGACAAGAGAAGAAAGGACAGAATTTCAAACTGGAGATCATGTACTGCTCAAGGTATCCCCGACCCGAGGATTTCAAAGGTTTGGGATGAAGGGTAAGTTAAGGCCGAGATTCATAGGTCCATTCGAGGTACTGGAAAGAGTTGGCGAAGTTGCATATCGTCTGGCATTACCTCCTCAGTTTTCCACAGTACACAATGTTTTTCATGTATCTATGCTGAGAAAGTATGTGCACGACCCATCGCATGTAATCAGCTACGACGATATCATTCTAAACAAGGATATGACCTATGAAGAGAAGTCGGTAAGAATCTTAGACAAGAAGATACAACAACTTCGGAACCGACCCATATCAGTGGTAAAGGTGCTATGGAGAAATCATGAAGTTGAAGAAGCCACATGGGAACCCGAGGCAACCATGCGACGAAATTACCCAGAGCTATTCAGTAAGTCATTCTTCTTCTTACGATCATATGAATTTGGAGACCAAATTCTTTTTAAGAGGGGGAGGATGTAGCAACTCTGATTTTAAATCCTAAATAAAAATTTAATTAAATAAATGTAATAAATAGATTAAATTAGAATAAAGAAGGAATAAATGGAATAAAAGGGAATTAAATCAAAACCCATTAAGCTAAATTAGTAAATTAGGAATGGGTTCTACTAATGGTCTAAACCCAAAGGAATGGGCCTAAATGTGAAGAGCCCATCATGGATGGGAACTAATTAAGTGAAATTCGTACCTAAAATTAGTAATAATTAGAAAATGGTTAAGATAAATATTAATTAACCCATAATTATCCAAAGGAGGAGTCCTCATCCCATCCTAACCCCTTGGCCATGAAATTGGACCTCTTCCCTATCCTTTTAGGTAGATAATGGCTAGGAAATAGGGTGATAATTATGTAAATTCGGAGTTTGAAGAGGAGAGAAAAGTTTTAAGGTTTTAGGACTCTTACACTAGATAAAACACCCCTAATTCGTCTCTACCAAGCCTCATTTCGTTGCTGGGGCTCTGGAGGACGAGGAGAGAAGGATGAGGATGAGGAGCAAGGAGAAGAAGTGTAACGTCGCGTGCCTTTCGGATCCATGCAGATCATGTGTGTTGTGGTTGTGTAGGCCGTTGTGAGCCCAATGTGAGTTGGTTGTGTGGAATGTGTGGTGTGGATGTGTGGTTTGAGCAGGTAAGGTGCAGGTTTGGTCCTGAAATGAAATAGGACCTGTTGCAGTTCAGTTGGAGTTGGCGGCCAGGGATGGCCGTTGACTTGTTGGCGTCCAGATAGGTTGCCGTCGACCGCATGAACTTAACGGCATTATATGTGGACGTTTAGGGTGGCGGTTGCCATTGGCGGCAGAGGGGTTGACGCCAACCTGAGAATGATGCAGGTTATAGGGTCACCCGAGGGCAGGTTTTCTACCGGGTTCTCTTTCCCTCTTGCCCCAGCTTTTTGTCCCAGTGGTTTTAAAGCTTCCAATAGGTACCAAAAGGTGGCTGGACGATCGTAGAACGCGTGGCGTTTCCGAATTGCGCGAGGAAACGCCGTGGTGTGGTGCAATTCCCGTGGGAGCTCGCGGAGGGTTCGGTGTGAACCAGGAGATTGTGGGAGGTTCTAGCGTGTTCTGAGGTAGGGGACGAACCCTGTTAGCTCCGTAGGATCATTAAAATATGACTTAACCACCTGAAACAATAGATTTAATGCATTTCGGATTAAGTTGCACCATGCGGGGTTAATGGGTGGTTTGGTGAATTTAGGTAGTAAAACATGTTGTTTTGGTTTAAATATGGTGCATGGATGTTAGAGGGATCATTACAGTATGTTTTTCCGTTGTTTTAATGGTTGGAAAACCTGTAGAATCGGTTTAGGGTTTCTGCAGGGTTAGAGGCCGAAGAACTTGGCGTCAACATCGTTTGTCGCCAAGCTCATCATCCAGGATGTAGACGGCCAGATCCCTTGCCGTCGACTTCCTGTAAGCGGCAATCGATGTTGCCGCCTACTGGTTATAAACAGGAATGACTAATTATGGTATTTATCGATAATGCATGTGCGTTGGTACCTGAGGTGCACTAAGTGCACAGAGTTCTCGTGTTTAGCATACAAGGTATGCAGTTAGTTACTTACTTTCGTGGCTGCGCGTTAATCTACGCGAGTCCAGTTGGGTTCACGTGTAGTGGACCGTTGTTACTTGTGGTTTACGTGAGGTTTCACGTGGTTTGTGTGTGACGTGCACGTGGTTCTGTGTACATGGCGAGTAGTACGACGCCTACCGTGGTTACCTCTCCAGTTGGGTGCCCCAGGTTCTTTGTGAGCCAGGCTGTTAGCTCGGGGATTTGTCCCGGTACTTGTGTTGTACCGTCGAGGTCTGTGTCGTCTGACCTGGACACCCTCACTCTTGTGTTTGAGTTGTATGTCCGGCTGAGGGAAAGACGACAGTGGGACAATGACACTTGTGTTTGTCTTTAGTCACTTGTAGCGCGCTCGTAGTTGGGGGTACGGACACCAGTAGACGTACTGGACCCCAGCTAGTCCTTTTTCAGTGCCTCACTCTAGAGAGTTCCGGGCCAGGATCTCTAGAGGTGCCAGGCATGGGCCTGTGACCGAGTGGTCCGCAGGTGGTGGTGTTTAGTTGGTCTCCACAGTTGCTTGACCTTTTCACGTGGAGCGGCAGCTGGACCTTTCGTCCGTGGCTGCGAGACTGAGAGGTAGACCTGTGTTAGCTTGTCCGAGTCAGTTACTGGTGTCGCGAACCAGTTCACGTGGCTCGTGTTTGGCAGTCTCTACTTTAGCTTGTACACCTGTACTGGTTTTCCGTTTAATTATTACAGCTGTTTCTCGTAGTCGGCATACGGTGAGTACTTTTACAGCTTTAATATCCTGTTTAGCTGTTCTATAAATTGTTGGTATTGTTTACTGCTTTCGTACCTGTGGTTTTGGTTTGCTCGGTGTTGGGGGAGTTCCCTACTGAGCCAGTGACTAGCGAGGCTCACCCCTACCCCCACAGGTGAGAGCGAGGAGGACGTTTCACGACCGTCGTCCGACTCAGAGCCACGCCGTAGCGGTACAGGGTCGGTACCTCCAGTTGTGTAGTGGCAGCTCCAGCAGTGTGGCTTAGTTAGTTGTTTACTTTCTTCAGTTGTACCTTGGGGTATGCCCTAGGCTCTTGTACTTCTTTTCAGTTTTTGTGGAAATTTGGCTATGTAAATTGTGAAATATATATAAAATGTGGTGTGTTCCTTTGTGTTTACACGGACTGTGGTTTGGTATCCCTTGCGAGGCTTCGGCCCGTTCGCGGGAGGCGAACTCGGATCAAGTACGTTATCAGTTTAACGGGCTTGGCCGAGATGTTCCGTCACAGTTGGTATCAGAGCAATGTCCGTGTTAATATAAGGGAACTAGAAGGATACATAGCTATATTTCGGTCTTTGTACACTGCTGGTAGGGACCCTGGTTTTTGATAATTTGTTGTTTGATTTTTGTTTGGTGTTTTGTTTATGTAGAAATCTCTGAAATGGCTGATAGAAGAGATTGGGGTGGTGGAGGAGATGATCCGGAGGAAAGTACCCAACGTATGATTGAAAGAATTTGGGAAAGCCTTACGAATATTCGGGCAAGAATGGATCAGCAGGCGCCAGTACCACCGGTAGCAGTGCCACCTGGGGATGGAGAGGCTGTACCTGTTGCTCCAGTTCCGCCAAGAGTAGAGGTGCCTTTTGCAGCACCTGTGCCACCACCACCACCAGTACTGATAGCAGAAGAACCAGTGATGCAGGTGGAGAAGTTTCTGAGATTGCAGCCGCCTACTTATTCAGGAGGGTCGAATCCAGATACGGCAGAGCACTGGGTTCATGAAATTGAAATAGTTTTTGCGACTATGAGGTGTCCGACAGCAGATAGAGTGGTGTTAGCTGCTTATCAGTTGAGGGGTTTTGCATTGGAATGGTGGCGACTGAAGATGCAGACCACCTTTGCAGGTAGAGCAGAGGAGGCTATCAGTTGGTCGGAATTTCTCGATGTATTTAATGATACATTCTTTCCGATTCAAGTGCAGCAGGTAAAAAGAGAGCAGTTTCGGACTCTCCAGCAAGGTAACTCTTCAGTTTTGGAATACCAGATGAGATTTATGGCACTTAGCTGTTATGCGCCATATGTGGTTTCAGATAATAATATGATGGTTGAGTATTTTATCAGAGGCTTGAGAGTGGAATTGCAGGATGCGATAGTACCTCTCATGTGCAAGACAGTGGAAGAGGCAGCTCAGAGAGCAGCTACACTAGAGAGGTCTATTCGGACTCGTCAGGTGAGCGAGTCAGGTTCAGTTAGTTTCCGACTACCGCAGCAGTCAGTGGGTGCAAGTAAAGGTAAAGCACCAGCAGGACCTTCTTCATCAGGCTTTGGAAATTGGGGCCAGAAATTAAAGCAAGCTTTTAAAGGAAAAGGAAGGGGATGGGGAGGTCGTCCGCAGTTCCAGCAGGGCCGAGGTAGGCCTGAGGTGGAGGAGTCGCAGCAGAGTACTGCCAGGTAGCCTATTACTCCACCAGGGTATCGGTGTTATAATTGTAATCAGCCGGGACATTTGATCCGCAATTGTCCCTATTCGAGAGAATATGGATATGGAAGAGGTGTGCAGCAGCAGCAGCAACCTCAGCAGTTTCAGCAGCCACAATCAGGTCGTGGCAGAGGAGTACCGCAGCAGTGAGGAAGAGGTCGGGTTATGGCTATCACCCGAGCCCAGGCGGAGGCATCAAATATGATAGAAGGTACTTTACCCCTTTATTAATATTCAGCAAGAGTCTTATTTGATTCGGTTGCCTCTCATTCTTTTATTTCCGAAGAATTTCTGGATTGTATAGCTCATCCTTTAGAAGAGAAGTCCTGTGAGTTAGTAGTGGAGGTTCCTTCAGGTGAGTTTTTACTCACTTCGAGCTATATAGATGAAGCTCATGTTATGATTGAAGGGAACCAGATGCCGGGTCGGTTATATGCCCTGCGGTTGTCAGATTATGATATTATTTTGGGTATGGATTGGCTTGAGATGTATGGAGCAATGTTAGATTGCAGAAAGAAAAGGATCAGATTTTGTCATCCTAATGGTGCAGTATTTGAATATCAAGGTATGCCTTTTTATACCTTTAAGTTTCTAATTTCTGCAATTAAAGCTAGAAAGTTGATAAATGATGGGTGTGTGGCTTATTTAGCCTCGGTAAGTCTGGTAGAAGCTAGTCAGCCAGTGGAAGCAGTTCCCGTAGTTAGGGAATTTGCTGATGTTTTTCCTGAGGATTTGCCTGGTTTAGCTCCACATAGAGAGGTGGACTTTACTATTGAGTTGCTGCCAGGTACCATGCCGATTTCTAAAGCTCCATATTGGATGGCACCAGCAGAACTTAAAGAATTGAAAAAGCAGTTAGAAGAATTGTTGCAGAAAGGTTTTATTAGACCGAGTCATTCCCCGTGGGGAGCGTCGGTTTTATTTGTGAAAAAGAAAGATGGAAGTTTTCGGATGTGTATTGATTATAGAAAGTTGAATGATGTAACCATTAAGAATAAGTACCCGTTGCCGAGGATATACGATCTATTTGATCAGTTGCAATCAACAAAGGTATTTTCTAAAATTGATTTAAGGTCCGGGTACCATCAGTTGAGAATTAAAGAGGAAGATATAGATAAGACAGCTTTCAGAACCAGATATGGTCACTATGAGTTTGTGGTTATGCCTTTTGGGTTGACTAATGCTCCTGCAGGTTTTATGGATCTGATGAATAGAATTTTTCATCCATATTTAGACCAATTCATTGTGGTCTTTATTGATGATATTCTAATTTATTCAGCATCTGAAGAGGAGCATGCAGCTCATTTGAGGTTTACTCTGTAGTTGCTAAGGGATAACCAGTTGTTTGCTAAATTCAGTAAGTGTGAATTTTGGTTGAAAGAAATTCAATTTTTGGGTCATGTTATTTCAGCCAAAGGAGTAGCAGTGGACCCAAGTAAAGTGGAAGCAGTGATGAGATGGGAAGTGCCTAGGACAATAACCGAGATTAGAAGTTTTCTGGGATTGGCAGGTTATTATAGGCGCTTTATTCAAATTTTTTCTAAGATTGCAGCACCTATGACTAAATTGACCAGGAAATGGGTGCCATTTGTGTGGTCCGGTGAATGTCAGAAAAGTTTTATGGAATTGAAGAAGAGACTTACATCAGCACCTATATTGACATTACCGGCAGGGAGTGGTGGTTTTGTTTTGTATACTGATGCTTCAAGAAGAGGACTTGGCGCAGTGCTTATGCAGCATGGTAAAGTGATAGCTTATGCGTCCAGACAATTGAAGCCAGTAGAGGAGAATTACCCCACTCATGATTTGGAATTAGCTGCAGTTGTATTTGCTTTGAAAATGTGGAGACATTATTTGTATGGCGAGAGATTTGAGATCTTTACAGATCATAAAAGTTTGAAGTATATCTTCTCGCAGAAAGATTTGAACCTTCGCCAGCGCAGATGGATTGAGTATTTGAAAGATTATGATTTCAGTTTGGCTTACCATCCGGGTAAGGCCAATGTTGTAGCTGATGCCTTGAGCAGAAAGACATATATGAATCTGATGATGATTAAAGAATGGAAGTTGTATGAAGAAGTAGCAGAGAACTCCTTGTATGTGCCCAGTAGTCAGCGACGGGCGGTACTAGCTGCTAGTGCTATAGAGCCGTCTTTGTATTGGCAGATCATTGAGGCTCAGAGAGCAGATGCAGGTTTAGCTGAGATTGTGAAAATGGAAGGAGTTTCTATTGATGATAATTGTGTGGTCAGGCTCCGAGGCAGGTTGTTTGTTCCTGCAGAAAGAGAGGTAAAATAGCGAGTTTTGGAAGAGGCTCATAAATCTAGGTACACTATTCATCCGGGTAGTACTAAAATGTACCATGATTTGAGAAAGCATTTTTGGTGGCCTCATATGAAGAAAGAAATGGCAGAATTTGTTGCAAGGTGTGCTGTCTGTCAGCAGATTAAAGCAGAGCATCAGAAGCCTGGAGGTTATTGCAACCGTTACCCATTCCACAATGGAAATGGGATGATATTGCTATGGACTTTGTGGCAGGTTTACCAAGGTCGAGTTCAGGGCATAATGGAATATAGGTGTTTGTTGACAGATTAACCAAAGTGTGCAGATTAGTGGCAGTAAGTATGTCTCGGACAGTGGACAGATTGGCAAATATTTATGTTGAAAGAATTGTTGTCGGATAGAGATCCAAGATTTACTTTGGTTTTTGGAGAAGTCTGCAAAGAGTAATTGGTTCTGAGCTGAGGTATAGCTCCGCTTATCATCCCCAGACAGATGGTCAAACAGAGAGGACTATTCAGACGATTGAAGATATGTTGCGGGCTTGTTGTTTAGTTTGGGGAGGTAGCTGGGAGCATCATTTGGGAATGGTTGAGTTTGCCTACAATAATAGCTATCATACCAGTCTTGGGATGGCACCGTATGAAGCTTTATATGGAAGGCCATGTAGAACCCCATTGAACTGGCATGAAGTGGGAGAAAGGCAGTTAGTGGGTCCTGAATTGATTCAGCAAACCACAGAGGTGGTGAAGTTTATTAAAGAGAAATTGCAGGCAGCTCAAAGTCGGTAGAAAAGTTATGCAGATGTTCGGAGGAGACCACTTCAGTTTGAGGTGGGAGATTTTGTTTTCTTGAGAGTTTCTCCAAGTAAGGGAATCATGAGGTTTGGCAAGTCTGGAAAGTTGAGTCCAAGGTATGTGGGACCCTTTCAGGTGTTAGAAAGAATTGGGGAAGCAGCTTATAGGCTGGATTTGCCAGCTGATTTTGCAGATGTGCATGATATTTTCCATGTCTCCATGTTGAGAAAGTGTATTGAAGATCCAGCTCAAATAATCAGATATCAAGGTGGTGACCTGAGGCCGGATATGACTATGCCTGAGTATCCGGTACAGATCACAGATCGAAAGATAAAGAAGCTAAGGAATAAAGAAATTGAGTTGGTTAAAGTGAGATGGGAAAATAGGTTGGGTGGTGAGGATACCTGGGAGTCAGCCGAGGAAATGGCTAAAGGGTATCCCTATCTATTTGCATGAGCTTTTGTATTATCTTTTTAGATGATAGTGCTTCTAAAAGTGTGTATGTTTAAGTTGTTTAACTTTGAGTTGTGTTATGAATTTCGAGGTCGAAAATTTCTTTTTAGATGATAGTAATGTAACATCGCGTGCCTTTCGGATCCATGCGGATCATGTGTGTTGTGGTTGTGTAGGCCGTTGTGAGGCCAATGTGAGTTGGTTGTGTGGAATGTGTGGTGTGGATGTGTGGTTTGAGCAGGTAAGGTGCAGGTTTGGTCCTGAAATGAAATAGGACCTACTGCAGTTCAGTTGGAGTTGGCGGCCAGGGATGGCCGTTGACTTGTTGGCGTCCAGATAGGTTGCCGTCGACCGCATGAACTTAACGGCATTAGATGTGGACGTTTAGGGTGGCGGTTGCCATTGGCGGCAGAGGGGTTGACGCCAACCTGAGAATGATGCAGGTTATAGGGTAACCCGAGGGCAGGTTTTCTACCGGGTTCTCTTTCCCTCTTGCCCCAGCTTTTTGTCCCAGTGGTTTGAAAGCTTCCAACAGGTACCGAAAGGTGGCTGGACGATCGTAGAACGCGTGGCATTGCCGAATTGCGCGAGGAGACGCCGTGGTGTGGTGCAATTCCCGTGGGAGCTCGCGGAGGGTTCGGTGTGAACCGGGAGATTGTGGGAGGTTCTAGCGTGTTCTGAGGTAGGGGACGAACCATGTTAGCTCCGTAGGATCATTAAAATATGACTTAACCACCTGAAACAATAGATTTAATGCATTTCGGATTAAGTTGCACCATGCGGGGTTAATGGGTGGTTTGGTGAATTTAGGTAGTAAAACATGTTGTTTTGGTTTAAATATGGTGCATGGATGTTAGAGGGATCATTACAATATGTTTTTCCGTTGTTTTAACGGTTGGAAAACCTGTAGAATTGGTTTAGGGTTTCTGCAGGGTTAGAGGCCGAAGAACTTGGCGTCAACATCGTTTGTCGCCAAGCTCATCAGCCAGGATGTAGACGGCGAGATCCCTTGCCGTCGACTTCCTGTAAGCGGCAGTCGATGTTGCCGCCTACTGGTTATAAACAAGAATGACTAATTATGGTATTTATCGATAATGCATGTGCGTTGGTACCTGAGGTGCACTGAGTTCACAGAGTTCTCGTGTTTAGCATACAAGGTATGCAGTTAGTTACTTACTTTCATGGTTGCGCGTTAATCTACGCGAGTTCAGTTGGGTTCACGTGTAGTAGACCATTGTTACTTGTGGTTTACGTGAGGTTTCACGTGGTTTGTGTGTGACGTGCATGTGGTTCTGTGTACATGGCGAGTAGTACGACGCCTACCGTGGTTACCTCTCCAGTTGGGTGCCCCAGGTTCTTTGTGAGCCAGGCTGTTAGCTCGGGGCTTTGTCCCGGTACTTGTGTTGTACCGTCGAGGTCTGTGTCATCTGACCTGGACACCCTCACTCTTGTGTTTGAGTTGTACGTCCGGCTGAGGGAAAGACGACAGTGGGACAGTGACACTTGTGTTTGTCTTTAGTCACTTGTAGCGCGCTCGTAGTTGGGGGTACGGACACCAGTAGACGTACTGGACCCCAGCTAGTCCTTTTCCAGTGCCTCACACCAGAGAGTTTCGGGCCAGGATCTCTAGAGGTGCCAGGCATGGGCCTGTGACCGAGTGGTCCGCAGGTGGTGGTGTTTAGTTGGTCTCCATAGTTGCTTGACCTTTTCACGTGGAGCGGCAGCTGAACCTTTCGTCCGTGGCTGCGAGACTGAGAGGTAGACCTGTGTTAGCTTGTCCGAGTCAGTTACTGGTGTCGCGAACTAGTTCACGTGGCTCGTGTTTGGCAGTCTCTACTTTAGCTTGTACACCTGTACTGGTTTTCCGTTTAATTATTACAGCTGTTTCTCGTAGTCGGCAGACGGTGAGTACTTTTACAGCTTTAATATCCTGTTTAGCTGTTCTATAAATTGTTGGTATTGTTTACTGCTTTCGTACCTGTGGTTTTGGTTTGCTCGGTGTTGGGGGAGTTCCCTACTGAGCCAGTGACTAGCGAGGCTCACCCCTACCCCCACAGGTGAGAGCGAGGAGGACGTTTCACGACCGTCGTCCGGCTCAGAGCCGCGCCGTAGCAGTACAGGGTCGGTACCTCCAGTTGTGTAGTGGCAGCTCCAGCAGTGTGGCTTAGTTAGTTGTTTACTTTCTTCATATGTACCTTGGGGTATGCCCCAGGCTCTTGTACTTCTTTTCAGTTTTTGTAGAAATTTGGCTATGTAAATTGTGAAATATATATAAAATGTGGTGTGTTCCTTTGTGTTTACACGAACTGTGGTTTGGTATCCCTTGCGAGGCTTCGGCCCGTTCGCGGGAGGCAGACTCGGATCAAGTACATTATCAGTTTAACGGGCTTGGCTGAGACGTTCCGTCACATGAAGGGCTTGGAGCAAGGAGGTTCTCTCTTCTTCTTCGTCATCAACCCTAGGCTTTCTTTACACCACTAAAAGGTAGGCAATGTCTCAAGCACAAATCACATAACTTTGGCCATAGGTAGCCCATACATCTATCTTTGAAAGCCCCATGATTTCCCTAATTTTCGTTGCTCCATGAAGGAGTATTAAATGCCCTAATCTCTATCATCTCCATGTACCCGAACCTACATGTTTGCTTTCAATCCATGAGTGTACTTGAGCCCATGCCATGCAATTATTCTCATAAATACTACATGATGTTAGCTTCCAAACGCCCCTATTTTCTCCAATTTTTGTCTTGTATCTTTTGCAAATTAAATCAAAATCCATGACTGTGCATGTTTTAGGTCACCGAAAAGTAACCTAATCAAAGCATGCCCTATTCGTGTCTATTTTCTAATTACTTCTGCCTATTGATAGATCTACGAGTCTACTTTCATTTGAAAATTAGTTTCATAATTTTTGGATCATTGTGCGATTTGATATCGATTTTAGTAGTGGGCTATATTATGAAAGGGAGGGATGGACCAAACCCAAAAAGGGCAGATGCCCTTTTTTGGGTCGGGATCGCGATGGCCCGACCTGTCGCGATATCAGAGAGGTCGCGACCAGCCGGTCCGTCACGTTAAAAATGCGACGGCAGTTTCCTCCCGAACCACGCCAGGCTGGCCGGTTCAACTGACGCGCCTGGACCGCAAGTCGCGTTCTGAAACGCGACGGGTACCCCCGTCGCGATTTCAAGAATTGCGCCAGAGCTGAAAATTGTACTTATACCCCTGCTAATTACACCATTTGACCCTTGTTTACACTTAACTAAGCACTATTATGATTAGTATTAATCTAATTATTAATATTTGGTAATAATTACATAAATTCAATTAATTAAAAGCCAAAAGCATGATTATACATGCTCTCATGATTTCTTACACTTGCACCCACTAAACATTATTATTTACAGTGAGGCCCTATTAAAATACTCAATAATATATCTGGTAATTATTAAGTGTAATTAATTACTAAAATTCTGCTATTTAATTATTGACACTTGTCTTCGTTTTAATCGCATGATTTGTATACCATGATCGCTCCCCTCTGCCTTCGAGCACTTGAGGCACGACAAACACTTATTTTATATACACTCTCTCTTGGCATGGACCACCTCTCCATTGGGAATACTCCTGACTGGACCAGGGACTCCTTGTCAAGGCCTCTGTAAGTCTCCTTGGCTTTGGCGCACGTCCATTGCCAATGAGCTAGTTGTACCCTTAAAACTCGTTACACTCTTAGAGATCAGCACGATCCAACAGTCTTAGTGTGTTTCCTTCTTACCTTGTGATCACCCCAGACCATCTAGTATGTATTTTAGCACGGCTAGTGGGCGGTGGTGACTTCTACCAGATTGCTGGTACACGACGGTGTGTTGTGCAACTGTGACTATCGTTGTTTATTGTGGTTTTACGATCACATCCCTGTCTCATCTACTATCCTTGTACTCTCATCTGTTCACTTTCACTCTACAATCTCGTCTATTTCATCTACTATTCTCATCTATTCTTAGTACTCTATTTGTCCATCCCTATGATTGTCTAAGATAAGAAACATAACTTATGCCAGTGCAATAGGGCCCGATCTGGTCCTGGGAGGAGCGCTCGAAAAGTGCCATTTACCCATGGGAGTTAAAATGATCAGGATGTTGGCATACATCCAGTGCCATTATACTATCAAGATTTAATCTATGACAATCAATCAGTGCTATCTATATAAGTGCTATCGTTACTAGTGCACCGTTGTGCAACTTTACGTGCTATATCGTTACATGGCCAATCCATTATCATGTTTTATTTTCCATATACAAGTGCTATTGTTCTCTTGCTATCGTTACTTTTCTCTACATGACTATGCTCTCTAGTTATCCTGCCATTTAAGACATTAAACAATTAAAGCATGCTTGTTCCTATGAGATATTAAGTCCTACTGGGCGTTATTCGCTCATCCTACGCTATTATTTCATGTGTTTCAGGTGGTCTGATGGGGATTACCACACTCACGAGGAAGGGAATGAGGAGGATGCTCGAGAGTGACCCGTTCGTCAACCCGTGCTTTAGTAGTTAGTTAGATAGCTATGAGTTAGTCAATATGTATTAGTTTGGATTTGAATAAAGTACTATGGGCCCTAGTTTTGGCTATGATTAGTGATTGTAATAGTTAGTTGATGGAATATTAATGATGTTGGATTTTATTTGGCATTATTCTAATTGAGCAATGGTTTGATGTTTATTTATTGCGCGATACTATTTAATAACTGTAATTCCGCTCTGATATTCTGCGTCGGGGTGTTACATAACAAATCATGGCATAAAAGATACAAGTCCGGCCCAATAAGAAATTTGAGGCCCAATAAGAAATTTGGCCCAATAAGGGAAGCCCAATGGACCTTGCTTGAGACTTGAGAAAATTAAAATTGTGCCTTGCACAATATTCTTTAGGGCTGCCTTGCAGACCCTTCTCCCAGACCACCTTGCAGTCCTTCTCAGAACCTTGCTCTGTGTTGAAAACTCCAAAAATCCTCTCCCTTGGCTTGGGGCGCCCCCCTCCTTTTATAGTGGAAGGAGGAGAGACCACCACCGGGACATGTGTGTACCTCCACCGGGAGGTTTGCGCAACTCCACCGGGAGGTTTGCATAACTCCACCGGGAGATTTGCATAACTCCACCGGGAGATTTGCTTTGACAATTTGCATGTTAGCTCCTAGAAGCTTTCTTTTTTTCCTTTTTCTTCTTTCATTTCTTTGTTCGTCTCCTTCCCTCGGTTGGTCTCTGCGAGAGACAGAGCAGAGGAAGAGGAGGCGCGCGACCACCTTCCTCTTCCTCCCTTCCTGCTCGACGGCGGCCCTCACAGGGGATAGCAGCAGCGGCGGCGGCAGAGTAGCAGGGCGACGGTGACAGCAGCAGCACCAGCAGCGACAGTGAGGGCCGCAGTGGTGCGGGCCAGCAGTAGCAGCGGCGGTAGCCGGGGCCTACGGCAGCCACCCCAAGTAGGGGCGACGGCGGCAGCAGCAGTGGGGGCTAGCGGCGGCCACCCCAGGCAAGGGCGACGGTGGAAATAGCAGGAGGGGCCAGCGGTGATAGCAGGGCCTCCCCTCCTCCTCCGCCTCTTCATCTTCCTCCCATACGACAGGGCCAGGCAGAAGCGACAACGGGGGCAAGCAGCAACGGAGGTGATTTTTTCTTCTTTCTTCCTTTTTCCTTTTTATGTTTTCTTCTTCTTTTCTCATGCTACTTCCAGAATAAAAGAATGGACCAAAGAAATTTTGGTACAACAAATGCCCCCCACGAGACTGGCGTCCAAGAGTGAAACATAGGGCGACTGTCTCATGTGAATCTTTCCAATTGTATTTTAGCACATGTTGCCCCTCAGAGGGTCCATTTCATTTATTCTACCAATGCATTTCAGCCATTTTGTGACTTTGTTGTGATCCATGTTGGAGATGTTATACTTGTGAATTTGATATGTCACAGCTTATGACATACTTGCAGTAAACTTCCCAGTTCTTTTGGACTTACAGTACCAATGACCATCATCTCATGACAACAATGCAAAAATTTTGCTTTATGTATTGAGAATTGTAACTTTGCTGCAATATATATTTTTTGATAGGTTGTTTTATCCTTTCCTTTTCTCATTCCTCTGTGGCAAAAATCTGATCTCCTATTGTTTTGGACTTACAGAATTGGATCAGGTACATGATATTGAAGGAGATTGCTTGGAGCTAGAAATCCTGGAGACCCAGCTGGTTGTTTTGTAAGAAGAGACTGCTATAACTTCTACAAAAATTTGGCTTAAGATGATGACCTCGCTTATGCATGACAAAGCTATTCGTGCCATTCTTCTACACAGGCTGACCTTCTGAGGGCAGGCGACACCAGAGCATAGACTTGCTTGAGAGATGTTGCTTTTAGCATCAGTAGATGCTATCCGTTCATTTTGACTTCTCCTTGTTGGGCTATCCCAAGGGCCTGTCTTGGGATGAGAACTTTTATTTGCTATATACATTGGCTTCTGAGTTTCACCATCAACATGTGATCTTTATTGATAATAGGGGTTTTAAGGCTTCCCTAAAAGTCGTGAGCTATTTCATTTAGAGGATTAGGGCTCCTCTGGGGCCATACCAGGCACGTTATTTTTGTTGAGAGGATTGAGGCTCCCTCAGGCACGTATTTTGGTTGAGAGAATTGAGACTCCCTCAGGCACATGATTTGGGTGAGAGGATTGAGGCTCCCTCAGGCACGTGATCTGGGTGAGAAGATTAAGGCTCCCTCGGGCACGTATTTTGGTTGAGAGGATTGAGGCTCCCTCGGGCACGTGATTTTGATTTGATTGATTTTTTTTTCCTTTTTTGTTCACATTACCAACCCCAGCGCCCTTTCGGGTTTTCGCCAAGCTTGGCCCCCTCTAGCTTTTTCCAACACGTCTTTGCAGGTTTTCGCGTTGAGGGGTTTACCCATTTTTGCATGAGGCGCCCTTTCATATTTTCGCCTCAGCTGGGTTTTAGACCTTTTTACCCTTGATCCATCATAATGAAGTGATAGACCAAGTTCGTCGGGACACCTCCTTTTTAAGCCCCTATTTATTTTTTTTCTACTCTTTTTTTTGGGTAGGGAATTAGAGGCTTCCCTAGGAGCCATTGGGATTTAAATTTGGTTCTATGTATGGTAGGGAATTAGAGGCTTCCCTGAGAGCCGTAGGATTTGAATTTGGATTTTAACCGGGTTGGCCAACCTTGATGGTGTATTGGCCAGAAGCTTGGGTTTATAGTCGGTAGGGAATTAGAGGCTTCCCTAAGAGCCATGAATTGAGAGTTTGGATTTATGTACGGTAGGGAATTAGAGGCTTCCCTGAGAGCCATGGATATGTTTAGAGGATTGAGGCTCCTCTAGGGCTCGTGATTTGACTTCTGACTGATCTTGACGACTTGTTAGCCAAACGACGTGGGTTTTGATCTTTGGCTGGCCTTAGCAGCTTGTTAGCCAAGAGATCTGGCTTTGAGCTTTTTTGACTGGCCTTGATGGCTTGTTAGCCAAAGAAGATCAGGATTTGACTTTTGACTGGCCTTGACAGCTTGTTAGCCAAGAGGTCTGAATTTTGAGCTTTTTGACTGGCCTTGATGGCTTGTTAGCCAAAGGAGCTCGGGATTTGACTTTTGACTGGCCTTGACAGCTTGTTAGTCAAAAGACATGGGTTTTGACCTTCGACTGGCCTTGACGGCTTGTTAGCCAAGAGGTCTGGATTTTAAGCTTTTTGACTGGCCTTGACGACTTGTTAGCCAAAGAAGCTTGGGATTTGACTTTTGATTGGCCTTGACGGCTTGTTAGCCAAAAGACATGGGTTTCGACCTTTGACTGGCCTTGACGGCTTGTTAGCCAAGAGGTCTGAATTTTGAGCTTTTCGATTGGCCATGATGGCTTGTTAGCCAACGAAGCTCGGGATTTGACTTTTGACTGGCCTTGACGGCTTGTTAGACAAAAGACATGGATTTCGACCTTTGACTGGCCTTGATGGCTTGTTAGCCAAGAGGTCTGGATTTTGAGCTTTTCGACTGGCCATGACAGCTTGTTAGCTCAGGATTTGACTTTTGACTGGCCTTGACGACTTGTTAGCCAAAAGACATGGATTTCAACCTTTGACTGGACTTGAGAGCTTTCTCTTTTGTTTGGGTTCTCCTTCTCTCTCTTTCTTCGAGTAGAGTTTGAGTTTCCCACACTTCTTATAAGGGCGGAAAGACACAATCATCGTTGTCTCGGTCGTAGCCCCTGAATTTGATTATTCATTCCAATGAACTTAGGGGTTGTTTCGTCATTGACAACTCTTGTGTCTTTCCTTTTATAAGGAATGCAGGATAACTCAATCTCGCTCTAAGAAAGGTCGAGAGAGTACCTTTTTTTTTTGATATACCAATTGTGATGCCCTTTTTGGGTTTTCACCACAATTAGCCCCCTCTTACTTTTGCCTACACGCCGTTTCAGGTTTTCATGCAGCGGGGTTTCCCCTTTTTACCTGAAGCGCCCTTTCAAGTTTTCACCTCAGCTGGGTTTTAAGCCTTTTTGCCCTTGATCCATCTTAAAAGAGTAATGGATCCAGTTTGTCGGGGCACCTCATTTTTAAGCCCCTTTCCTTTTTTTTTATTCATTTGGAAGATCTTGCAGTGAGATCACTTTTATATCTTCAGTGTATACCGAAGCCGGATCCACCTGTTGCATTGTGTAGACGTATTCACACTCGGGAGTATGGTACAGTTTCATATGTCTGCCATTTAAAGGCAGGAACATAACATTTCCTTTTTGGTCGACTATTGTCTAGGTGCCACCTTCAAACACTTTGTCGACCATAAATGGGCCAAGCCAATTGGCTATGAATTTGCTTTTGGGTCGAGAGGCCATGACGTCCTTTTGCTTGACCATGAAAAGATCTCCCTTTTTAAAAGCTCTTTCTTTCACTAGCTTGTCAAAAGTGCGAGACATCCGTGTTTGATAATTTTGAAGATGTTGGTATGCAACCAAATGTTTTTCTTCCAAATTTGACAACTCTTCAAGTCGTCTTTCAATTTCGCTCCCCTCGTCAGTAGGGAGCCCGTAATGGAGAGCTACCCTATAAGATGAGAGCTCAATTTCAACAGGAATGACTGCTTCGGTCCCATAGACAAGGGAAAAGGGCGAGCATCCTGTAGGAGTTTTGTGGACAGTGCGATAGGCCCATAGAGCTTCATGCATCTTTTCGTCCCAATCACGCTTTCGGCCATTCACCAACTTGACCATGAGCTTGCATAAAGTTTTGTTGAAGGCTTCGGCTAACCCGTTGGATTGAGGGTAATAAACTGTTGATGTCCTCCACTCAATATGGAATTTTTCTATCAATTTGTATATTGTCTGATTTTTGAATGGAGTGCCATTATCAGATATGATTCGACTCAGAACCCCGAATCGATATATAATGTGGTGTCGGACAAAGCGAGCCACCGCTTCTCCAGTAGTTTCTTTCAAAGGTATGGCCTCAGCCCATCTTGAGAAATAATCTGTGGCAGCAAGTATATATTTGTATCCTTTGGAGGATGTGGGGAGGGGACCCACTATGTCCATTCCCCATTCAGCAAATGGCCATGTAGGCATTGTTGGATGGAGTTTGCTTGGTGGTTTTCTTGGCACGGGCCCATAGGCCTGGCATTGGAGGCAGGTTCGAGCAAACCGCTTGCAATCTGCAAACATTGTTGGCCAATAGAAGCCTTTGTTTTTTATGTTGATTTTCATTTTTAAGCCAGATTGGTGGGCTCCACACAGTCCTACATGTACCTCCCGCATGACCATCTTGGCTTCTTTCGGAGAGAGGCATCTCAGCAGTACCGACTTACCCTTTTCAAGTGTGAACTTATATATTGTGTCATTTATCAATTTGTAGGAAGAAGCTCTTCGCAGCAATTGTACTCACTCCCCTCTTTTGTCTGGTAGCCAGCCATTTTTTATCTTGATAATGGAAATATGCCAATCATCTTCTTCTTGACCTTCATTTTCTTCGAGTGCATTTGCCGCAAAGGTTGTCAAACCATCATGGCGATTCAGGGTGCTTGGAAGCAATCTTCTGTTCTTTATGGTAATTCCCAATTCACCTTCCGGGGGAAGTTTAAGGGAAGATGCGAGTTTGGCCAATGCGTCAGCCTGCGAGTTTTGACTTCTTTTGACATGTTCTATTTTGAAGTGGTAGAACCTGTCGCTAAGTCTTGCAGCTACCTCAAAGTAGGCTTTCAATTCTTCTTTTCGGACTTCAAAAATGCCCAACATTTGTCTGACGACCAGCAATGAATCGCCAAATACTTCAATACATCTTATGCCCATTTCTAGGGTGATTTCCAAGCCCACTATGAGGGCTTCATATTCTGCTTCATTATTTGTGAGGGATTCCATCAGAGCACATGAGTAATGCAATATCCATTTTCCTGGGGTCACGAAGACAATTCCTGCCCCTGCCATATTTGTTGATGTGCCATCAGTCTTGAGAGAAGCTTGTGCAGCCCCATCAAAATATAATTGTCAATATTCAACTTGAGTTTCTTGTGCTTCATAACTTTCTTGAGCAGGGAGTACCTCCTCGTCAGTCAATTCTGTATTCAGGGGGGAGTCTTCTGGCACTGAATGGGCTGCTAAGAACTATGATGGAATGCCTTGCTCCAGCCCGTTAAACCAATAATGAACTTGACCTGCGCCCGCCTCCCGCGAACAGGTCGTAGCCTCGCAAGGGATACCACATACGAGTCCGTGAAAACAGAAAGGAACACACATGCTCACATATATGAATCACCATTTCATATATAAGGTACAAGATTTACATAGCCAAATTTCAACAAAAGTATAAGAGAGTACAAGAGCCTGGGGCATACCCCGAGGTACACAGGTACAACTGAAGAAAAAAACTACACTGCTAGGGGCGCTGGCCCAACACTGCTGCGTCGCGGCCTTGAACCGGAAGATGGTAACGAAACCTCCTCCTCGCCTTCACCTGTGGGGAGTAGGGGTGAGCCTCACTAGTCACTGGCTCAGTAGGGAACTCCCCCAACTCGAGCAAACCATACACAAGTATGGAGGCAATAAACTATACTAGCAGTTTATAGCACAACCACGCAGGTTATTAAAGCAATAAATATACTTACCATTTGCCGACTATATTAAACAAAGTAAGTAAATAAATGGCAAAACTCAATCACGTGTACGAGCTAAAGTAGAGACCGCCACACTCGAGCCACGTAGACTGGTTCACGACACTAGTAACTGACTCGGACAAACAAACACAAGTCTACCTCTCAGTCTCGCAGCCACAGACGAAAGGTCCAGCTGCCGCTCCATGTGTAAAAGTCAAACAACTGTGGAGTCCAACTAAACACCACACCTGCGGGTACACAGCCGTAGGCCCATGCCTGGCACCTCTGGGGTCTCTGGCCGGAGAAACCTAGAGTGAGGCACTGGAAAGGACTAGCTGGGGACCAGTGTCGACTACTGGTGTCCATACCCCCAACTAAGAGCGCGCTACAAGTGACTAAAAACAAACTCAAGAGTCACTGTCCCACTGTCGTCTTTCCCTCAGCCGGACGTACAACTCAAACAAAGGAGTGAGGGTGTCCACGACAGATTACACAGACCTCGACGGTACAACACAAGTACCGGGAGAAGCCCCGAACTAACAGCCTGGCTCACAGAAAACCTGGGACACCCAACTGGAGAGGTAACCACGGTAGGCATCGTACTACCTGCCATGTACACAAAACCACCTGCGCACCGCACAAACCACGTGAAATCTTTCGACACTCACGAGTATCGATTGTCCAAAACATGTGAACACAAAGTGTCTCACGTGTATACCACACCAACTCATAAACCACTAGCTAGCTGCGTAACCAACACGCTAGCCTCGAAAAACATGCGCTCCCAGAGTGCCACAGGTGCCAATGCACCACACGATATCGACAAATATATTGAATAATGACAATCAAATAATTATATTACATAAATCATGCACATTCAGACCACTCGGCTGTGGTCGCGACATGGGCCTGTGTTGCCTTCAGAATGCGACGGCCCGATATGGCGCGTTCACCATATGAACGCGACGCACCAACATGTCGCGTCCACCATCTGAATGCGTCGGGTTGACCTGTCGCGTTCAGATAGCGACAGGGGGTTCCGTTGCCTTCACAGGAAGGAACCCTAATCTGGGATCCTCTCCACAGATTACCATTCCATGCTATGCAAACCACCCTTAATTCATGTTTTTCATGCTTTTGTGAGTCCCTAATCATGGTATCTACTGTTAGAAATGCAAATAACAAATCAAACGATTGTCACTCGCGATCTACAGCCGAGAAACGGGAGGAATTACCCTACCTTCGCGAAGAACACGCAACCCGATGATCCCTTGGTGTTTCCCCCGCTCCACGCGAGCTTCCTGCGGCGAGAACACGCTAAATCGACCGAAGCCCACGGAAATCGCCGTAGCTTCCTCCCCCTGGCCAAGCAGAACTCGTTGCAGCTCTATTTGGTCAGGGTTAATTAAAAACTCCCAGCAGTTGAGAACGCGACGTATCGCCTTATCGCAGCCTGATCGCGACGGGGTTAGACGTCGCCTTCCCAAGAGTTGATGTCTGCATGCCGCTCAGCGCGTGACATGCGGGGCACATGCAGACGATCAGCGCCTCAAAGCGGCAACAAGAACATGACGGGCAAGTCGGTCGCATCCAGAACGCGACGACCCTTGCTGTCGCGGTCACAGACAGAGAACCCTGGGGTGCTGCAGGCCCAGACTGTCAACCCAGGAAGCTCCAAAAACATGCGTGCACACCGATCACAAGCCACATTGGCCACATATTGGCCTCACAAGCACTAAACACAAGATCCACAAGGATTTGAAAAACGCGCAACGTTACATTACTATCATCTAAAAGGAAATTTTGACCTCGAAATTCATAATACAACTTAAATACATTCAACTTTGAGACATAATTTACAAATACTATCATCTAAAAAGATTTAAAACCTTACTCAAACAAGTAAGGATATCCCTTAGCCATCTCCTCGGCTAACTCCCAGGTATCCTCACCTCCCACCCTATTTTCCCACCTAACCTTAACTAACTCGATTTCTTTATTTCTTAACTTCCTTGTCTTATGGCCTGTAATTTGCACTGGGTACTCAGGCATAGACATATCTGGTCTCAAATCACCACCTTGATAACTGATTATTTGAGCTGGGTCTTCAATATATTTTCTTAACATGGAGACATGGAAAATATCATGAACATCTGTAAAATCTGCTGGCAAATCAAGTCTATAGGCTATTTCCCCAATTCTCTCTAACACTTAGAAGGGTCCTACATACCTCGAACTCAACTTTCCTTTCTTACCAAACTGCACAATACCTTTAGTAGGGGAAACTCTCAGAAAGACAAAGTCCCCAACCTCAAATTGAAGTGGTCTCCTCCGATAATCAGCATAACTTTTCTGTCTACTCTGAGTTGTCTGCAACTTTTCTTTAATAAACTTTATCATCTCAGTAGTTTGTTCTATCAACTCAGGGCCTATTAATTGCTTTTCTCCCACTTCATGCCAATTCAATGGTGTTCTACACGGCCTTCCATATAGAGCTTCATATGGTGTCATCCCGAGACTGGTATGATAACTATTATTATAAGTAAATTCAACCATATCCAGATGCTGCTCCCAGCTACCACCCCAAACTAAACAACATGCTCGCAACATGTCTTCAATTGTTAGAATAGTCCTCTCTGTCTGACCATCCGTCTGGGGGTGGTAAGCTGAGCTATATCTCAGCTTGGTGCCAACTACTCTCTGCAAGCTTCTCCAAAAACCAGAAGTAAACCTAAGATCCCTATCAGAAACAATAGACTTCAGGATACCATGCAGTGGAATAATTCTATCAACATAAACCTTTGCTAATTTGTCCATAGACCAGGACATATTTACTGCTACTAACCTGCGCACCTTGGTTAATCTATCAACAAATACCCATATTCCATTATGTCCTGCTGCTGTCCTTGGCAAGCCTGCTACAAAATCCATAGCAATATCATCCCATTTCCATTGCGGAATGGGTAATGGTTGCAATAAACCTCCGGGCTTCTGATGCTCTACTTTAATATGTTGACAAATTGCACACCTTGAAACAAATTCTGCTATTTCCTTTTTCATATGAGGCCACCAAAAATGCTTCTTCATGTCCTGGTACATCTTGGTACTACCGGGATGAATAGTGTACCAGGATTTATGGGCTTCTTCTAATACTCTCTGCTTCACTTCTCTTTCTATTGGCATAAACAACCTGCCTCTGAGCCTGACCACACAATTATCATCAATAGCAACTCCTTCCATTTTCATAATTTCAACTAAATTTACATCCGCTCTCTAGGCCTCAACAATTTGCCAATACAGTGACGGCTCTACAGCACTACTAGCTAATATTGCCCGCCGTTGATTGTTTGGCACATACAAGGAGTTCTCAGCTATCTCCTCGTACAATTTCCATTCCTTGATCATCATTTGACTTAAACATACCTTTCTGCTTAAGGCATCAGCCACCACATTGGCCTTACATGGATGGTAAGCCAAACTGAAATCATAATCTTTTAAATATTCCACCCATCTACGTTGACGAAGGTTCAAATCTTTCTAAGAAAAGATATACTTTAAGCTTTTGTGATCTATAAAAATCTCAAATCTCTCGCCATATAGATAATGCCTCCACATTTTTAAGGCAAACACAATTGCTGCCAACTCTAAATCATAGGTGGGATAATTCTCCTCTGCCGGCTTCAATTGCCTAGACGCATAAGCTATTACTTTACCTGTAACGTCGCGTGCTTTTCGGATCCATATGGATCATGTGTGTTGTGGATGTGGCGGCCGTTGTGAGGCCAATGTGAGTTGGTTGTGTGGAATGTATGGTGTGGATGTGTGGTTTGTTCAGGTGAAGTGCAGGTTTGGTCCTGAAATGAAATAGGACCTGCTATAGTTGGGTTGGAGTTGGCGGCCATGGGTGGTCGTTGACTTGTTGGCGTCCAGGTAAGGTGCCGTTGACTTCATGATCTTGGCGGCATTAGATGTGGACGTTTAGGGTGGCAGTTGTTCTTGGCGGCAGAGGGGTTGACGCCAACCTAAAAATTCTGCAGCTTATAGGGTCACCCGAGAGCAGGTTTCCCACCTGTTTCTCTCTTCCCCTTACCCCAGCTTCACGCCCCCGTGTTTCTAAAGCTTCCAACAGGTACAGGAGACTGGTTGGAGGATCGTGGGACGTGTGGTGTTGCCGAATCGCGCGAGGAAACGCCGTGGCGTGGTGCAATTCCCGTGGGAGCTTGCGGAGGGTTCGGTGTGAACCGGGAGATTCAGGAGGTTTAAGCGTATTCTGAGGTAGGGGACGAACTCTGTTAGTTCCGTAGGATCATTAAAACACGACATAACCACCTGAATCAGCATGTTAAATGCATTTTCGGATTAAGTTGCACCATGCGGGGTTAATGGGTGGTTTGACGAATTTAATCAGTAAAGCATGCTGTATTGGATTGTTTAGGATTCATGCAAGCTAGAGGAACTGTTTCTGTATGTTTTACCGTTGTTTTAACGGTTGTAAAACCTGTAGAATTGGTTTAGGGTTTCTGCAGGGTTAGAGGCTGAAGATCTTGGCGTCAAGATCGATTGACACCAGGTTCATCAGCCAGGATATAGACGGCCAGATCCGTTGTCGTCTACTTCCTGTAAGCGGCAGTCGATGTGGCCGCCTACTTGTATATAAATAGAAAAGACTATTTGAGGTATTTGTCGATAATGAATGGTGTGTTGACACCTATGGTGCACTGAGTGCACATAGTTCCCGTGTTTAGCATACAAGGTATGCAGTTAGATACTTACTTTCATGGCTGCGTGTTGTTCACGCGAGTCCAGTTGGGTTCACGTGTGGTGGACCGTTGTTACTTGTGGTTTACGTGAGGTTTCACGTGGTTTGTGTGTAACGTGCACGTGGTTTTGTGTACGTGGTGAGTAGTACGACGCCTACCGTGGTTACCTCTCCAGTTGGGTGCCCCAGGTTCTTTGTGAGCCAGGCTGTTAGCTCGGGGCTTTGTCCCGATACTTGTGTTGTACCGTCGAGGTCTGTGTCGTCTGACCTGGACACCCTCACTCCTGTGTTTGAGTTGTACGTCCGGCTGAGGGAAAGACGACAGTGGGACAGTGACACTTGTGTTTGTCTTTAGTCACTTGTAGCGCGCTCGTAGTTGGGGGTACGGACACCAGTAGTCGACACTGGTCCCCAGCTAGTCCTTTTCCAGTGCCTCACTCTAGCGAGCCCGGGCCAGGGTCTCTGGAGGTGCCAGGCATGGGCCTGTGACCGTGTGGTCCGCAGGTGGTGGTGTTTAGTTGGTCTCCACAGTTGCTTGACCTTTTCACGTGGAGCGGCAGCTGGACCTTTCGTCCGTGGCTGCGAGACTGAGAGGTAGACCTGTGTTAGCTTGTCCGAGTCAGTTTCTGGTGTCGCGAACCAGTTCACGTGGCTCGTGTTTGGCTGTCTCTACTTTAGCTTGTACACCTGTACTGGTTTGCCGTTTAATTATTACAGTTGTTTTTGTAGTCGGCAGACGGTGAGTACTTTTACAGCTTTTATATCCTGCTTAGCTTTCTATAAATTGTTGGTACTGTTTATTGCTTTGTACCTGTGGTTTTTGGTTTGCTCGGTTTTGGGGGAGTTCCCTACTGAGCCAGTGACTAGCGAGGCTCACCCCTACCCCCACAGGTGAGAGCGAGGAGGACGTTTCACGACCGTCGTCCAGTTCAGAGCCGCGTCGTAGCGGTGCAGGGTCGGTACCTCCAGCTGTGTAGTAGCAGCTCCAGCAGTGTAGTGTAGTTAGTTTGTTTATTTTCTCAGTTGTACCTCGGGGTATGCCCCAGCTCTTGTACTTCTTTTCAGTTTTGTGGAAATATGGCTATGTAACTTGTGAAATATATATTAAATGTGGTGTGTTCCTTTGTGTTTACACGGACTGTGGTTTGGTATCCCTTGCGAGGCTTCGGCCCGTTCGCGGGAGGCGGACTCGGATCAAGTACGTTATTGGTTTAACGGGCTTGGCCGAGGCGTTCCGTCACAGTTGGTATCAGAGCAAGGTCCGTGTTAATATAAGGGAATAGAAAGATACATAGCCTTATTTCGGTCTTTGTACACTGCTGGTAGGGACCCTGGTTTTTGATAATTTGTTGTTTGATTTTTGTTTGGTGTTTTGTTTATGTAGAAATTTCTGGAATGGCTGATAGAAGAGATTGGGGTGGTGGAGGAGATGATCCAGAGGAAAGTACCCAGCGTATGATAGAAAGAATTTGGGAAAGCCTCACGGATATTCGGGCGAGAATGGATCAGCAGGCGCCGGTACCACCGGTTGCAGTGCCACCTGGGGATGGAGAGGCTGTACCTGTAGCTCCAGTTCCGCCAAGAGTGGAGGTGCCTTTTGTAGCACCTGTGCCACCACCACCACCAGTGTTATTAGCAGAGGAACCAGTGATGCAGGTTGAAAAGTTTCTGAGATTGCAGCCGCCTACTTATTCAGGAGGGCCGAATCCAGATACAGCGGAGCATTGGGTTCATGAGATTGAAAGAGTTTTTGCAACTATGAGGTGTCCGGCAGCAGATAGAGTTGTGTTAGCTGCTTATCAGTTGAGAGGTTTTGCCTTGGAATGGTGGCGACTGAAGATGCAGACCACCTTTGCAGGCAGAACAGAAGAGGCTATTACTTGGTCAGAATTTCTCGATGTATTTAATGATACATTCTTTCCGATTCAAGTGCAGCAAGTGAAAAGAGAGCAGTTTCGGACGCTCCAGCAAGGTAACTCTTCAGTTTTGGAGTACCAGATGAGATTTATGGCCTTAGCCGTTATGCGCCTTATGTGGTTTCAGATAATAATATGATGGTTGAGTACTTTATTAGAGGTTTGAGAGTGGAGTTGCAGGATGCGATAGTACCTCTCATGTGCAAGACAGTGGAAGAAGCAGCCCAGAGAGCAGCTACTTTGGAGAGGTCTATTCGGACTCGTCAGGTGGGCGAGTCAGGTTCAGGTAGTTTCGGCTACCGCAGCAGTCAGTAGGTGCAAGCAAGGGTAAGCACCAGCAGGACCTTCTTCATCAGGCTTTGGTAAATGGGGTCAGAAATTAAAGCAAGCATTTAAAGGCAAAGGAAGAGGGGAGGTCGTCAGCAGTTTCAGCAAGGCCGAGGTAGGCCTGAGGTGGAGGAGTCGCAGCAGAGTACTGCCAGGCAGCCTATTACTCCACCAGGATATCGGTGTTATAATTGTAATCAGTCGGGGCATTTGATCCGCAATTGTCCCTATCCGAGAGAATATGGGTATGGAAGAGGTGTGCAGCAGCAGCAGCAGCCTCAGCAGTTTCAGCAGCCACAGGCAGGTCGTGGCAGAGGAGCACCGCAGCAGCGAGGAAGAGGCCGGGTTATGGCTATCACCCGAGCCCAGGCGGAGGCATCGAATATGATAGAAGGTACTTTACCTCTTTATAATTATTCAGCAAGAGTCTTATTTGATTCGGGTGCCTCTCATTCTTTCATTTCCGAAGAATTTCTGGATTGTATAGCTCATCCTTTAGAGGAGAAGTCTTGTGAGTTAGTAGTGGAGGTTCCTTCGGGTGAGTTCCTACTCACTTCAAGCTATATAGATGAAGCTCCTGTTATGATTGAAGGGAATCAGATGCCGGGTCGGTTGTATGCCCTGCAGTTGTCAGATTATGATATTATTTGGGTATGGATTGGCTTGAGATGTATGGAGCAATGTTAGATTGCAGAAAGAAAAGGATCAGGTTTTGTCATCCTAATGGTGCAGTATTTGAATATCAAGGTATGCCTTTTTATACCTCTAAGTTTCTAATTTCTGCAATTAAAGCTAGAAAGTTGATAAATGCTGGATGTGTGGCTTATTTAGCCTCGGTAAGTCTGGTAGAAGCTAGTCAGTCAGTGGAAGCAGTTCCCGTGGTTAGGGAATTTGCTGATGTTTTTCCTGAGGATTTGCCTGGTTTAGCTCCACATAGAGAGGTGGACTTTACCATTGAGTTGCTGCCAGGTACCATGCCGATTTCTAAAGCTCCATATCGGATGGCACCAGCAGAACTTAAAGAATTGAAAAAGCAGTTAGAAGAATTGTTGCAGAAAGGGTTTATTAGACCGAGTCATTCCCCGTGGGGAGCGCCGGTTTTATTTGTGAAAAAGAAAGATGGAAGTTTTCGGATGTGTATTGATTATAGAAAGTTGAATGATGTGACCATTAAGAATAAGTACCCGTTGCCGAGGATAGATGATCTGTTTGATCAGTTGCAATCAGCAAAGGTATTTTCTAAAATTGATTTGAGGTCCGGGTACCATCAGTTGAGAATCAAAGAGGAGGATATAGATAAGACAGCTTTCAGAACCAGATATGGTCACTTTGAGTTTGTGGTTATGCCATTTGGGTTGACTAATGCTCCTGCAGGTTTTATGGATCTGATGAATAGAATTTTTCATCCATATTTAGACCAATTCATTGTGGTCTTTATTGATGATATTCTAATTTATTCAGCATCTGAAGAGGAGCATGCAGCTCATTTGAGGTTTACTCTGCAGTTGTTAAGGGATAACCAGTTGTTTGCCAAATTCAGTAAGTGTGAATTTTGGTTGAAAGAAATTCAGTTTCTGGGTCATGTTATCTCAGCTAAAGGAGTAGCAGTGGACCCAAGTAAAGTGGAAGCAGTGATGAGATGGGAAGTGCCTAAGACAATAACCGAGATTAGAAGTTTTCTGGGATTGGCAGGTTATTATAGGCGCTTTATTCAAGATTTTTCTAAGATTGCAGCACCTATGACTAAATTGACCAGGAAAGGGGTGCCATTTGTGTGGTCCGGTGAATGTCAGAAAAGTTTTATGGAATTGAAGAAAAGACTTACATCAGCACCTATATTGACATTACCGGCAGGGAGTGGTGGTTTTGTGTTGTATACTGATGCTTCAAGGAGAGGACTTGGTGCAGTGCTTATGCAGCATGGTAAAGTGATAGCTTATGCGTCCAGGCAATTGAAGCCAGCAGAGGAAAATTACCCCACTCATGATTTGGAGTTGGCAGCAGTTGTGTTTGCTTTGAAAATGTGGAGGCATTATCTGTATGGCGAGAGATTTGAGATCTTTACAGATCATAAAAGCTTGAAGTACATCTTCTCGCAGAAAGATTTAAACCTTCGCCAGCGCAGATGGATTGAATACTTAAAGGATTATGATTTCAGTTTGGCTTACCATCCGGGCAAGGCCAATGTTGTAGCAGATGCCTTGAGCAGAAAGGCATATATGAATCTGATGATGATTAAAGAGTGGAAGTTGTATGAAGAAGTTGTGGAGAACTCCTTGTATGTGCCCAGTAGTCAGCGACGGGCAGTACTAGCTGCTAGTGCTGTAGAGCCGTCTTTGTATTGGCAGATTATTGAAGCTCAGAGAGTAGATATAAATTTAGCTGAAATTGTGAAAATGGAAGGAGTTACCATTGATGATAATTGTGTGGTCAGGCTCAGGGGCAGGTTGTTTGTTCCTGCAGAAAGAGAGGTAAAGCAGCGAGTATTGGAAGAGGCTCATAAATCTCGGTACACTATCCACCCGGGTAGTACTATAATGTACCATGATTTAAGAAAGCATTTCTGGTGGCCTCATATGAAGAAAGAAATAGCAGAGTTTGTTACAAGATGTGCTATCTGTCAGAAAATTAAAGCAGAGCATCAAAAGCCTGGAGGTCTATTGCAACCGTTACCCATTCCACAGTGGAAATGGGATGATATTGCTATGGACTTTGTGGCAGGTTTACCAAGATCGAGTTCCGGGCATAGTGGAATATGGGTATTTGTTGACAGATTAACCAAGGTGTGCAGATTAGTGACAGTAAGTATGTCTTGGACAGTGGACAGATTGGCAAATATTTATGTTGAAAGAATTGTTCCACTGCATGGTATTCCGAAGACTATTGTGTCTGATAGAGATCCAAGATTTACTTCTGGTTTTTGGAGAAGTCTGCAAAGAGTAATTGGTTCTGAGCTGAGGTATAGCTCCGCTTATCATCCCCAGACAGATGGTCAGACAGAGAGGACTATTCAGACGATTGAAGATATGTTGCAGGCTTGTTGTTTAGTTTGGGGAGGTAGCTGGGAGCATCATTTGGGAATGGTTGAGTTTGCCTACAATAATAGTTATCATACCAGTCTTGGGATGGCACCGTATGAAGCTTTATATGGAAGGCCATGTAGAACCCCATTGAACTGGCATGAAGTGGGAGAAAGGCAGTTAGTGGGTCCTGAATTGATTCAGCAAACCACTGAAATAGTAAAGCTTATTAAAGAAAAATTGCAGGCAGCTCAAAGCAGGCAAAAAAGTTATGCAGATATCCGGAGGAGACCACTTCAGTTTGAAGTGAGAGATTTTGTTTTCTTGAGAGTTTCCCCGAGTAAAGGTATTATGAGGTTTGGCAAGACTGAAAAGTTGAGTCCAGGTATGTGGGACCCTTTCAAGTGTTAGAAAGGATTGGGGAAACAACTTGTAGGCTAGATTTGCCAGCAGATTTTGCAAATGTGCATGATATTTTCCATGTCTCCATGTTAAGAAAGTGTATTGAAGATCTAGCTCAAATAATCAGATATCAAGGTGGTGACCTGAGACCGGATATGACTATGCCAGAGTATCCGGTGCAGATCACAGATCGAAAGACAAAGAAGCTGAGAAATAAAGAAATTGAGCTAGTTAAAGTGCGATGGAAAAATAGGTTGGGTGGTGAGGATACCTGGGAGTTAGCCGAGGAGATGGCCAAAGGGTATCCCTATCTGTTTGAATAAGCCTTTGTATTTTCTTTTTAGATGATAGTGCTTGTAAATGTGTGTATGTTTAACTTGTTTAACTTTGAATTGTGTTATGAATTTCGAGGTCGAAATTTTCTTTTTAGATGATAGTAATGTAACGTCGCGTGCTTTTCGGATCCATATGGATCATGTGTGTTGTGGATGTGGTGGCCGTTGTGAGGCCAATGTGAGTTGGTTGTGTGGAATGTATGGTGTGGATGTGTGGTTTGTTCAGGTGAAGTGCAGGTTTGGTCCTGAAATGAAATAGGACCTGCTGCAGTTGGGTTGGAGTTGGCGGCCAGGGGTGGTCGTTGACTTGTTGGCTTCCAGGTAAGGTGCCGTTGACTTCATGATCTTGGCGGCATTAGATGTGGACGTTTAGGGTGGAGGTTGTTCTTGGCGGCAGAGGGGTTGATGCCAACCTGAAAATTCTGCAGGTTATAGGGTCACCCGAGAGCAGGTTTCCCACCTGTTTCTCTCTTCCCCTTGCCCCAGCTTCACGCCCCCGTGTTTCTAAAGCTTCCAACAGGTGCAGGAGACTGGTTGGAGGATCGTGGGACGTGTGGCGTTGCCGAATCGCGCGAGGAAACGTCGTGGCGTGGTGCAATTCCCGTGGGAGCTCGCGGAGGGTTCGGTGTGAACCCGGAGATTCAGGAGGTTTAAGCGTGTTCTGAGGTAGGGGACGAACCCTGTTAGTTCCGTGGGATCATTAAAACACGACGTAACCACCTGAATCAGCATGTTAAATGCATTTTCGGATTAAGTTGCACCATGCGGGGTTAATGGGTGGTTTGACGAATTTAATCAGTAAAGCATGCTGTATTGGATTGTTTAGGATTCATGCATGCTAGAGGAACTGTTTCTGTATGTTTTACCGTTGTTTTAACGGTTGTAAAACCTGTAGAATCGATTTAGGGTTTCTGCAGGGTTAGAGGCTGAAGATCTTGGCGTCAAGATCGATTGACGCCAGGTTCATCAGCCAGGATATAGATGGCCAGATCCGTTGCCGTCTACTTCCTGTAAGCGGCAGTCGATGTGGCCGCCTACTTGTATATAAACAGAAAAGACTATTTGAGGTATTTGTCGATAATGAATGGTGCGTTGACACCTATGGTGCACTGAGTGCACATAGTTCCGTGTTTAGCATACAAGGTATGCAGTTAGATACTTACTTCATGGCTGCGCGTTGTTCACGCGAGTCCAGTTGGGTTCACGTGTGGTGGACCGTTGTTACTTGTGGTTTTTGTGAGGTTTCACGTGGTTTGTGTGTGACGTGCACGTGGTTTTGTGTACGTGGTGAGTAGTACGACGCCTACCGTGGTTACCTCTCCAGTTGGGTGCCCCAGGTTCTTTGTGAGCCAGGCTGTTAGCTCGGGGCTTTGTCCCGATACTTGTGTTGTACCGTCGAGGTCTGTGTCGTCTGACCTGGACACCCTCACTCCTGTGTTTGAGTTGTACGTCCGACTGAGGGAAAGACGACAGTGGGACAGTGACACTTGTGTTTGTCTTTAGTCACTTGTAGCGCGCTCGTAGTTGGGGGTACGGACACCAGTAGTCGACACTGGTCCCCAGCTAGTCCTTTTCCAGTGCCTCACTCTAGCGAGCCCGGGCCAGGGTCTCTGGAGGTGCTAGGCATGGGCCTGTGACCGTGTGGTCCGCAGGTGGTGGTGTTTAGTTGGTCTCCACAGTTGCTTGACCTTTTCACGTGGAGCGGCAGCTGGACCTTTCGTCCGTGACTGCGAGACTGAGAGGTAGACCTGTGTTAGCTTGTCCGAGTCAGTTTCTGGTGTCGCGAACCAGTTCACGTGGCTCGTGTTTGGTTGTCTCTACTTTAGCTTGTACACCTGTACTGGTTTTCCGTTTAATTATTACAGTTGCTTTTCGTAGTCGGCAGACGGTGAGTACTTTTACAGCTTTTATATCCTGCTTAGCTGTTCTATAAATTGTTGGTACTGTTTATTGCTTTGTACCTGTGGTTTTTAGTTTGCTCGGTTTTGGGGGAGTTCCCTACTGAGCCAGTGACTAGCGAGGCTCACCCCTACCCCCACAGGTGAGAGCGAGGAGGACGTTTCACGACCGTCGTCCAGTTCAGAGCCACGCCATAGCGGTGCAGGGTCGGTACCTCCAGCTATGTAGTAGCAGCTCCAGCACTGTAGTGTAGTTAGTTTGTTTATTTTCCTCAGTTGTACCTCGGGGTATGCCCAAGCTCTTGTACTTCTTTTCAGTTTTGTGGAAATATGGCTATGTAACTTGTGAAATATATATTAAATATGGTGTGTTCCTTTGTGTTTACACGGACTGTGGTTTGGTATCCCTTGCGAGGCTTCGGCCCGTTCGCGGGAGGCGGACTCGGATCAAGTACGTTATTGGTTTAACGGGCTCGGACGAGGTGTTCCGTCACATTACCATACTGCATTAGTACTGCACCAAGCCCTCTTCTGGATCATCTGTATATACAACAAAGCCACCACTTCCTACTGGTATTGTCAATACCGGTGCCGCTGTAAGTCTCTTCTTTAATTCCATAAAACTTCTTTGACATTCACCAGACCATACAAATGGCACACCCTTTCTAGTCAGTCTAGTCATGGGTGCCGCAATCTTGGAAAAATCTTGAATGAAGCGCCTATAATAACCCGCTAACCCTAGAAAGCTTCTAATCTCAGAGATTGTCTTAGGCACTTCCCATCTCATCACTGCTTCCACTTTACTTGGGTCAACTGCCACTCCCTCAGTTGAAATGACATGGCCCAAGAACTGGATCACTTTTAGCCAAAATTCACACTTACTGAATTTGGCAAACAACTAATTATCTCTTAACAATTGCAAAGCTAGCCTCAAATGTGCTGCATGCTCCTCTTCAGATGCTGAGTAAATTAGAATATCATATATAAAGACCACAATAAATTGGTCCAAATACGGATGAAAAATTATGTTCATCAGATCCATAAATGCTGCAGGAGCATTGGTTAGCCCAAATAGCATAACCACAAACTCATAGTGACCATATCGGGTTCTAAATGTTGTTTTATCAATATCACCCTCTCTAATTCTCAACTGATGGTACCCTGACCTTAAGTCAATTTTAGAAAATACTTTATCCGATTGCAACTGATCAAATAGGTCATCAATTCTAGGTAACAGGTACTTATTCTTTATGGTCACTTCATTCAATTTCCTGTAATCAATACACATTCTAAAGCTTCCATCTTTCTTTCTTACAAACAACACCGGCGCCCCCCATGGGGAGTGACTCGGTCTAATGAACCCTTTTTCCAACAATTCTTCTAACTGATTTTTCAATTCTATAAGTTCTGCTGGCGCCATCCGATATGGTGCTTTAGAAATCGGCATGGTGCCCGGCAACAACTCAATGGCAATGTCCACCTCTCTATGTGGAGCTAAACCCAGCAAATCATCTGGAAAAACATCTACAAATTCTCTAACCACGGGAACTGCTTCTACAGACTTATCAGTCTTAACCAGACTCACAGAAGCTAAGTAAGCTACACATCCCTCATTAATTAATTTTCTAGCTTTAATTGTAGAAATCATAAACTTAGAAGTACAGAAGAGCATACCTTGATATTCAAACACTGAACCATTGGGGTGACAAAACTTGATTCTTTTCTTTCTGCAATCTAGCATAGCTCCATAAGCTTCAAGCCAGTCCATACCCTAAATAATATCATAATCAGTTAACTGAAGAGCATACAACCGGCCCGGCATCTGGTTCCCTTGAACCACAACAGGAGCTTCATCTATGTAACACGAGGTAAGCATAAACTCACCCGAGGGAACCTCCACTACTAATTCACATGACTTCTCTTCTAGAGGATGAGCCATACAAAATTCTTTGGAAATGAAAGAATGAGAAGCACCTGAATCAAATAGAACTTTGGCTGAAAAATCATAAATAGGTATTGTACCTTCTATCATGTTCGATGCCTCTGCCTGGGCACGGGTGATAGTCATAACCCGACCCCTACCTTGCTGCTGTGGTGCACCTCCACCACGACTAGCTAATGACTGCTGGGGCTACTGCTATTGCTGAACACCTCTACCATATTCTCTCGGATAGGGGCAATTGCGGATCAAATGCCCTGGCTGATTACAATTATAACACCTGTAACTTGGTGGAATAGTGGGCTGCCTGGCAGTGCTCTCCTGCGATTCCTCTACCTCTGGCTTATAGCCACGCCCCTGCTGGAACTGCTGACGACCTCCTCTTCCTTTGCCCTTAAATACTTGCTTTAATTTCTGACCCCACTTACAAAAACTTGAAGATGAAGGTCCTGCTGGTGCTTTTCCCTTACTGACTCCTACTGCCTGCTGGGGTAGCCGAAAACTACCCGAACCTGACCCGCTCGCATGTCGAGCCCGAATAGACCTCTCAAGTGTAGCTGCTCTCTGGGTTGCTTCTTCAACTGTTCTACACATTAACGGTATCACCGCATTCTGCAACTCTTCCCTCAAACCCCGAATAAAATACTCAACCATCATAGCATTATCCGATACTACATAAGGCGCATATCGGCTAAGTGCCATAAACCGCATCTGATATTCTAAAACTGAGGTATTACCTTGCTGAAGTGTCCAGAATTGCTCTCTTTTCACCTGCTGCACTTGAAGTGGAAAGAATGTGTCATTCAATGCCTCGAGAAATCCCGACCAGGTAATAAACTCCTATGTCCTACCTGCAAAGATAGTCTACATCTTCAGCTGCCACCACTGCTGCGCAAAACCTCTCAACTGGTATGCAGCTAGCACAACTTTGTCCACTTCTGGACACCTCATGGTCGTAAAGACCCTTTCAATCTCATGAATCCAGTGCTCTGCCCTATCTGAATTCGGCCCTCCTGTATAAGTGGGCGGCTGCAACCTCAAAAACTTTTCAATTTGCATCACCGGCTCTTCTGCTGCTACTGGTGGTGGTGGTGGTACAGGTGCCACATAAGGTACCTCCACCCCTAGTGGTGGTACAACTGAGGCCACAGGTACTCCAGCAACTGGTGGTACTGCTGCTAGAGGTACCGATGCCTGCTGATCCATCCTCATCCGAATATCGGTGAGGCTTTCCCAAATCCTCTCAATCATACGCTGAGTGGGCTCCTCAGGGTCCTCTCCTCCACCACCCAAGTCTCTTCTATCAGCCATCTCAACTTCCTACACAAATAACATAACAATCACAATAAAACTGGTCATTACAAAACCAGGGTCAGCTACCAGCAGTGTACAAGTGTGGAAATAATACTATGTAATTTTGCGGTTCCTTTATATTTACACAGACCTCGCTCTGATACCAACTGTGACGGAACGCCTCGCTCTAGCCCATTAAACCAATAACGAACTTGACCTGCGCTCGCCTCCCGCGAACGGGTCGTAGCCTCGCAAGGGATACCACATACGAGTCCGTGAAAACAAAAAGGAACACACATGCTCACATATATGAATCACCATTTCACATATAAGGTACAAGATTTACATAGCCAAATTTCAACAAAAGTATAAGAGAGTACAGGAGCCTGGGGCATACCCCAAGGTACACTGGTACAACTGAAGAAAGAAACTACACTGTTGGGGGTGCTGGCCCAACACCGCTGCGTCGCGGCCCTGAATCGGAAGACGGTAACGAAACCTCCTCCTCGCCTTCACCTGTGGGGAGTAGGGGTGAGCCTCACTAGTCACTGGCTCAGTAGGGAACTCCCCCAACTCGAGCAAACCATACACAAGTACGGAGGCAATAAACTATACTAGCAGTTTATAGCACAACCACGCAGGTTATTAAAGCAATAAATATACTTACCATTTGCCGACTATATTAAACAAAGTAAGTAAATAAATGGCAAAACTCAATCACGTGTACGAGCTAAAGTAGAGACCGCCACACTCGAGCCACGTAGACTGCTTCGCGACACCAGTAACTGACTCGGACAAACAAACACAAGTCTACCTCTCAGTCTCTCAGCCAAGGATGAAAGGTCCAGCTGCTGCTCCATGTGTAAAAGTCAAACAACTGTGGAGTCCAACTAAACACCACACCTGCGGGTACACAGCCGCAGGCCCATGCCTGGCACCTCTGGGGTCTCTGGCCGGAGAACCCTAGAGTGAGGCACTGGAAAGGACTAGCTGGGGACCAGTGTCGACTACTGGTGTCCATACCCCCAACTAAGAGCGCGCTACAAGTGACTAAAAACAAACTCAAAAGTCACTGTCCCACTGTCGTCTTTCCCTCATCTGGACATACAACTCAAACAAAAGAGTGAGGGTGTCCACGACAGACGACACAGACCTCGACGGTACAACACAAGTATCGGGACAAGTTCCGAACTAACAGCCTGGCTCACAGAGAACCTGGGGCACCCAATTGGAGAGGTAACCACAGTAGGCGTCGTACTACCTGCCACGTACACAAAACCACCTGCGCACCGCACAAACCACGTGAAATCTTTCAACACTCACGAGTACCGACTGTCCACAACACGTGAACATAAAGCGTCTCGCGTGTATACCATGCCAACTCATAAACCACTAGCTAGCTACGTAACCAACATGCTAGCCTCGAAAAACATGCGCTCCCAGAGCGCCACAGGTGCCAATGCACCACACGATATTGACAAATATATTGAATAATGACAATCAAATAATTATATTACATAAATCATGCACATTCAGACCACTTGGCTGTGGTCGCGACATGGGCCTGTGTCGCCTTCAGAATGCGACGGCCCGATATGCCGCGTTCACCGTATGAACGCGACGCACCAACATGTCGCGTCCCCCATTTGAACGCGTCAAGTCGACCTGTCACGTTCAGATCGCGATAGGGGGTTCCGTCGCCTACACAGGCAGGAACCCTAATCCGGGATCCTCTCCACGGATTACCATTCCATGCTATGCAAACCACCCTTAATTCTTGTTTTGCATGCTTTTGTGAGTCCCTAATCATGGTATCTACTGTTAGAAACACAAATAACAAATCAAACGATTGTCACCCGTGATCTACAGCTGAGAAACGGGAGGAATTACCCTACCTTCGCGAAGAACACGCAACCCGACGATCCCTTGGTGTTTCCCCCGCTCCACGCGAGCTTCCTGTGGCGAGAACACGCTAAATCGACTGAAGCCCATGGAAATCACCGCAGCTTCCTCCCCCTGGCCAAGCAGAACTCATTGCAGCTCTGTTTTGTTAGCGTTACTTAAAAACTCCCAGTGGTTGAGAATGCGACGTATCACCTTGTCGCGACCTAATCGCGACGGGGTTAGACGTCACCTTCCCAAGAGCTGACGTCTGCATGCCGCTCAGCGCGCGACACGCGGTGCACATGCAGACTATCAGTGCCTCAAAGCGGCAACAAGAACACGACAGGCAAGTCGGTCGCGTCCAGAATGCGACGACCCCCGCTATCGCGATCACAGACAGAGAACCATGGGGTGTTGCAGGCCCAGACTATTGGCCCAGTAAGCCCCAAAAACACGCACGCACACTGATCACAAGCCACATTGGCCACATATTGGCCTCACAAGCGCTGAACACAAGATCCACAAGGATCCGAAAAACGCGCGACGTTATAAGAACTCTACCATACCCTGCCCTTTAATTGCTTTTAGCAGCACATAGGAGATATCAAACTCCATGAGAAGTAGTGCCCATTTTCCCAGCCTCCCTGACAGGACCGGTTGCTTGAGCAAGAATTTGAGCAGGTCACATCGAGAGATGAGTTGGACTTTATGTGCCAGCAAATAATGCCTTAGTTTCTTAACGGCAAACACCAATGCCAAGCATAATTTTTCCATTGGTGCATACCGGTGTTCTGGCCCGACTAGCATCCGAATGAGATAATAAAGGGGTTGCTCTTTTCCCTCTTCATTTTCCTGAGCAAGCAATGCCCCCAGTGAAGCATCCATGGCTGCAATGTATAGAATTAAAGGTTTCCCTTTAATGGGTGCCCCCAGTACTGGCGGATTGAGGAGATACTCTTTGATTTTGTTCAAGGCATTTTGACATTCTTCATCCCAAATGAAAGGGGCTCCTTTCTTTGTCAATTTGCAGAAAGGTTGGCATCTTCTTGACAAGTTGGATATGAATCGTCTGATGTAAGCCAAACGACCTTGGAGGGAGTGTAGCTCGGTAAGTGTCTTATGGGGAGTCAATTCCCTAATGGCCTTGATCTTATTGGGGTCTATTTCAATTTCCCGATAGCGAACAATGAATCCGAGAAACTTTTCGCTTGACACGCCAAATGCACATTTCATGGGGTTCATTTTCAGCTTATACTGGCGGAGCCTTTCGAAGATCCTGCCTAAGTCTTCTACATGATTTTCCTTTTTCTCTGTCTTGACAACCAAGTCGTCCACATAGCATTCGGCCAAGTTGTGGAGCATTTCATCAAATATCTTGGTCATAGCCCTTTGGTGGGTGGCGCCTGCATTTTTCAGGCCAAAAGACATTCTTTTGTAATTGAATATGCCTTTCGGTGATCGGAAGGCCGTGTGATTTTTATCTTTGTCGGCCATTCAAATTTGGTTATATCCTGAGCTTCCATCCATAAAGGACAAGATTTCATACCCTGTGGTGACATCCAC
Organism: Colocasia esculenta; assembly: GCA_014218235.1. Lineage (NCBI taxonomy): Eukaryota > Viridiplantae > Streptophyta > Magnoliopsida > Alismatales > Araceae > Colocasia > Colocasia esculenta. The sequence continues at coordinate 33,046,810 of CM024757.1, read as the reverse complement.
CATTGTTTCAGTTATCGGCAAAGGAAAGTCATCTTTTAGGCTTGCTTTGTTTAAATCTCAGAAGTCAATACAGACCCGAACCTATCCATTCTTCTTCTTTACTGGCACTATATTGGCTAGCCATATTGGGTACATGCAGGTTTCGATGAAATCAACATCCAGAATCTTGTTGACTTCATCCACCACTTTCTTTTCTAGTTCTGGGTGCATCCTTCTTTGAGTTTGTTTCACAGGCCTGGCCTCTGGCAGAATGGCAATTCATGTTCAGCCATAGATGGATCTAAACCTGGCCTTTCTTTATAGGACCAAACAAAGCAATCCTTGAACTCTGAAAGTAATTGTTTATATGCTTGTCTTTCTTCATCATTTAACAATGCACTGATGAACACAGGACGAGGATCGTCTAGCGCCCCCAGATTTATTTCCAAAAGTTCATCAACAATGGCCTGCCCACCATCTTCTAGTTCTTGGGGCGTAGGCTCCAAATCGACGAAGTCTTGTTTGTCATATGTGCTAGCCATATATACTTCCCATTCTTTCTCTTGATAGAGAGAATTTTCATTTTCAATTTCCACGGGGCTCTGACCCTTTTGCTTTTCAATTTCCATTCTCACATGGGCAGGGTTTATACTGACCATGTTCACGGCATAGTGCACCATAGGGCCTTCAGTGTCTCCCATCCGAGGCCTCTTCTATCTTTGTGAGGAAATGGTGGGTTCCCCCTGACATTTGTAGGGTACCACAGTTCTTGAAAAATCTTACCCCTCAGACTACTCTGAGTCCGGGGAATATTTTGTTTTTGGCACATGTCTTTGATGTACTGTGGCATATCTTCGAGTTCTCCAATTATTTCTTGGGACCCAGACACAGTGTGTTCCAGACCGAAGTCATCTTGTGGAGGTTGTTTGGGTGTCAGCTCTCCTTTGTAGAACACTATCGATCTACCATCTTTATGCCGAGCTACAAAGAACTTTATTGACTCAACTGTATAGACTTCATGTCTAGTTGTCACTTATATATGTTCTTGTAGCCACGGTATTCCGGCCCCTATCAACCGGCTGATGGTATTAGTTTCTAACCTGACAACTGGTCTTTCTAATTGGAGAGGTTTTCGATTTGTATCTCTGGACTGTTGGATTTGCATGAGTGCAGCCACCCTCTCTTTGTTGACTCTTATTTTGCCACTGCTTTTCAGGGAAGCCTCTGCAATTTGTTTGCCTTTGTCTTGTTTCTTAGGGGGATCAGTTTCCCCCTCAAAGTATAGCCTAGCATCAGCCAGGTGGCATTCATACACTTTAAATGGTTTTAGGTCTGCAAAGACCCGATGTTGCTCGCCTCCTTTTGTGTATTTTAGGCATTGATGGAGAGTGGACGACACCACTAAGTTTTTATGTAGCCATGGTCTCCCTAAGAGGGCTTTAAAGGAAGTATTAGTGTCAACCACATAGAATACAACCTTTGTCACAAAATCGCCTAGGGCTAGGTCCACATCCACGTGCCCGAGGGCTTCTTCAGAGTCCTGATTGAATTCCGCTATCTTGACTCCTTCCACCTTATGTAAATAAGGGGTAAGGAACAGATTGTGAAATGTTTTTAGTGGGATAATGTTCACTGCAGAACCAGCATCGACCAGAATACGGTCTAATTCCCGCCCATTTATCTGCCCCCTCATGTACAGAGGCCTATTGTGACAGGGAGAGGGTAGTAGCATATCATCCTCTGTGAAGGTCACAAAAGTCGTTAATGCTTCATATATATTTTCTTTCATTTCTGCCACATGGGCCTCATAGGCTTCCGGCTCCTGCAATGCTGTAATGAATGCCTCATGCAATTCTTTGCTCAATGCTAAGGCATCCCAAATACTAAGGTTGGTCGGGAACCTCCCCAATGCTTGGAGAACCTTTCGATTAGCTCTATCCTTGGACTTTTCGAAGGGAGGCATTATTCCTGCCAAGTTTTTGAGTGCTTGTAATAGAAGGGGAATTGCGACACCGCCACTTATCCCCTCTTCTTGTTTTTTTTCTAGCAACAGCTTTTCATTTACAAGAGGTATCATGTCTTCTACCCTCTGTTTGATTGGTGCTTGAGAAGGTCCTTCATTCATTGCCACTGTGGGCATTGACCTATTTGCTTCAACAACAGGTTCTTCTTCCTCCTCGTCAGACAGCGGGAAGACATATTCATCACCTTTTGTTTGGGGTGCAGGGACAGGTCCTGGTTTTTCCCCTCTAAAGTATATGACCTTCTGGGGTGGCTTATTTCTTTGATAAGTTTTGAATGGCTTTCTAGCTTCAGGGGGTACACAGCGGATCCTTGATTTGGATTGTTCCCCTGCTTGAGAGGTAAACACATAGGTCATATTGCATGAGAATGTCTGCACTTTGTCGATTAAGTCTTCAACGATGCAGTCAGTTCCCCAGAACATTCCAGTTTCACTGACAGAGGAAAGGACACCCTCATCTTTTTTCATATGCTCTTGCAGCTCCATAAGCCATTTCTTCAAGCGCACTTTATGCTCCAGTTCTTCCCATGGTATGTATTTTTCCAGGGGGGTTGCCTTGGTTGGCAACATTTGTTGATATTCTTCAAGTTCATCAATCAACCTCTGGAGCCTTTTGAGAGGGCCATTGACTTCATATGCCGTGGAAGTCTCACAAACCGTGGCTTCCCTTTTCATTTTCCTTTTCTCGTTCTTCTTTTGATTCTTGATTCTCTTCCGCAAGACTGCCAATTCTTGCAAAGTCTTTTCTTTTGCTATCTCCTTGGGTGGAGCGGCGCCACCGGGATATAATTTCCTGGGTTGTTGCTTTCTTTGAGGTTTCTTAGGGGCTGACCTCTTGCTTGTATTCACTTGGGTCCAGCCTGCTTCCTCCTGCTGGTTGTGGAACATTGCATTAATGGCCTTTTCCACCATATCATTTGGGAGCTATTGATATGTGGCAAATCCAGGGAGCTTTGTCGACTGCTCAACTTGCGCTACTTCTGTTTGAATTGTAGCGTGGATTACATTCGCCGTGAATGTGAGCTTTGGTTGTTGATGTGATTGAGGTGGATTTACCAAGTGCTCAGACATGTCAATGACTCCTGCTTGAATCAATTTTTCTGCCTGATTTTTGAACAGGTAACAAGTTTCCAAAGTATGGCCCAGCATACGATGGTACGTGCAATAATTGGGCTTGTCCACCATTGTTGATTCTTCCGGATGCTTAGGCTCCGGGAGAGTAATTAAATTCTCTTGGAGACATATATCCAACAACTCTTTGGTCTACTCCCTAGTAAATGAATAAGGAGCACTGAGCCACTCAGCCAATGAAGGTGTTGATCTTTTTCATCTTTCTGATTATTTGAAGGAGCGGACGCCTCACCCTTGCCCCCTTTTCTGCCAAGAGCTGACGAGAAGGCTACAGCATTCGCTTCTCGCAATCCCGAGCCTTTATCTTTTGGCGGTTTGCCTTTTCCAAACACTATGGTTGAATTTTTTGCAAAGAAGATTTCAATCTTTGCCACTGTATTGTTGAGGTGTTCAAATGTCCAGATATTAGCCCCTAAGAGCTTTTCCTTGATTTCTAGCTTCAGACTTCTTTGGCATAATTTCACAGCATCTTCGTGTGCCAGTGGTTGTTCACATTTCATGCTCATATCACGCCATATTTTAATGAAGTCTAGAGCAGATTCATTTTTATTTTGCTTTAGAGATATAAGCCCTGCTAAGGTGACTCTTCTTTCTGTCACTCGGAAGCATTCGAAGAATTTTCTTTGCATGTCTTCTCAACCAACTATTGAGTTGGGCTTCAGTCAGGCATACCACTGAAAGGCTGGCCCAGTAAGGGATGTTGAAAAACACCTCAAAAGGTATGATTCTTCAGTTGCCAATTCTCCCATGATGCTCATATAATAAGCTATATGTTCATGAGGGGACCCATCCCCATTGAATTTTGAGAATTTAGGGACCTTTGTGTGTTCTGCTGGGAGCTTTTTAAAGAGATGGTGTATAGGGTATGGTACCCTATATAGGTCATAGGTGGCAGACCCCTCATTCTGCTCAGCCATCTTTACTTCAATTGTTTGTTCAATCATGGCCCTCTAAGGGACCATTGTACCTTCAAATGAAGTATTTAATTGTGGTGCATCATGCCTTTGTTCTGTAACATGCACCTCTTGAGTTTCCTCGTGGCTTGAATTTGGATTCTCAATTGGTTACCTAAACGTGAATTCTGCACGGGGTGTACTTGGTAGCACGTTCCCGAGCTGGGGTGCCACTATAGGCAATGCTGGTTGGCTTGCTTGTTGAAGTTGCTGAGGTTGCAGTATCTGTTGTGTCGACTGCGGAGGTTGTAGTGGTGGTGATGGTTGTGGTGGCGGTGGCGCCGCCATTCCCAATTGTTACATAAGGCTTTCTAACATTGCCTTTAGCTTCAGATTTTCTTGCATTACCATTTCTAAATTTGGCAATGAGGGTACCCTAATATTAGGGTTTTCAGCTGATCGACTCTGATCCAGAGGGTGATTTGATGTGGTGGCAATGTCAGCAGCCTCCATGCCTCCTTCGTTCTGAGGTGGTGAGTCCATCTCCACTTTTACCTGGTCAAGCTAGGCTCGAGCTTGCTCTCTTCTGCGACTAGATATCGTGGGATGCTGCTCCATATTTGAGGTTTTTGCCCGGTCAGTTAGAGGAATAGCACGTGTATATCTGCATGCCTTCTTTAGTGATCTATAATGTTCTTCTCTTCTTCTGCCTAGGGCGTACAGTGGCACCCAGGAGTTGGAAAACTGATCTTCTAGGGATATCATCATCCCTCTTGTGTTCTTCTGACTCGAAATTTTGCCCTATCTTCGGGCTTCTTCTCTTCTTTCTTGATATACCCATTTCCTTTTAGATCCTCTTTGTAGATCAACAGGCAAAGAAGGAGTGCATTCTTTGGTCCGAGACTCTTGGGAAGACTCCCTCTGTCTCTCTGGGACGCTTCTTCTTTTGGAAGTTTGCCACTTTGCTGGGTCTCGCTTCATGACCGCTCTCGCATTTTTCCGCCCTACAAGAGATTCCAGGGCCCTTGTCCTTCGGAGTTCTTGAGCTTCTTCTCTGGTGACCCACGCCTGTTTAACACGAGGCGGGCTATATATCTCATCCTTTCCAACATTGACTTTGTATTTCTTGAAGCCAATTTTGTCAAATTTATGGTTCTTGGTTTCAGCTTTTCTCCATTGCTTCTTCATATTTTTCACCTTGAAACTCGGCTTGTCCTACCACACTTTAGGCAGTATGCCAAAATTGTTCTTTACCTGTACAGTAGCTACATGCCGTTCCGATATCACTAGGGTCTCACTGTCATCTAGGCGGATCTGGAGATTGCCAACTCGGACAGTCTTGCCAGAACCTGAAATGCCACATGTTGTGGGCTTCTTTCTAGACTTGCGCCTTCTGTTCTTTCCAATAGTTGGAGTATCGACAAAGTTGATGGCATAGGTTGCAAACATTTGTATCAAGTTGGCCTCCTGAGCTTGAGGCTCTTCTTTTTCTTGTTTTGCTTCATGGGCCTTGGCAGCAGTTGGTAGTATGGCTGGTATCACGCCGAGGAAGTATGGAGACTCCACCACTGGCGGGAAATCTTTAAATCTGGTCGGTGTAGTGAGGTAGTCATTCCTTATGTGGTCTTAGATCACGAGTGAGCCGAAGAACACGCTCGGAGTGTGAGCAATAGCCGCCGTTGCAGAGTTATGACCTGCACAAAAATTATAATGTGAGAACATCTTATTGTTAGGGTGTTGTCTGATGGGGAGATGAAGGGAAGGGAGGTCCCCAGTGGAGTCGCCATCTCTATGAGAATCATTTTTTAACTTTTTAAAATTTCATCTTTTGGAATTTGATTTATTTGGCTTTTATTTATTTACATGGACATAATCTTATTTAGTTCATTTGACTCCCCCACTAACCTCGGTTAGTGTTAATTATATCAGCACAAAGGCTGAACACCCTTGATTAAGCATCAGACAACCCCTTTGAAATAGAAGAGTGTAACTCACAATTGAACAAAATGAATTGTACATGAAAGAAAATAAAATTGCAAACATACAATCTATTTTTTTGGAAATTTTTTATATTTATTTCATTTGTTTATTGACATTTAAATTCATTTTCTCATTTTTAGGTATTTTTTAAAATCATTGATTTCATTTATTTACTTATTTTTGTCATTTATTTATTTAAATTATGATTATGCGGATTAAATTAATGTTTTCATTTATTTATTTGATTTAAAGGGAGATTAACTTAAGGTGGATCAAAAATGACATGAAACATGACTCGTTTGTTATTTTTAAGCTATGGTAAATTAAACAATAATGTTTGTGAAATATTTTACTAAGGTTCGTTGAAAAATTGGTTGATTTTGATTAAGAAATCACTTGGTGAAGAGCTTGAAATAAACGTGACACTACATGTAATTATTCATATAATGCATAATTAAATAAGTGATATTAGCCTAATAGGCCCATTAAGCATCACATGTAAGGGTATACCACATGCCGACCCATTAACTGTCATTCGGCCCATTAAGCATGAAGCATCATAGTCATTTAACAAATCATGGCATAAAAGATACAAGTCCGGCCCAATAAGCAATTTGAGGCCCAATAAGAAATTTGGCCCAATAAGGGAAACCCAATGGACCTTGATTGAGACTTGAGAAAATTAAAATTGTGCCTTGCACAATATTCTTTAGGGCTGCCTTGCAGACGCTTCTCCCAGACCGCCTTGCAGTCCTTCTCAGAGCCTTGCTCTGTGTTGAAAACTCCAAAAATCCTCTCCCTTGGCTTGGGGCACCCCCCTCCTTTTATAGTGAAAGGAGGAGAGATCACCACTGGGACATGTGTGTACCTCCGCTGGGAGGTTTGCGCAACTCCACCGGGAGGTTTGCATAACTCCACCGGGAGATTTGCTTTGACAATTTGCATGCTAGCCCCTGGCAACTTTCTTTTTTTTCTTTCCTTTCTTTGTTCGTCTCCTTCCCTCGGTTGGTCTCTGCGAGAGACAGAGCAGAGGAAGAGGAGGTGTGCGGCCTCCTTCCTCTTCCTCCCTTCCTGCTCGACGGCGGCCCTCACAGGGGATAGCAGCGGCGGCGGCAGCAGAGTAGCAGGGCGGCGGTGACAGCAGCAGCACTAGCAGCGGCAGTAGGAACAAGCAGCAACAGCAGGGGCCGCAGTGGTGCGGGCCATCGGCAGCAGTGGCGGTAGCCGGGGCCGGCGGCGGACACCCCAGGCAGGGGCGACGGCGGCAGCAGCAGTGGGGGCTGGCGGCGGCCACCCCAGGCAAGGGCGACGACGGAAACAGCAGGAGGGGCCGGCGGCGATAGTAGGGCCTCCCCTCCTCTGCCTCTTCTTCTTCGTCCCATGCGACAGGGCCAGGCAGAAGTGACAACGAGGGCAAGCAGCAACGGAGGTGAGTTTTTTTTTCTTTATTTCTTTCTTTTTCTTTTTTCTGTTTTCTTCTTATTTTCTCATGCTACTTCCGGAATAAAAGAATGGACCAAAGAAATTTTGGTACAATAGAAGTCTACCAACTAGTATGGTTGTTGGGCCAGTTTGTTCGGCCAGTCATCACAAATGGTATCAGAGACTTGCCCAGCCGGAAGTGCAGGAACTAAGTGCCACACAGGGCAAAGTGCTACGCTATGGGAGCCACCTCTTGAGGCCATAATGGTGCAAAGTGCTACATAGTAGGAGCCACCTCTTGAGCCTGTGAGGGCCACCTCTAGAATCCTGCCTGCCTAGGGTTTGATTATGTGCTATATGTGAGCAGCGACGAGGACGTCGCTTATATGAGAGGGGTAGATTGTAACACCTCATATAACAATATGTTAAATGGACTAAATCAGCAAACTACCAACAACTCAGACAAGTCATTTTTAGAGCTTGAGCAGGAAAAGAACTCTGAAGTTAAGCGTGCTCAGTTGGGAGTAGTCCTAGGATGGGTGACCTTCCTGGAAAGTCTACCAACTAGTATGGTTGTTGGGTCAGTTTGTTGGTTGGGTCGTCACAAAATATAACATGTTGTACAGAAGTCAACTTTGCAATAGAGGTTACAAAGTCATTCTTGAAGCTTCTCATTATGCTGTGTTGGATAAAAACTCAAATGAAATCAAGTTCATTGATTAAAGTTGCAATAATATCTATACCATTGCATTGGATGAAGTTCCCTGTGATGATATTTGTCTAATTACTAATAATTTTGAAAATGCATGATTGTGGCATAAAAGGTTAGGTCATACTGGTCTTAGTATAATTTAAAATTTGTGTATATTTAATTTGGTTAGAGGTTTCCCAAAAATAAAAATTGAAGCTAATAAAGTCTATGTTGCATGTGCTAACGGTAAACAAACATGAGGTTCTTTAAAAAATAAAAATATTGTCTCCTCGACACGATGTTTAGAGCTACTTCATATTGATTTGTTTGGTGCAACTAGAACTATAAGCATGGGTTGAAAATCTTATTGGTTTGTGATTATGAATGATTATTCTAGATTTATATAGTAATATTTTTGTCAAATAAAAATGATGCTCTGACTAAATTTAAAGTAGTGTTTTACAGGAAAATATAAAATGAGAAAGGTTATTTGTTTATAGGAATAATCATGGTAAGGATTTGAAAACATGAAATTTGATAATTTTTAAGAGAATAAAGGTACACACACAATTTTTTCTTCACCAAGAAATCCACATCAAAATGTAGTTATAGAAAGGAAAAACATAGCCTTGATGGACAGGACAATACTGAATGAAAATATGCCACATCCCAAAAAGAAGGGGCATGACGACAATATCACAACAGACAGAAATGGTAGACTGTGTTAAATTACTCTCTAATAATATATAAATCATTAGTCAGCAGTTAAATGATTTAACAGGAAATATAAATAATAGGAACGAGTATTTAATAGATAACATGCTTGATAGGGAATGTAGCTGACAGGAACATGTGTTTAACATATAACAAGCTTAACTAGAAATGTAACTAATCAGGACAATATTCAGTAAGGAGGTCAGAACAGTTATAAGAACAAGGTATGAACATCTGAACAGATAATCAAGATTAGGTCAACTCAGTCAAGAGTATAAATAGTAAACGGTCTCAACCAGAACAAATAGAAAATAATCTCATGCAGAATAAGTAGTAAATAGTCTCATGCAGTCAGGTAAACAACATAATTGAATTATCAATCTAGTAAACAATAACAGTCAAGCAAGCAGTACAGTGTCATGCCAAACACTTAATCTTTGTCCTTCGCGGCATTCAACTAGAACATTCGGGTGCTTCTCTTGGGACTAGATCAGAGCCCTATGAACATGCATTAGTCTATGTTGGTCTAAAACCCCAGAAAAATGCTTTCATGACAATTCAGTAATTTAGGAAATGACTAGAAATTTCAAGAAGATAGTTCAGAGCTTTGGTAGGAATTATAATTCAAAGAATAAATCCAAGAAATCAGAGTAATTATCAGGATGAGGACAGAACAGTTATATACGCCACAAACTGTTACTTAAACTAATCAATGAAAAGCTCTGAACTAATGACTAGTAGAACAAGGGATTAAGACTCATACACACTTACTATGAGTTTAATTAGAGGATTTAAATGATAAACTCGAGGGTTCTAGATAGGCAAGGAACTAAACTAAACACTAACTATATACCAACAATAATACATCAGAAGGGCTTTGCTAATTACACTAAATGAGGATGATTAACATTTATTAAAGACTTAATCAGGATTTAAATCACAACTGACAGAGTTTCAAGATAGAAAAAGATGAAACTAAACTAAACTAAACACTAATGACAGACTAAAAGCAATATCTAATACAAGACTCGCTAACACTACTCTAAAATAAGATAATTAACATGCTAACTAATGACCAATAGAGAGATTAGAGGACCCTACAAAAAACCTTGGAGTTTTGAGAAGCCCTTGAGCCTTTACCCTTGCCTTGGAGCTCCTCCTTCTTCTCCCCTTGCTTGGGGCCTTCTGCTCTTGCCCTGAGGTGGGGGAGGAGGAGGCCATATGGGAGTATTTATAGGGAAGGAATGTTCTATCATCTTTTTTGAATTTTCAATATTTGACTAAAAGATGTAGGGGGTGGTTCTAGTTGGTGGGGCCCACTTGGGTTACTTAGGGGCTAAGTAACCCAAATTATATTTAACACCTCATAAAATCTGCCTCTTTTAGTTTTAACCTCAAAATTTTAAGAATTGTAAATATACTCTTTTATGAATTGCATTTATGTCCATACTAATTATTGGGGTATTACACTCTCCCCCACTTAAAAGGAATTTGGTTCTCCAAATTTACTCAGACTGTCAAGAATCAAGACTCAGACTATCAGGAAATAAGGCTCGAACTGTTAGGAAAAAAGACAAATCGTCAACAGTTCCAAGAATTTAATTATCAAGTCACACAAGACTATACTATGTTAGCTTAATCCAAGGTTTCTACCCATCCTCACAGATCAACTACAAGATGTGAAGGCTAGTAATCTCAGATTACAAGTCCTCAAAACTAGGCTCTGATACCACTTCTGTCACGTCCCCAAGAAGAAGGGGCATGGCGACAATGTCAGAACAAGCAAGAATGATTAAGCAATTGTAATAAAACATAGGATATCAAGACTAAATTGGTCACTATATTTATACAAGAGCAATTTCAAAGGCCAACAGTAAAGTGTAACCAATCTTCTATCAAGTGGGTTCAGCCACTCAACACAATTCCCACCTGTGCTAAATTACACTTGAGAATTATCTGAAAAATGTTAATAAAAATAGGGTGAGTGATAAGCTCAGTAAGATTTACCCTCTAATAATATATAAATCATTAGTCAACAGTTAAACAATTTAAACATGAAATAGAAATAACATGAACATATATTTAATAGATAACATGCTTGATAGGGAATGTAGCTAACAAGAATAGGTGTTTAACAATAACAAACTTAACTGGAAAGGTAACTGATCAGGGCGGGTGTGCATTAGGATTCAGTATGGAGGTCAAAATAGTTATAGGAATAAGGTATGAACAGATAATCAAGATTAGACCAACTTAGTCAAAAATATAGATAGTAAATAGTCTCAACTAGGATAAATAGGAAATAATCTCAAGCAGAATAAGTAATAAATAGTCTTAGGCAGTCAGGTAAGTAGGATAATTGAATTGTCAATCTAGTAAACAATAATAGTCAGGGAGTCAATACATTATCATGCCAAACATCTGATTTTTGTCCTCTGCAGCATTCAGTTCAAACATTGGGTGCTCCTCTCGGGGCCAGATCAGGACCCTATGGCACAAACATTAATCTAGGTGGGTCTAAGACCCCAGAAAAATACTTTAATGGCAATTCAATAATTTAGGAAATGACCAGGAATTTCAAGAAGTTATTTAGAGCTTTAGCAGGAAATTCAAAGAATAAAGTCAGAAAATTAGAGTAATTATTAGGATGAGGACAAAATAGTTATATGCACCACAAGCTATTATTAAAACTAATCAATGAAAAGCTCTGAACTAATGACTAGTAGAACAAGGGATTATGACTTATACACACTTAATATGAATTTAATCAGGGGATTTAAATGATAAACTGGTGAGGGTTCTCGATAGGCAAGGAACTAAACTAAACACTAACTATATACCAACAATAATACATCAGAAGAGCTTTGCTAATTACATTAAATGAGATAACATTTATTAAAGACTTAATCAAGGATTTAAATCACAAATTGACAGAGTTTCAAGATAGAAAAGGGCTAAACTAAACTAAACTAAACACTAATGACAGACTAGTAACAATATCTAAAACAAGACTTGCCAACATTATAAAATAAGATAATTAACATGCTAACTAATAACCAAGAGAGAGATTAGAGAAGCCTATATAAAACCTTGGAGTTTGGAGAAGCCCTTAGCCTTAACCTTTGCCTTGGAGCTCCTCCTCCTTCTTCTCACCTTGCTTGGGCCCTTGGGCTCTTGTCTTAAGGTGGGAGAGGAGGTGGCCATATATAGGGGGGTATTTATAGGGAAGGGGTCATCTATCATCTTTTTCGGATTTCCAATATGGGACTAAAAAGATGTAGGGGGCAGTTATGGTTGGTGGGACCAACATGGGTTACTTAGAGGCTAAATAACTCAAATTATATTTAATACTTCATAAAATCTGCCACTTTCACTTTTAACCTTAGATTTTCAACAATTGTAGATATACTCTTTTTTTAATTATATTTATGTCCATACTAATTATTGGGATATTAAAAAATAATTTACCAAGATATTTTTGTGCAAAGGTAGTAAGTATTGCATGTTACATAGTAAACAGGGCTATGGTAAGATTTTTTTTTTTTTTGCAAAAAATCCCTTATGAATTGTTTCGAGGTAAAAAATCAAATATTACATATTTTAAACCTTTTGGTTGTCTACACTTTATTCTAAATAATGGGAAGACAAATCTTAAAAATTTGCTGCTAGGAGTGGTAGAAGAATTTTTCTTGGTTATTTTTTAAATTCTAGAACATATAGAATTTTTAATAAAAGAATATTGATTGTGGAAGAAAGTTCACAAATATTTTTGATGAATCTGAGCCCAAACGGACAAATAAATTTGGTGTGACTTTTAATGTAAAATAAAATAATAAGAAAAACAAAAAAGATCGTAGGACAAAGCTAAAGAGGGTGATCCATAAATCAATAGAGAAGGCTCAGAAGATCTAAGTTTAGAGGTAATATAGAAAGAATAAGAGGAACATCATGACTTGCTAAGAAATTGGATATTTTTGGACCACCCTATACAGAACATCATCAATAATGTAGAAGATGGTATGAAAACTAAATCTTTATCAAGATAAATAATCGAAGAAGATTATATTGCTCTGATTTCACATATTGAACCTAAATGTGTTGATGATGCTTTAAAAGATGAATCATGAGTTATGACAATGCATGAGAAATTAAATCAATCTAAAAGGAATAAAGTTTGGACCCTTGTACCTTATCCTAAAAATCTACCTGTCATAGGCATTAAATGGGTATTTTGAAATAAATTTAATGAGTCCAGAATGGTAATAAGGAATAAAACTAGATTAGTGGCTAAAGATTACTGTCAAAAAATTGGTTTAGATTATGAAGAATCTTTTGCTCATATTGCTAGTTAGAAGTAGTGAGAATAATACTAGTTTTTGCATGTTCTAAAAATTTCAAACTGTTCCAAATATATGTAAAAAGTATTTTCTTAAATGTTATATAAAAGAAGAAGTTTATGTCAGTCAATCCCATGGTTTTGAAGATTTAAAAAATTGTCATCATGTTTATAAGTTGCAAAAAACTCTGTATGATTTTAAACAAGTTTCAAGGGCCTGGTATAATATATTGAGCTCATTTCATATTAAAAATAATTTCAAAATGGGCAATGTAGATCAAATACTCTATACAGAATCATACAATAAAGAAATTTTGGTTGTTCAAATTTATGTAGATGATATTATTTTTGGAACAACTAATAAATTTTTATTTAAAAATTTTGTTGAGTTGATGCAAAGTGAATTTGAAACGAGTCTCATGGATGAGCTGAGCTTCTTTGGGACAACAAATAAAATAAATAAAGGAAGGTATGTTCATAAACCAGTTAAAATATATCTCAGAATTGCTAAAGAAGTGATTTTGATAAAGCCAAAACCAATGTCGACTCCCATGTCGATTTCTACAAAATTGGAAATTGATGAGAAAGATAAAAATATGGATCTCAAACTTTTTAGAGGAATGATTGGCTTACTATTATACTCGATTGCTAGTAGATATGATATACAATTTGTTGTGTCTTTATGTACAAGATTTTAGGTGCACCTAAAGAATCATATTTAATTACAACAAAAAGAATTTTAGATATTTTGTAGGAACTGTTGATCTTGGTATTTGGTATCTTGTTGGTTGTGAACTTGATTTAATTACTTTTTTGATGTTGATTATGATAGATGAAAATTGATAGAAAAAGTACCAACGGTCAATGTATGTTTTTTAGGAGATTGCATGGTCATATGGTTTTCTAAGAAACAACATTCAATTGCTTTATCAACTATAGAAGCTGAATATGTTGCAATTGGCAGTTGTGGAGCACAACTATTTTGGATTAAACACCAGTTTTTAGATTATAATGTTGAATTGAAATGTGTACCTAACACCAGTGTTATAATTTTTTATAAAAATCTTATTCAGCACTCATGTACCTAGCACATAGAAATCATACACCATTTTTTAAGGGATCATGTCTTGAAAGGCGACTTTGAGTTGAGATTCATAGAGTTTATGCACAAATAGTAGATATTTTCACTAAACCTTTGCCTGAGGATAAGTTCACTTTATTGAGTGTGGAGGTATTTCCTGTTTGGGTTGGAACCAAATGGGCCTACACTTGAAGAGGGGGAAGATGATCGCCGGTGACGAACGAATGCCTACAAAACCAGAACGGAATCAGGGGGCCCGGTTGAAGAACCGGGGAGAACCCTCCGATGCCTAAATCAGTAAACTGCCAGTGAGGCTGGGAGGAGAAGGGTTCAGTGTTGTGCGATAATGATGTGTGTTGGATCACGTATGTCTGCATGGAGGATTACCGGAGCCTTTTATAGGCAGAAGTGCTGAGGGAGAGGGACGAAACATCCCTGATCAACGCCATAAAGGGCGCGCCTGTTAGCGCCATTGGCGGGGAGGCGCCCGTTGAGGGGCCTTGCAGTTAACACACCATTTAATCGTGGGGCATGAATGATGCAGCAGTTGTAACCGTTACAAGGAGACGAAGGGCTGTTTGAATCCTCCTGGTCAGAGGTACTGGGCAGGAGGCCTGTTCGGTAAATGGAACTTGTTGCTCGGTGACAAGGCCTGCTATTGGATGTCCGATGCACGGAAGTGATGTTCAGTCCGAAGAGGCCCTGACGCATGCCGAGCAGCATCTGCTTGGAAAAGAGGGCCATGGGCCGAACAGGCTGTAAGGCGTCCAAAGACGGTTCTTGGATCCCGCTAGTATCTGAATGCAAGGATCGCCCTCGGGACCTTAAAGCTATTCTTAAGAGGTCGTGGCGTCCTACGGAAGGGCCACATCTGTCCGTCAAATTGGGTTGGGCCATGATGGGCTCTGCGCACGAAGGTGGCTAGGAATAGCCACCATACATGCCCCCCACGCCTTCGAGTGAGCTCGGGAACTGAGACGCTCGAGGCCGGAAGCCTGCTCGAACGTCACCTCCGTATTAAATGTGACGATGACCTCGGATGTATGGGCGGCGGCGAGGCGACAACACTCACCATGCCTCCTCGATAGCAGAGAAAATCCCATGATGGCGGGGTGACGTGTCGAGCCGGGGGCTCCCCGCAGTACATCTGAACGGTCATTTTGGAGCGGGGGGCGCCGCCTTGGTATTTCGAATTTCGCGCCCTCCTTTCCTTATAAGGAAGAGGAGGGGCGAAGGCGGGGAAACCATGCCTCTATCATTTTTCGGAGAGCCTGCTTGCCCCCCAAGCATCTCTTCTTCATCTTCCTCCTCGCGATCTCCAGCTCCATCACCTTCTTTGTTGCTGCGACTTTCGGTGATGGCCAGCAAGGGAAAAGCTGCCGCAGTTGCCGAAGTGAGCGGAGTGGCACCGGCGGGCGCCCAGGGGCCGCGATGCCGCCATTACAAGAGCCACCGGGAGCGCTTCCGGATTGGCAACGAGTATGAGATCGTGATGGCGAGGGAGGAGGACTCACAACTGACGAACAGGCCAAGGTGCCTCACTCTGTCGCTCGACCACATGGAGGCCGGATTCTGGCTGCCGCTGCCGGAGGTGGCGAAGGCGCTGCTGAACCGATGGGGACTCGCTCCGATCCAGCTAACGCCAAACTCATGGCGGACCATTTGTATTTTCTGCATCATCTGCAAGCTCTGGAAGGTCCGAGGTTCATCGGAGGTGTTCCGGGTGTTGGTTAACTGCCATCAGTTCCCTTAGGGAATCGCTGCCACTATGCTGTTATGGGGCAGCATAGTGACATCGGGGCTAGCAACCCAACCCGCCGCAGGGGTAAAACCCTGTGCGAAGCCCCTCATGCCGACCACAGCGTTGACGTGGTGCTTTGCGCTTCCGCCTTAAAGATTTGGCTACCGCCTTCACTACCAGCTCGAGCTTTTGGTGCAACGGTAAGGGGCTCGGTCCAATACCGGGCACAATTCCGCCTCACCTCTTCGCCAGGGTCCAGGGCTGGTATTTACTATACCAAGCACTGATCGGACAGGATGCAGATTGAGCTGGCGAAGAAGTATTACAACAACAAAGGTTGGATGAAGCGGCTCTTCTTCGTCAAGCAACGCGACGGTGCAGAGTGGGGGTTCCCGACCAGGGTCCAAATGGCGAGGAAGGATATGTACCCCTTCCTGATCCAAGATGAAGCGAAGGCTTCGGATAGCCTAAACCGAGCATACGTGCGCAACGGGGAGGGCTACCTGACGGAGTTCCAACTCGTCCAGCATGGTCTGAGCCGACCATGGAGTAAGTACCTGATCACGTTGCAGTCGTATGTCTGTCACATAATTGTCTTCTAACTGTGCGCTTTCCCCCTCTTTGGCTTGCAGGCGCCGAGGAAGTAACCGCTAGTCGGGACCAGGAGGCCAATGAGGATTATGCCGAGCAGATTGCCGTCACTCCTCATTTGGTGTTCGAGGGTGATGACGTTTCTACCGTGGTAAGGATCCCTACCGCAATGAGGGATCCTTCCTCGGTGACCACTGCCATAGCGGTGCCTGCTCTTGCAGAGGGGTGTTCTGCGAGAAGCTCACCAGTCGCTGAGAAGAGGCCACAGAAGATCCGATTGAAGAAGAAGGCCGTAATGAAAGCTACTGCGAGGATGGTACTGTCGTCCTTGACCGAGGAGGGAGGAGCAAGCCAGCCTCAGACCGCGAAGAGGAGACCGGTGGTCACCGAGCAGCAGACGTCCGAGGACGGAGCAGAAGAGGAGGAGGTGGACCAACAAGCTCTAATGAGGAAGAAGAGGAAGAGGCAGCTGGAGAAGGCCGTGCCGCGAGTGGTGGAAGAGGACGACGAGGAAGATATTGAGGGAGAGATCCCTCATCTTAAAGCGCTGAAGAATCGCAAATCTGAAATGGCCACCGAACTGGGGCTCGTTTTGGTGACCGATGAGTCGGGGAGCTCGTCCGAGGAGCGGACGAGGACATCTGCACCCCAAGACCCCGTTGAGGGTCATCCACAGGAGGTGGCTCCGATGGGGGCCTTGAGCACCGGTGCCGATGAGCGAAGTGTCGCACTCGTTGGTGAGGAGACAACCGTGCAAGGGGGCGAGAAAGCCTCGTGCACTGCTGAAGTACACGAGGGGGCCGTCCCCTCAGTGACGGCAGCCCCTGCAGTCGTAGAAAGGAGTTCGACGACGACGGCCGCCCTGCCCCTGGAGAGGACTTTGGCGACGACGGGTGCTAATGAGAGGACTTCGGCGATGACGGACGCCTTGCCCCCCATTCCCCCCACTGAGGCGGCTGTTGAGGCGATAGCACAAACAGTCGGCGCGGGTGGCGATGGGGCCGGACAGGTCACCGAGACCGAGGAGGGGGGACCCCAGAAATCTCCCGTTGTCGCTAGGGCTGTAAACGGATCCGGATAATATCTGGATCCGATTTGGATTCGTATCCGATTAAGCATATCCGTATCCGTTTAAAAGATATCCGATGGAGCGGATTCGGATACGGATATTATCAGAATAATAAACGGAGCGGACGCGAAAACAGGAGATCCGCTCCGTTTAAGATCCGATCCGAAACTGAATTAGTTATGGCCATTGGATCTTAAATCTAATGGCTCATATTTAATATATAAATATTATACATATCTACAATTAAAAGTTAAAACCCTACCTCCTCCCTCCCCCTTCCGGCGCCCCCCCCCCCCCCCCTGGTCTCTCTCTCTCTCTCTCTCTCTCTCTCTGTAACGTCGCTTATTTTCGGATCTTTTTTGATCGTGTGTGTTGTGATTGTGATGACTGTTGTAAGGCTAGTGTGGTGTAGACGCGTGGTGTGTGTAGGTGTGGTGCAGGTTAGGTCCCGAAATGAAATAGGACATGCTGCAGTTGAGTAGGAGTTGGCGGCCAGGGGTGGTCGTTGACTTGTTGGCGCCCAGGTAAGTTGCCGTTGACTGCATGATATTGGCGGCATTAGATGTGGACGTTTAGGGTGGCGGTTGTCTTTGGCGGTAGAGGGGTTGACGCCAACCTGAGAATTCTGCAGGTTATAGGGTCACTCGAGAGCAGGTTTCCCACCTGTCTATCTCTTCCCCTTGCCCTAGCTTCGCATCCCCGTGTTTCTAAAGCTTCCAGCAGGTACTGAAGGGCGGTTGGAGGATCGTGGAGTGTGTGGCGTTGTCGAATAGGACAAGGAAACGTCGTGGCGTGGTGCAATTCCCGTGGGAGCTCGCGAAGGGTTCGGTGTGAACTGGGAGAATTCGGAGGGTTTGAGCGTGTTCTGAGGTAGGGAGTGACCCTTGTAGTTCCTGTAGGTCGTGTTAATGTAATTAGATAACATGAATCTGCATGAAAATGGTGATTTCGGGTCATGGCACCCATGCGGGGATAATGGGTGGTTTGATGATTTTATGTAGTAAAGCATGCTGTTTTAGTTTAATTATAATGCATAGGAGTTAGAGGAACTGTTTCCTCCTATTTTCTTAATGGTTTCGGGATCAGGAATGCATGTGGGATCGGTTAGGGTTTCTGCAGGAGTAGAAGCTGAAGATCTTGGCGTCAACATCGTTGGTCGCCAGGTTCATCAGCCGGGATATAGACGGCCAGATCCATTGTCGTCTACTTCCTATAAGCGGCAGTCGATGTTGCCGCCAACTTGTGCATGTATCCATGCAGTGTGGTTTACGTAGCTTTTCTGATTATGAATATTGCGTGTTTGTGTGTGCATGGCGATGACCGGTGTGAGCCAGTGCACTTGTTGTGCTCTTGGAGCATATTGCTCATGTAATGGGCATGTTTTACGTGAATGATGTGTGATGTACGTAATTTCTTTACGCAGTATGTGTGGTGCGTTGGCACCCGTGGCACTCTTGGAGTGAGTTGTCCATGTGTTGGACATGTGGTTCACGTGGTAGACGTGTGGTACACCAACTAGGGTGTAATATACACGTGTTGTCTACGTGGTTTGAGTGTGTGTATACTACACACTTTGTTGTAATGTAATTCTTATGATTTTTCGTAGTAACTGGACAATGAGGTTCCTGTGTGAGCCTATAACCAGCCAGGTTCATCAGCCGGGATATAGACGGCCAGATCCATTGCCGTCTACTTCTATAAGCGGCAGTCGATGTTGCCGCCAACTTGTGCATGTATCCATGCAGTGTGGTTTACATAGCTTTTATGATTATGAATATTGCGTGTTTGTGTGTGCATGGCGATGACCGGTGTGAGCCAATGCACTTGTTGTGCTCTTGGAGCATATTGCTCATGTAATGGGCATGTTTTACGTGAATGATGTGTGATGTACGTAATTTCTTTACGCAGTATGTGTGGTGCGTTGGCACCCGTGGCACTCTTGGAGTGCGTTGTCCATGTGTTGGACATGTGGTTCACGTGGTAGACGTGTGGTACACCAACCAGGGTGTAATATACACGTGTTGTCTACGTGGTTTGAGTGTGTGTATACTACACACTTTGTTGTAATGTAATTCTTATGATTTGTCGTAGTAACTGGGCAGTGAGGTTCATGTGTGAGCCTAGCCATGACTTTGTGGTGTTTGGGCAGTGAAGGTCCATACCGACCTAGCCCTGGTTCGTTGTTGTCTTTCGAATAACATTATATTGATTTACGTATTAAATGGTGTGTGTGTTGCACGGAGGTCACCTCATGACCAATGATAGGCAAGTTTGTGGTTCAGTTATGTGTTGGTGTGGGATAGCTTTGGGGTCATATGATGACTGATGTTAAGCTAATCCTAACACTTATATATCGTAAATTATAAGTAAAGGCTATATGTGTAAGTATCGTGGTTTGTGCTAGCCGAGTGTGGTGGTCCGGCGCCTATTCCGGAATGCCTCTCTAGTCGGGTACCCCAGGTTCTTTGTAAGCCAGGCACGTGTGTTTGTTGTGCTCGGGGTTTTGTCCCGGTACTGGTGTTGTACCGTCGAGGTCTGTGTCGTCTTCCTGGACACCCTCACTCCTGAGTTTGAGTTGTACGTCTGGCTGAGGGAAAGACGGCAGTGGGGCAGTGACTTCCCAGAGTTTGTTCTTGTGTCGCTTGTAGCGCGCTCGTAGTTGGGGGTACGGACACCAGTAGACGTCAGTGGTCCCCAGCTAGTCCTGTTCTCCAGTGCCTCACTTTAGGGTGCTCCGGCCAGAGACTCTAAAGGTGCCAGGCATGGGCCTGTAGCTGTGTGTCTGCAGGTGTGGTGTTGGTTAGTCTCCACAGTTGTTTGACTTCTTCCTTGTGGAGCGGTAGTTGGACCTTTCGTCTGTGACTGCGAGGCTGAGAGGTTGTTCTTGTGTTGTGTTGTCGGGTTGGATACTGGCCTGATCAACCAGTAGTCCGTTCCCGTGTGGTGGCGTCGTTCCTTTCCGACTCGTGCTTTGCTATTTATCGTGGTTCGTGAGTTTGTGACTCGTGGTCGAAGTTTGACTCGTTCGAGGTGTGCCCTAGTGTTGGCACAGTTGTGACTGAGCTATGGTTTGTGTGACTTGCCGGTTGAGGTTTCACCTATATTATTGTGCCTAAATAAAGGTACAATATAATTGTGGTTTAGTGTGGTGTTTATCACCTACTTGTACCCTTTGTTCGGGTGTTTGTGTTGTGGTACCTTGAGATAGCAGGTACTTGTACCCTTCGTGGGTTACTTTGTAGTTTCGTGGTGGTACATTGTGTACCAGCCTTTTTAGGTTCTCGTGTGTTGTGGAGGTCTTGTGGTTTGACCTGCCACTTATTGTATCTTATCCATTTTAAGTAGATCTTTGTTTATAATTTATTGTGGATTAGTTTGTGATTATTAATTATGTTACCTTTGTGGGTATTTTGCCGATGAGGCTTGTGGCTTAGGCATATTGTGGTTTAGTAGAGCTATGCTCCGTGGAGGCCGTGTGAGACCTTCCACTTGTTGAGTTTTACCCTTCTTGGGCATGGTTCCGATTATGGATTTAGTGTGTGATGGACTAGCTAGCTGTAGCCAGTCCTACCATTTATGTGTGGCTCTCGACGTAGTGTGGTTTGGAGTATAAAGGACCAGCTCTTTGTTAGTAGTCCTGTTACTCAAATGATTGAGGTTCGCCTGTGTAGTTTGCAGCTTAGGCAGTGACTTGCCTATGTGGCTTATAGCTTAAGCAACCAATTGTTGTAACAGTGTGCCAGTGAGACTGTGGTTTAGGCACTTTAGTAGTTGGACTGACTAATGATATTATATTAGTCCTGTAGTCCCACTTTCCTTCTGAGGACTTTATGTTTATTATCATGATTATGTTTAATTGTTATTTATTGTTATGATGTGAGCATGAAATGGTTTGGCTATTGATGCTGCCAGTGAGACCCATTGGGGTTGAGGTGTCCGTGGTTACGGTGTTGTTTTGGGTAGCCCCTACTGAGCCAGTGACTTGTTGAGGCTCACTCCGCTACAGTTCTTTTCAGGGATTGCCGAGTGTTTGGCTTGCAGCAGCGTTGTGTCAGACTTGTACCACCAGCAGTTGTTTAGTAGTTAGTGTTGTGTGAGCTTGTGCTCCCTTGGGGTATTCCCCAGGTAGTTGTACTCTTTTAATTGGACATGTATTAATGTAATGAGACAGTTGTACAAATTTGTGAACAGATATGGGCACATGTACTTTCTTGTGTCTTATATTCTTGTGGTTTGTCTTTTATACTCTTACTGGACTCGTGTGTGAGATATCCCTTGCGAGACTTCGGTCCGTTCGCGGGAGGCGGATCTGGATATGGAGCCTTAATGGGCATAAATACCCCGGTCCGTCACAGTTGGTATCAGAGCAATGTCCAGTTAGAATATGAAAAGACATTGAAAGTACAATGTCCTAATACATGGATTAATGTCCACTGCTGGTAGTAAGTCTGCGGCTTTGTGTGATATAAAGTAGTTTTTACGTGAGCTTTTGGCACGTAAACCGTGTGTTTCTGTTTGTTAGATTGGCAGTTGTGAGCAGCTGTTGTACCACAACGTGGATAGTGGCATAAATTGTGTGGTTGTGTCCTGGCACTAGTGCAGTTAAAGCAGTTAAAGTATAGAGTATTTCTGTGATAGATCAGTTTGGTTGCTAAAGATTTGGAGTTAAAGGAATTGAAGAGATTAACAAGTTTAGATATGGAATTCAGTAAGTAAGTTATAATGAGATAGAAAGTTGGCAGAGACAGGTGCATGGTAACAAGGTGATAAGGATCAGGTCAGTGTGTGTGTGATAAGTTGCAGTTGAGAACCTCAGTAGAGGTATTGTGGCATTAGAGATTTGAGTCAGATGATATTAAGAAACAGTGTGGATGGAAATGTGATTAGAGTTATGAAGAGTTTGATATGATCAAGAAAGGCAGACCAGCTTTAAAAGAAGTATCAATACATAAAAGAGCAGTGATTTATGGCAGATAGATTAAATATGCCTGAGATCAGAAATCTGAGAAAAGTGTTGTTATGAATAATGATGATAGCAGGAAGTGTGATATGAAGATTTGTATAAATAAGTATAGAAATGATCAGTTGAATAAAGAAAGAGAGAAAAGAAGGATTAATGTGCAATAAGAATTTGTGAAAATTGCACAAGAGGAATATTTAGTTGATGATTGACAGTTTAGATAAAGAAAAGATATGGATTAGAGAAAGGAAGAATTTAGCAAATGATGAAGTAAATAAGATCAGATGAGTTAGGAAATGTCAGTTAGAGTTTGCATATTGGTGCAAAGAAATGATTTAATTGAGCAGAAAGGAATTGTTATTAAGATATTTCAGGGTTTAAATGCTGGAGCAAATTGATTAAGAATATTTGAAAAGTTTATGCCCCAGAATTATGGGAATTAACCAGAAAATGTCAGTAAAGCAAGAAAGATATATGAAGAGTATAATATATCAATAATGGTTTGGTAGAACAGAAATTGCAGTAATTTCTTCAACATGAATTAATTGAATGGGATGATTTGAGAAGCAGTTGAAGCCAGAAGAAAGTAATTGAAAGCAATACTGTGAGCAGAAATTGTGGAATATTTTGTAAAAGTGTTCAGTGTGATCAGAGTAGCACAGCGGAAGCGGAAGTAAAGAAAGATTTAATATTCAGAGGTTGTTTAAGTTTGCTTGAATAAAGAGAAAGTGTAAAGTTTTGCGCAGTGGAATAAAGGAGCAGAGTTTATTATGTTTTTTTTAATCAGAGATTGACTTTAAGTAGTATGAGTAGAATAATATGAAAAGAGCAGGAAATTCAAAGATGGTGATTGGTTTTCTTTGAAGAGGTGTCAGTTGTGAATGTAAATGCAGATGAGGCAGGATAACAACAAGCAGTGATAAATGGAAAAAGAAAAGGGTGACATGAAAGAATATAACAGTGTAAGATATTTGAGAAAGGTAAAGTAGCCTCGAAAGAAATGTTGCAAACACAGCCCAGAAATTGTGGAAGCATGTTCAGTCCAAGGAGATAAAGCACCATTGGTAAGGTAGGATCGCCTACGGTTGAAAGGTAAAGAAAGGCAATGGAATCGACAGAACAGAGTAATTGTGAGATGAATTGAAAAACTGAAGCAGAGAAAGAGTATCCTACTTGTTTTGTGTTTGGCTTTATTTATTTTTAGGTGATAATCTGAATTATTGTGATTTGTTTTATATGTCGAGGACGACATTTATTTTTAGATGATAATAATGTAACGTCGCTTATTTTCGGATCTTTTTTGGATCGTGTGTGTTGTGATTGTGATGGCTGTTGTAAGGCCAGTGTGGTGTAGACGGGTGGTGTGTGTTGGTGTGGTGCAGGTTAGGTCCCGAAATGAAATAGGACCTGCTGCAGTTGAGTAGGAGTTGGCGGCCAGGGGTGGTCGTTGACTTGTTGGCATCCAGGTAAGTTGCCGTTGACTGCATGATATTGGCAGCATTAGATGTGGACGTTTAGGGTGGCGGTTTTCTTTGGCAGCAGAGGGGTTGACGCCAACCTGAGAATTCTACAGGTTATAGGGTCACTCGAGAGCAGGTTTCCCACCTGTCTCTCTCTTCCCCTTGCCCTAGCTTCGCGTCCCCGTGTTTCTAAAGCTTCCAGCAGGTACTGAAGGGCGGTTGGAGGATCGTGGAGCGTGTGGCGTTGTCGAATCGGACGAGGAAACGTCGTGGCGTGGTGCAATTCCCGTGGGAGCTCGCGAAGGGTTCGGTGTGAACCGGGAGAATTCGGAGGGTTTGAGCGTGTTCTGAGGTAGGGAATGACCCTTGTAGTTCCTGTAGGTCGTGTTAATGTAATTAGATAACATGAATCTGCATGAAAATGGTGATTTCGGGTCATGGCACCCATGCGGGGATAATGGATGGTTTGATGATTTTATGTAGTAAAGCATGCTGTTTTAGTTTAATTATAATGCATAGGAGTTAGAGGAACTGTTTCCTCCTATTTTCTTAATGGTTTCGGGATCAGGAATGCATGTGGGATCGGTTAGGGTTTCTACAGGAGTAGAAGCTGAAGATCTTAGCGTCAACATCGTTGGTCGCTAGGTTCATCAGCTGGGATATAGACGGCCAGATCCTATAAACGGCAGTCGATGTTGCCGCCAACTTGTGCATGTATCCATGCAGTATGGTTTACGTAGCTTTTCTGATTATGAATATTGCGTGTTTGTGTGTGCATGGCGATGACCGGTGTGAGCCAGTGCACTTGTTGTGCTCTTGGAGCATATTGCTCATGTAATGGGCATGTTTTACATGAATGATGTGTGATGTACGTAATTTCTTTACGCAGTATGTGTGGTGCATTGGCACCCGTGGCACTCTTGGAGTGCGTTGTCCATGTGTTGGACATGTGGTTCACGTGGTAGACGTGTGGTACACCAACCAGGGTGTAATATACACGTGTTGTCTACGTGGTTTGAGTGTGTGTATACTACACACTTTGTTGTAATGTAATTCTTATGATTTGTCGTAGTAACTGGGCAGTGAGGTTCCTATGTGAGCCTATAACCAGCCAGGTTCATCATCCGGGATATAGACGGCCAGATCCATTGCCGTCTACTTCCTATAAGCGGCAGTCGATGTTGCCGCCAACTTGTGCATGTATCCATGCAGTGTGGTTTACGTAGCTTTTCTGATTATGAATATTGTGTGTGCATGGCGATGACCGGTGTGAGCCAGTGCACTTGTTGTGCTCTTGGAGCATATTGCTCATGTAATGGGCATGTTTTACGTGAATGATGTGTGATGTACGTAATTTCTTTACGCAGTATGTGTGGTGCGTTGGCACCCGTGGCACTCTTGGAGTGCGTTGTCCATGTGTTGGACATGTGGTTCACGTGGTAGACGTGTGGTACACCAACCAGGGTGTAATATACACGTGTTGTCTACGTGGTTTGAGTGTGTGTATACTACACACTTTGTTGTAATGTAATTCTTATGATTTGTCGTAGTAACTGGGCAGTGAGGTTCCTGTGTGAGCCTAGCCATGACTTTGTGGTGTTTGGGCAGTGAAGGTCCATACCGACCTAGCCCTGGTTCGTTGTTGTCTTTCGAATAACATTATATTGATTTACGTATTAAATGGTGTGTGTGTGTGTTGCACGGAGGTCACCTCATGACCAATGATAGGCAAGTTTGTGGTTCAGTTATGTGTTGGTGTGGGATAGCTTTGGGGTCATATGATGACCGATGTTAAGCTAATCCTAACACTTGTATATCGTAAATTATAAGTAAAGGCTATATGTGTAAGTATCGTGGTTTGTGCTAGCCGAGTGTGGTGGTCCGGCGCCTATTCCGGAATGCCTCTCTAGTCGGGTACCCCAGGTTCTTTGTAAGCCAGGCACGTGTGTTTGTTGTGCTCAGGGTTTTGTCCCGGTACTGGTGTTGTACCGTCGAGGTCTGTGTCGTCTTCCTGGACACCCTCACTCCTGAGTTTGAGTTGTACATCCGGCTGAGGGAAAGAAGACAGTGGGGCAGTGACTTTCCAGAGTTTGTTCTTGTGTCGCTTGTAGCGCGCTCGTAGTTGGGGGTACGGACACCAGTAGACGTCACTGGTCCCCAGCTAGTCCTGTTCTCCAGTGCCTCACTTTAGGGTGCTCCGGCCAGAGACTCTAAAGGTGCCAGGCATGGGCCTGCAGCTGTGTGTCTGCAGGTGTGGTGTTGGTTAGTCTCCATAGTTGTTTGACTTCTTCCTTGTGGAGCGGCAGTTGGACCTTTCGTCCGTGACTGCGAGGCTGAGAGGTTGTTCTTGTGTTGTGTTGTCCGGGTTGGATACTGGCCTAATCAGCCAGTAGTCCGTTCCCATGTGGTGGCGTCGTTCCTTTCCGACTCGTGCTTTGCTATTTGTCGTGGTTCGTGAGTTTGTGACTCGTGGTCGAAGTTTGACTCGTTCGAGGTGTGCCCTGGTGTTGGCACAGTTGTGACTGAGCTATGGTTTGTGTGACTTGCCGGTTGAGGTTTCACCTATATTATTGTGCCTAAATAAAGGTACAATATAATTGTGGTTTAGTGTGGTGTTTATCACCTACTTGTACCCTTTGTTCGGGTGTTTGTGTTGTGGTACCTTGAGATAGCAGTACTTGTACCCTTCGTGGGTTACTTTGTAGTTTCGTGGTGGTACATTGTGTACCAGCCTTTTTAGGTTCTCGTGTGTTGTGGAGGTCTTGTGGTTTGACCTGCCACTTATTGTATCTTATCCATTTTAAGTAGATCTTTGTTTATAATTTATTGTGGATTAGTTTGTGATTATTAATTATGTTACCTTTGTGGGTATTTTTCCGATGAGGCTTGTGGTTTAGGCATATTGTGGTTTAGTAGAGCTATGCTCCATGGAGGCCGTGTGAGACCTTCCACTTGTTGAGTTTTACCCTTCTTGGGCATGGTTCCGATTATGGATTTAGTGTGTGATGGACTAGCTAGCTGTAGCCAGTCCTACCATTTATGTGTGGCTCTCGACGTAGTGTGGTTTGGAGTATAAAGGACCAGCTCTTTGTTAGCAGTCCTGTTACTCAAATGATTGAGGTTCGCCTATGTAGTTTGCAGCCTAGGCAGTGACTTGCCTATGTGGCTTATAGCTTAAGCAACCAATTGTTGTAACAGTGTGCCGGTGAGACTGTGGTTTAGGCACTTTAGTAGTTGGACTGACTAATGATATTATATTAGTCCTGTAGTCCCACTTTCCTTCTGAGGACTTTATGTTTATTATCATGATTATGTTTAATTGTTATTTATTGTTATGATGTGAGCATGAAATGGTTTGGCTATTGGTGCTGCCAGTGAGACCCATTGGGGTTGAGGTGTCCGTGGTTACGGTGTTGTTTTGGGTAGCCCCTACTGAGCCAGTGACTTGTTGAGGCTCACTCCCCTACAGTTCTTTTCAGGGATTGCCGAGTGTTTGGCTTGCAGCAGCGTTGTGTCAGACTTGTACCACCAGCAGTTGTTTAGTAGTTAGTGTTGTGTGAGCTTGTGCTCCCTCGGGGTATGCCCCACGTAGTTGTACTCTTTTAATTGGACATGTATTAATGTAATGGGACAGTTGTACAAATTTGTGAACAGAAATGGGCACATGTACTTTCTTGTGTCTTATATTCTTATGGTTTGTCTTTTATACTCTTACTGGACTCGTGTGTGAGATATCCCTTGCGAGACTTCGGTCCGTTCGCGGGAGGCGGATCTGGATATGGAGCCTTAATGGGCATAAATACCCCTGTCCATCACACTCTCTCTCTCTCCACCCTCCTGCGACACCCCCCCCATCTGCCCCCCCCGGCGCCCCCCCCCCCTCCGACAGCACCCCTCCCCCTCAGTCCCTCCCTCCCTCCCCTGTACCCCCTCCCTCCCCCTTCTCCTCCCCCCCCCCCCCCCCCACCTGGCCTCTCTCGTCCTCCTCTCTCTCTCTCTTTCTCCCCTCCGGCGACACCCCCCCCATCTGCCCCCCCCCCCCCCCTCCGGCACCCCTCCCCCTCAGTCCTCCCTCCCTCCCCCCTTCCGGCGGCCCCCCCCACCTGGCCTCTCTCTCTCTCTTTCCCCCCCTCCAACGGCACCCCTCCCCCTCAGTCCTCCCTCCCTCCCCCCTTCCGAGGCCCCCCCACCTGGCCTCTCTCTCTCTCTTTCCCCCTCCGCCTCGACACCCCCCCCATCTGCCCCCGCCCCCCCCCCCCCTGACGGCACCCCTCCCCTCATCCTCCCCCCCTCCGCGGCCCCCCTCCCACGGGCCTCCTCTCTCTCTTCTCTCTCATCTCTCCTCTCCTCTCCCTCTCTCTCCTCTCTCCTCCTCCTCGCTCTCTCTCCTCTCCTCTCTCCTCTCTCCTCTCTCTCTCCCCTCTCTCTCTCTCCCTCTCCTCTCTCTCTCTCTCTCCTCTCTCCTCTCTCTCATCTCTCTCTCCCTCTCTCTCTCTCCCTCTCTCTCTCTCTCTCTCCTCTCTCCTCTCTCTCTCTCTCTCTCTCTCTCTCCCGGCGACACCCCGCATCTGCCCCCGCCCCCCCTCCGAAGGCACCCGTCCCCTCAGTTGGTTTCATATTTCGACCGGATAATATCCGATCCGCTCCGAATCCGATCATTACCGACTAAGATATCCGCTCCGTACCCGAATTTTATTCGGAGCGGATACGGATTATCCGATTAAATATTCGGAGCGGACACGGAAAACCCATATCCGCTCCGTATCCGCTCTATTTACAGCCCTAGTTGTCGCGGAGAACCAGGAGGTGGCGGCCGAGGTCCCCAGAGTGGTTGAAGGAGGCCCTTCCGTAGGGCAAGTGAGCCAGGCTGCCGAGGACCAGGTGGCCTTTGAAGAAGATTGGAGGCCTCTCTCCCAAGTGCTGGGGCGGAAGTCGCCAACGCTTCCTTCAGAGGTCATGCTGGAAGCGGCCCTAAAGCACCTCGAAGGCCAAACCTCGAGGGTCCTGCCTCTGTGTCCTACCGCGTCCTAGCTGGAAGTGCTGGCGCGATGCCAGCAACTGAGCCTGGAGGAGACCCCCGAGCACTCAAGTGGGGCTTATCACCCGGAGCACCCTACTGAACATGACGATGATGATGTCGATGTAGGGGCGCTGATAGACGGAATAACGAACTCTCTGGGCGTGCTGAAGAAGCTTGCTATGCGCGCCCAAAACCAAAAACAACTGTGGGAGGCGGAGTCTGCCTTCTGCAATGACCTGGTGCAACAGCATAAGGCCCGCGAAGCCGAGCTACAGAATGAGGTGAATAACCTCAAAGACGTGCTTCGGACTTTCGAGCTCCATTTGGCCGTTGCACGTGCAGAGAAGGAGGCGCTTGCCCGCGTCCTGGCTGATGCAAAGGACCGAGGAGTGGCCGAGTACAAGGCGGGTCTGTGCTTCAAGGAAGACTTGGAGCAGTTTGGGGACCGCTGCTACAAGGTGGGCCTTGATGCTGGAAAGGAGCTCGGGCGGGGGCTTGCAACAACCGAGCATGCCCGAGAGGCATTCGAGGCTACTGTGGGGGAGTGCAAATGCCGGACTAAAGATGCTTGTCTGGACGAAGTACGCTTCGCCCAGTTCCAGTCAGGGCGAATGCCTTCTACAGATGATGGCGCCGGCGCCTCCAGACAGGTCCTTTGAATGTATCATCCTTCCCTTTTTGTTTGGTAGCTCGGCCAGAGCGAACTTTTGTACAGAATCTAAATAGATCTCCTCTTTTTTTTTAATGGCCTCACTTTTTCTATCTCCTTCCCCTGTACATGTTCTGTCCAAATCGGAATTCGTTGGTCGTTTAGAAGGGTTCGCAGTTACCGCGTTGGTCGTTTGGAACTATCGAGAGGTTCCGACCAGGGTGTTGTGCGGAACACTTTAGACTTGGTGGTATCGCCTTTAATCCTTTAAGTTGAAAAGCTTTGAACAGGGATGGCTTCAGATACCAGCTCAATCCAACTAAAGAATGGGAGGAAGAGAAGTAGGATGCCGAACAGAAGGCTTTTACAAGTAGTAAGCCTTCAAATTGGATACATGCCAGGTTCTGGGTATGGCTCCGCCACTAGGAGTAGTTAGCTTGTAAGAGCCTTTTCCAAGAACCTAGGTGACTTGATAAGGTCCTTCCCACTTGGGGGCGAGCTTGCCAGCTGCTCTTCGGGGATCCGATGCCGAGCAACGGTGAAGAACGAGGTCACCTTCGAAGAAGCGCCTTTCCCAAACTCGAGAGTTATAATATTGCGCAAGCCGCTGTTGGTAGGAGACTAGTCTGATGCTGGCGTCACTTTGATGTTCGCCAAGCATGTCTAGGTTCTCCCTAAGCGCGTGACTATTGGCAGCCTTGTCGAAGTGAGTCGTCCGGAGAGTGGGGAGAGCCACTTCCAAAGGTACAACGGCCTCTGTGCCATAGGCTAAATGGAAAGGGGTCTCCCCGGTGGCTACCCGAGCAGTTGTTCGATGGCACCACAATATATTAGGGAGCTCGTCAATCCACGAACCTCCTGCAGCCTCGACTCTTGTGCGAATCTCGTGCAACAACGTTCAGTTGGCGTTCTCAACCAAACCATTTGCCTGGGGGTGTGCAACTAAAGTGAAGTGGTTGTGGATGCCAAGCTCAGAGCATTTCTGCTTAAAGAACATGCTACCAAACTGCTTCCCATTGTCGAAAGTAATCACCCTTGGGACGCCGAAGCGGCAGAGGATGCTCTTCCAGACGAACTTCCATGCAGCTCGGTCGGTGATGGTAGAAACAAGTTCTGCCTCGACCCATTTGGTGAAGTAATCGATGGCGACGAACAAAAATTTCTTCCATCCTTGAGCTTCTGGAAAATGACCCAAGATGTCGATGCCCCATCTGGCGAAAGGTCGGGGTTCGAACAGGGTATGAAGCTGTTCAGCAGGCTGCTTGATAAGCTGACCAAACTTCTGACATTCCGGACACTTTTGATGAAGGACATGTAGTCCTTTTGCAAAGAAGGCCACCAGAATCCAGCTCGGATGATGCTACGTTCCAGCGTTCTGCCCCCCAAGGGGCTTCCGCACAACCCCTCATGGGCTTCTTCGGTGGCTGATGCTGCCTCAGTGGGACTGAGGCACCGTAGAAGAGGTCTCGAGAGGGAATGTCAGTACAGTTGACCTTCTATGAGGGTGAACCTCTGGGAGCGCAGCCTGATCTTGCGGGCTTCGCCTTGGTCAGACGGAAGCTCATTTCGAAGCAGATATGCCATGAGGGGGTTTGTCCAGCTCGGAGCTAGCGGATCAGCCTCGATGGCGGCTACATCTACCTCAATGGTTGGCGAGGCGAGCTCTTCTATGAATACAGAGTGAGAAGGGGTGACGTCGCCTGAAGATACCAACTTGGCGAGTGCATCGGCCCGCACATTCTGTTCCCGTGAGACATGGATGATTTCAAAGTAGAGGAGGCCCTCTGTTCGGTTCTTCACCTGCTGGAGGTATTGTGCCATGCGGGGCTCCCTTGCTTCGAAATGTCCGCTTACCTGGCTGGCGACCAATTGTGAGTCACTGAAGACCCGTAGTCGAAGTGCCCCAAGGTGCCTAGCCATTCGAATTCCGGACAGCAGCGCTTCGTACTCGGCGACGTTGATAGAGGCGGAAAAGCGGAACCTCAGAGCATATTGGAACTCTAAGCCCTCCGGGGAGGTGAGAACCAAGCCAGCTCCGCTCCCTGCGACACAAGAGGATCCATCCACGTAGAGCTCCCATGGGGACTCGATGGCCAATGGAAGGTCCTACTCAGTCGGAAAGGTGCATTCCGCGACGAAATCTGCCAACGCTTGCGCCTTGATGGCCATCCTCGGACGGTAGGTGATGTCGAACTCGCCTAGTTCAATGGCCCATTTGATGAGCCTGCCGGAAGCCTCTGGCCGCTGAAGGATGAGCTTTAGCGGCTGATCGGAAAGGACTGTAATGGAGTGGGCCTGAAAGTAAGGCCTAAGCTTCCGCGCGGCTGTGACCAGTGCCAAGGCAAGTTTCTCTACTCGGGGGTACCTTCTTTTAGCTTCTTGGAGGACCCTACTAATGTAGTAGATGGGATGCTGGGCCGCTCCCTCTTCCCTGATCAATACTGCACTGATTGAGTGTTCGGTAACCGATAGGTATACGAACAGAGGTTCCCCGAGCACAGGTTTTGAGAGGACAGGTGGGGCTGCCAGGTATGCCTTCAGCTCGGTGAAGGCCACTTCGCAGTCCTCTGTCCAGCGTATATGCCCCCCTTGCTGTGAGGTGCCTTTGGGGCCTCGCAGCAACTTGAAGAAGTTGAAACTTCTCTCAGCTGCTCGGGACATGAACCGGTTGAGTGCTGCGAGGCATCCAGTAAGGCGCTGGACGTCGCGTACAGTCTTAGGTGTGCTCATCTCCAGTATTGCTTGGATCTTCTCGGGGTTGGCTTCTACTCCTCTGTTTGAAACAAGGAAGCCGAGGAACCTACCTGAGCGAACTGCGAAGGCGCACTTGGCTGGATTGAGCTTCATATTGTACCTCCGCAAGGTTGCGAAGGTTTCCTTGAGGTCGGAAATGTGGTCCACGCTCGGGAGCGTTTTGACCAGGATGTCATTGACGTAGACCTCCATATTACGCCCAATCTGCAGCTCGAACATCTTGTTGACCAACCGCTGGTACGTTGCGCCAGTGTTCTTCAGATCGAAGGGCATCCTAGTGAAACAGTACAAGCCCAGGTCGGTGACAAATGTGGTGGCGTCCTGGTTTGAAGGATACATTCTAATCTGGTGATAACCAGAGTATGTGTCCAAAAAGCTGAGAAGCTCATGTCCGGACGTTGCGTCTACCAACTAGTCGATGTGAAGCAGAGGAAAGTTGTCCTTGGGCGTAGCCTTGTTAAGATCTTTGTAGTCCACACATACGCGCCATTTACCATTAGCTTTGCATACGAGGACTACATTGGAGATCCACCTTGGGTACTGGGCTTCCTGGAGGAGCCCAATGGCTCGACTTTTGACAACGTGATCCTGGATCACAGTCTGCCGTTCTCGGTTGACAGGTTGCCTCCTCTGCTGTACCGGTGGTACCCAGGGGTCCAGGCGAAGGCGATGCACCATTACTTCTGGAGGAATGCCTGGTAACTCATCGTCCGACCATGCAAACACATCTAAATTGGCTAAGAGGAATGCCTTGTATCACTGTTGTTCGGCTTCCGGCAGTAGTGAGCCAATATAGAGAACGTGTTCGGGGTCATCGTCCACCCGAATAGGAAGCAAGTCTTCGGCGGGAGCTCCTCGACTGGTAGAAGGCTGATCGGCTTGCAGAGGCACGATGTGCGGGGCTTCGAGCGGTTGCTTGTCCCTTAGTGAGAGGACGTAGCATCGTCGGGACTCGTGCTGGCAACTGAGCACCTCGCCGATCCCACTCGGAGTGGGGAACTTCATCTTCTGGTGGAGAGACGAAGGCACTGCCTTGATTCGCCTGATCAGACCTCTGCCAAGAATGGCGTTGTAACCGGGCATGTTTCTGATGACCAAAAAATCCACCACCTTGGTCACACTTCTCGGGGCCGTCCCAAGTGTTATCGGGAGGCGAGCTCTTCCCATGGGCTGAACCGAAACCCCCGAGAAGCCGAACAAAGGCGACTCTACTGGGGTAAGCTGGTCGGTCTTGAGGCCCATAAGAAGATAACAATCATAAGCCAACACGTCGGGGGCACTTCCATTATCTACCAGAATCCGACGCAGATTACAATGATTGATGGTGGCCGAAACAACCAACGCATCCGTGTGCGGAGTCGTAACTCCTGCAAGATCTTCATCCGAGAAGGTAGCCTCCTCGGGCTATGCGCATGCGGGATTGGCGGGATAAGGGGCTGTCCAGGGCATCAGAGGCCTGTCCACGACGTGCACACGCCTAGCATAGTCGCATCGGCTCTGCGTGCTCTCTCCACCTGCGCCGAATCCTCCCGCAATCACGTTGATTTCTTGCCCGTTGGGCTCGTTGTTGATGGGCTATTCGGGAGTCCGCTCTCGGAGACTCTGGCGGTCTTCATTACGGCGCACGTACCGTCCAAGGTAGCCGTGCTCGATGAGGGACTCAATTTCGTCCTTGATCTGGCGGCATTCGGAGGTGTCGTGGCCGTGGTCGCGGTGGAAGCGACAATACTTCTCTTGGTTGCGCCTTCTGGGGTCAGAGCGCATCCTGGGTGGCCACCGAACATATGGCTCATTCCAGATTTCTGCCAGGATCTGTTCGGGTGCCACCGTGAGTGGGGTGTAGTCGGTGAAGGGGCGTGGTTGGTGCGGTGAATCCCCGTTGGGCCGTACTTTCTTCCGATCACGGTCGAAACCGTTGTCGGAAGGCCTCTTCTTGTCCGACGATTCTCCCTGCTCTGCTCGGCCAGCAGCCAGGCTCTCCTCGCACGCCGCATGGCGTTGTGCAGTAGAGAGTAGCTTGGCAAGGGTGGATGGCTGTTGTACTCCCAGCGTCCTCTGCAGGAAGCCATCGCGAGTGCCCTGAATGAGGGCACTGGTGGCTAACGGGACGTCGAGGCGCGGGATGCGGAGTGCCTCGGTCTGGAACCTCTTGACATAGTCCCAGAGCGCTTCTTCCTTCTTCTGCCGAACAGGAAGAAGGGAGGCCGCGGTGCACGGTTGCGACCTTCCACCCAGGAAGTTGTCCCGAAAGGACTTCTTCAGTTGGTGGAAGGAAGAGATGGAACCTGGAGGGAGGGCTTTGAACCAAGCCCGAGCAGTTTCCTTCAAGGTGGCCGGGAAGGCACGATATTTGGCCGCATCAGATGCGCCATGGAACACCATATGCAACTCAAAGCCATGGATGTGATCCGCGGGGTCGGAGGTGCCGTCGTATGGCGTGATGGTGGGTAGAGGGAGCTTGGGAGAGACCCGAGCATCTAGGATCTCCGCAATGAATGGGGAGCGAAAGTTTAGATCCTCTTCGGCCGGAGCTTTGCCCGCTGGACCATCGCGTCCATGCGACGTTCCAGGTCGATGACGCGGCGCAGGGGCCTGGCCAACTCCTGTTGGGAGTGGGCCGAATCCGCACGCCCAGTCCTGTGGGAGTTGGCTCCCACGACCGAGCGCGGCGGGCGCGGGGCCGCCGCGGAGCGATGGGGTGAACGACCACAGTGCTCCGGTGCTCGCTCATCATACGGGGCACGGCGCGACCTCCGCGGTGAATCCGCATGCTGCTCCTGAAGCGCAGGGGGGGCGTGAGATCGTCGGTGAGATGACTCCGCCTGAAGTTCCTACGGCAGGGAGGCCGCTGGGGCCGGATGCCTAGCCAACTGGGTCTGAAGGCCTAGGCATATGCCCGTGAGGTGCTGCATTTTCCCCCGGAGTTCTGCTACCTCCAGGGCAATTGTAGGCACGGCGACGGCGGGCACAGGGACGCCTCCGGTCGCGGCAGCAGGGGCTATGACGATGTCGACAGGGGGGGCACGCTGACGGGAGTCCGCTCACGACTGGCGGGACCTCGTCATCTGGCTCCCTATGTTCTGGTACGAAGATCGTCCGCGAGCCATGGCTGTCGTCATTTCCCACAGACGGCGCCAAAAGTGTGGAGGCATTTCCCTATTTGGGCTAGAACCAAACGGGCCTACACTTGAAGAGGGGGAAGATGATCGCCGGTGACAGACGAATGCCTACAAAACCAGAATGGAATCAGGGGGCCCGGTTGAAGAACCGGGGAGAACCCTCCGATGCCTAAATCAGTAAACTACCAGTGAGGCTGGGAGGAGAAGGGTTCAGTGTTGTGAGAGAGTGATGTGTGTTGGATCACGTACATCTGCATGGAGGATTACCGGAGCCTTTTATAGGCAGAAGTGCTGAGGGAGAGGGACGAAACGTCCCTGATCAATGCCGCAAAGGGCGCGCCTGTTAGCGCCATTGGCGGGGAGGCGCTCGTTGAGGGGCCTTGCAGTTAACGCACCATTTATTCGTGGGGCATGAATGATGCAGCAGTTGTAACCGTTACAAGGAGACGGAGGGCTGTTTGAATCCTCCTGGTCGGAGGTACTGGGCAGGAGGCCTGTTCGGTAAATGGTACTTGTTGTTGGATGTCTGATGCACGGAAGTGCTGTTCAGTCCGAAGAGGCCCTGACGCATGCCGAGCAGCATCTGCTCGGAAAAGAGGGCCCTGGGCCGAATAGGCTGTAAGGCGTCCAAAGACGGTTCTTAGATCCCGCCGGTATCTGAATGCAGGGATCGCCCTCGGGACAAGTCGTGGCGTCCTACGGAAGGGCCACGTCTGTCCGCCGATTTGGGTTGGGCCATGATGGGCTCTGCGCACGAAGGTGACTAGGAATAGCCACCACATTGAGAAAAGAGTTGGGTTTGTGTCGAGTAGGAATAATTGAGTCTCATTTTTCTTGTCGCATTATCTATATGACTGAATAAAATCTAGTTTGCTATGTATATATATGTTATATCAAACTTTTCTTGACCTTCCCCTTCCCCTCCCCTCCCCTATACCAACTTACTTAATAAAAAAAAAATCTTGACTATTGAATAAAATCTCCCTTGTATATAAATAAATGCTTCATAACATTCTCTTGAGAAAAGCCAAATAAAGTACTCCAGGGTAAGTTAGTGAGTTAACTTCATACAGGTCCAACAAGGACTTAATACTGTAGGATAAGGTGGTGAGTTAACTTTATATAGGTACAATAAGGACTTAGTATAGGTATATCCTGAAACAAAGTCGACTTTTACCTTTTATAAAGTCAACTCGTACCCAATCGACACTTTTTGTCCTATACCAAAAATTGTCGTGACTCTTCATTATTTAAATAACACCCCTTCAAAAAGTAACTACCCAATCAAACAACGGTCACACCAAATTGATTGACCGAAATGACTCATCCATAAAACATCTATTACCTTTCCCCCTAGATAAAAATCAAATCTCCCACCCTCCAAAAACCATGTTACCTTTCTAGAACATTTTTTAAAAACTTTCTTTATAAAACACTAGAGGCTTTTGTTTCTTGACGGAGTTCAATACACATTGTGAGTCGTGCCTCGCCACCCCTTCTACAAGGGAATTTAGGAGAGAGAAAAAATGTGCACTAGTTTTTAGTTGTGAATCAACAATGAGATGTTGTTCAAAAGGATCTCTAGAAGGTCGGCCTAAGCAGAAGCTAGAAGCAATAGCAGTATGAGAGATGATGTTGCAAATCCTCCCCAGTGTGCATTCATCCACAAAAGATCCTAAAGAGCAGAACAGTCAATTTCAATGATCTTAACGAGATGTTTCCCATGCTCAATCCATTGTTTTGGTTCCATGAATGGATAGATTTTATATCAGTGCACACTATAGTATATCCTACAATTGTTCAAGAATTTTATTCGAATATATTTATGAGGAATAATATAAATTGTTCCAACTCAACACCGGTTAAAAGATGTGACCGAATCTTAGTGGATGTCAATAAAAGAATTAGGAGAAAACCTAAAATGAGATGGTACAATGTTATTAGGAAAGATGTGGAATTCTTGCATTTAAACACAAATTAAACACTTGATAGAAATCTTTGGTGGAAAAAGATTCATGTAACCGACCCCAAATAATGGGATAAGGCTCCGATGATGAATAAGAACTGTTTCTCTATTGAGGGGACAATTATACCTATCAAGGTAGCTTCAATTCAATATGCTCTGAATATACCATCTAGAGGGTATGATTTGTCCAACTTTGATTTTGAGATGGCTGAAGCAGAATCCATCATGTCTGGTAAAGAAGTATCTAAACCTAATCTTGTAAAGCTGAATGCTAATACATTCCCTCTATTGCAACGTTTGATCCATCACATATTGACTACCATTATATATCTTAAAAGTGAAGGTCGTGAGTAGGTTTTGACGCTCACCAATATTTTTCTTCTATCTATTTAATGGAGAATATTTGGATCTACCAGAATAATGACATAGCTAATTTTGACATGTGCAAGAAATAAGCATATGGCTTTGCCCTATGCAGCTCCCTTATTTGCGATTTTTACTCATGTTGGTGTTGACATAACTGATGAAGTGTTGGATATAATGGGTGAAAAAGGGGCAATATAAAAGAAAGGTAAAACTCAAGGTTGATAAAGTAAAAGGTACTTCAAAAGTTGTGCTATATTGTCCTTATGTGTGGGGTCTTTAGTCCCACATGGGATGCCCCTAAGGAATTAAGGACTTCATAACCCCTAGTGTCCATGAGACTATGTCTTATAGACAATGGTGGGGTTATGCTAGACCATATCACACACGCGCGCCGCCGGGCGGGGCGCGCGTGTGATGACGCAGTCCAATCGGCGTGACTTGGCACTTTTTACTTCTTATTTTTACGTTTTGGGCATTTCTTGGAGAGTTGGGAGCTGTTTTGGGACTGTTCTTTGAACCGGCCCATTGTTTGGTCTGTGCGGGCGTTAGGCGCTTGATATAGTGATTAGGTTTCCTAATCATGGTTAACCAACACAAAAAGCATCTTTTCGACTCCTGCTGTGAGGAACCGCTCGTCGTCCTACTGCTCTCTCTCTCTCGCTCCGTCGGTGACGTCGACGCCTGCATCTCGCCGACTGCGCTTCTCTCCGGCGACGATGCTTCGTCCCGTTCGACTGCCTGTCGCGCTTCGCCGGTGTCTGGTGCACTGCATCCGTTCCCTTATTTCCCCTTCCGTAGATGAGGATTAGGTTTAATGTAGCATTGGTTGTGAGATTAGAATAAGTGTGGTTTTCAATCTCGTGGTGGTAGTCGTATCCTGGGAGGAGATCGCCTTACTCGACGCACTACATTTGTGGGGGTGATATCTTCTCTAAGGGGAGTCTCCTTAGAGGTGCTTCTACTGCATTCGTTTCTGCTTTAATTAAGCATGTTCATTACTGCAATTCATCTCATGTATACTACTTTTTGGTTTTTGTTATTTGGATTATTTCCATATACCTGTTTGCTATGGTTCTGTATGCATATATGTGTATCCGATTTTTGCCATGGATGTGCCCTACTCCACGTATTATTTTTAATAGTCTTAGAGAAGATATCATTCATGGCAACTTCTTCAGTGGATTTTAGAGTGAGGGTGGACCTGTCTGGGATGGCCGAAAAATTTTCCGAGCAGCACTTCAAGCGTTGGCAACAACGCATGAAAGTGCGGTTCGCCATGGTCGGTCTAATTTCACTGATTGAATCGGATCCCCCTGTTTTGGATGAGAAAGTTTCTGACAGTACCAAGAAAGTTGAAGAGTGGAAGGAAAAGGACAGGTTAGGACATGGGTGCATACTCACTGCACTGTTCGATGTCCTCTTTGATGTTTATAGTTCCTCCACCTTCAAAACCACAAAGGCACTTTGGGATGAACTTGACCGCAAGTATAACTGTCACGCCCCGATATTTAGCAGCGGAATAAATACCGGGGGACGTGAACGATACAAACCGGCGTATCACAGTTGAATAGTGTAGAGTCACAATTGAATATAGTAACACATTCGAGACTATAACATGGTCACCAAAAGTATACCTTATTTCATTCCATTCAACTAGATACAACCTCACATAAGAAGAATCAACTGAAAAGGGTTATTAATCAAATAACAACGTTTCTCTAATACATCAACTACTTAAATTTCTATTCCTAAACGGACAACTATTCGTATGACAGGTGCTCGTCACTCTTGCCCAGTCCCATCTGACTCCACGGGTTCTTCATCACTTCCTGAAAAAGGGCAGGATGATAGGGGTGAGCGAACTAGCTCAGTAGGATTTACATCTCAATAACGTGCGGGCACTAATATACATGATTAACATTTTAAATAGGCAGATATGCACATGAGTATGATGACAATGTATGCAATACTAACAGATTGAATAGCAAGGTAGAACGGATATCATATCAGATCAAATGTCGAGTTCCATATACCATGGACAGATAATTCAAGAATAAAATCATGTCAGAAGAGATTGGCCATATTCAAGCAGAGCTCATGTGTTCACAAGAACAAACGTATCATATCATGTCAAGTCAAGCTTATCATGTCAAACAGGAGGCACATTTTCACAATCTTGCATGTCAGTGTGCTATGCCAAGCACCAAGAGTCCATACTCCCACGGTTAACAAGTACGTTGGGGCGCTCCGCCCCAGGACCGGACAGGGCCCCTATTGCACAGGCATTGGATCAAGTTTTG
Organism: Colocasia esculenta; assembly: GCA_014218235.1. Classification (NCBI taxonomy): domain Eukaryota; kingdom Viridiplantae; phylum Streptophyta; class Magnoliopsida; order Alismatales; family Araceae; genus Colocasia; species Colocasia esculenta. The sequence continues at coordinate 33,006,565 of CM024757.1, read as the reverse complement.
GACCGGAGTCCCACGTTGTGCCGAACAAACAGGTTCATATTATGGCCACAGAGTTTCAACAACAAGCTAGTAGTAAAAGGAACATGATCATTCATACAGTCAAGGAATGACAAACAGCTCAAAAGAACAAGGCAGGATAACGATGTATCTTATGTTTCATAGTTCATTAATGTCTTGACATGAGGATGTTTCAAAAAAAACAGATCATATGCAGAATATGTGCTTTCCTAACATGTATGCATATGAACAGATAATTAATTTAACACCGGAAAGCATGTGACAATTGAAACTCATATGCAAATCATGACATTAACACCACTAACAAGTCCATACTAACATGTATTCATCCCCACATTCATATCATGTTCTTATCTTATCATTTGACAATAAGTAAGATCACAGAATAATCCAATGAACATAAGGACAATCAAAATTATCCATTAGAATCATATTCATATCATTACCATTTTTCAATGGGCTGATTTATTTTAGGTCCATGCATACTATATAACATCATGCACATGCTTGTAGACATCATGGAATGATCAGACCCAAAATATGCAAAATCTTGTAAGGGTAGTGTCGACACTAGTTCAAGTGGTGTCGACACAAGGCTTCAAACACAGGACAAAATCATCCAAAACTGGTCAGGTAGTGTCGACACTAGTTCAGGTGGTGTCGACACAGTGCTTCAAATACAAGGCAAAAAGGTCAAGTAGTGTCGACACTAGTTCAGGTGGTGTCGACACTAGAGACAGTTTCCAGAAAACCTTCTGGCAGATGTGGGACAGTGTGTCGACACTAGCACAGGTGGTGTCGACACTAGATCAGTTTTCCAGAAAACCTTCTGGGTCAACTGGGACAGTGTGTCGACACTAGCTCAGGTAGTGTCGACACTAAAGACCTTCTCAGAACATCATCTGGGTAGCTTTGGGACAGTGTTTCGACACTACCTCAAGTAGTGTCGACACTAGTGGCCCTTCCAGAACAAAACACATGGTCAGGTGTAACCAGAAAACATGTATCATGCAGCGATTCACTTTCACCTCTTATAACTCTCTAAGGAATGACATTTAGATAAAACGTTCAACACAAAAGATGAAGAGGACAACTAGTAGAAGAACTTTAATGTTGAGGGTTTGATCTAATTCGGTCTCGAATCCCTAGAAAACATATGAATAACAAAACGTCAAGAGTAGCCCGAAATCGCAGTATCATGCAGAGACTCTCTTATCATGATCCTAACTCTCTAACGAAGGACTTTTGGACAATACGTCCAACATAAAAGATGATCTTGACTTCAATTGGAAGAACTTTCATGAAGAAAGTTTAGTCAAATTCGGTCTTGAATCATGTGCATAATAAGAAGAACGGGAAAAGCCCTAATTGTGCGAGACTTCGGGAAAATCACGAATACTCAATGTATACTCCATGAAAAACCAGTCAAACCAATTGCAAATGAACCTAGACTCAAAGAACTACATGATAGTGTTTGTTTTCTTTAATCTTGGCCCGAGAACACCTACCTTTACGAAGATCTAAGACCAGTCGATATTCTGGATGCAATAGAGGATGCAGGGGATGAAGCTCCGGGTTCCCAGCCTTTCTCCTTCTCCTCAGAAGCTCTAGCCTGCCTCCAAATGACCCCAACTCGTTGTTAAACCTTCCTCAAGGGTTTGAGGATGAGTTCTTATAGATTTAGGTTGTAGTTAAGAATCCTAACGAGACCAGGAAAGGGGCTGCGAATCTGCTCCATGTTTTTCCCAGAATCTGGGACTCTTTCCTCCAAAAGAGGTAGTAGTGGTTTAGGAAACCTCCTCTTAGGGTTGGGTCCAGTTTTGGCTTACCATGCATGACTAATCACCCTTATTATAACCCTAAATTGCCCTTTCTCATTATGGCATAATTACCTACACGAATTTCTGGGTAATTCCTTGTCCCAGCTCATTTATATACTTGGGCCAAATGTGTTCTATAGGCCCAATCTTGTTAATGGATCATTATTACATGGTGTTGGAAGTCTCTCCCATATGTTTAGTTAATTTATCCCCCTTTATTTCTGAAAATTTTAAATTGCTAAATTTCCGGGGTGTTACACCCTCCCCCACTTAAGAAATTTGGTCCCCAAATTTACGCATAATGGTGTGGTTCGTACCTGAGAATAGTTCTGGGTGGTTTTTCTTCATTCTTTCCTCTGTTTCCCAGGTAGCATTACTAACTCCGTCTCGACTCCATTGGACCTTCACCATAGGTATGGTACAGTTCCTGAGTCGTTGAATCTTCCGATCCAGCAGTTTGATCGGCCTCTCTTCATAAGTAAGGTCCTCCTGAATCTCCAAGTCCTCATGGTCAATTACATGGTCGGCATTGAATAAGTACTTCCGCAGCATGGATATGTGGAACACATTATGCACGTTTGCCAGTTGCGGAGGTAGTGCAAGTCTATACGCCACCTGACCAATCCTTTCCAGGATTTCAAATGGCCCTATGAATCTGGGACTTAGTTTTCCTTTGATCCCAAATCTTTGTATTCCCCTTGAAGGTGAGACCTTCAAGAAAACATGTTCGCCAAGCTGAAATTCCAGTTCTCTCCTTCTCTTGTCTGCATAACTCTTCTGTCTGGATTGTGATATCTTCAGACGTTCCCTGACAATCTGAACCTTCCTGACAGTCGCCTCAATTAAGTCGGGTCCAACCCATTGGTTCTCCCCAACCTCTTCCCAACAAAGGGGTGATCTGCAACTCCTGCCGTATAAGGCTTCAAATGGAGCCATATTGATACTTGCTTGATAGCTATTGTTATAAGAAAACTCCATCAGGTACAACTGATCATCCCATCGCCCTCTGAAATCTAGCACCAGAGAACGAAGCATATCCTCCACAATTTGATTGGTCCTTTCAGTTTGTCCATCAGTCTGAGGATGGAAGGCAGTACTAAAATTTAGTTTAGTACCCATTGCTGCTTGTAAACCCTTCCAGAAGTGTGAGGTAAATCTAGGGTCCCGATCTGAGATTATGCTAGATGGAACCCCATGCAATCTAACTACTTCCTTAACATATAATGCAGCCAATACATCCACAGACCAGGTGCTCTTAATCGGCAAGAAATGAGCCGACTTAGTCAATCGATCAACGATTACCCAGATTGCATCCATACCACCTCGAGTCTTGGGCAATCCCATGATAAAGTCCATACCGATACTATCCCACTTCCATTCCGGGATTTCTAGTGGTAGCAGTCCACCAGCCGTACGGAAATGCTCGGCCTTGACTTTCATACATGTTAGACAGTATGACACATGATCGGCCACATCCCTCTTCATGTTTGGCCACCAGTACGACCTTTTCAAGTCTTGGTACATCTTTGTTGATCCAGGGTGAATCGTGTACTTGGACTGATGAGCTTCATTTAGTAACCTCTTCTTGAGTTCTCCATGATCAGGGACACATGTCCTACCTCGGAACAGTAATCTACCTTCCGTAGATAGAGTGAAGTCAGGCCTTTGCTCTAGCTTCTCCCTGATCTCAACTAAGAATGGATCCTCTCCCTGTTTCTCCTTAATTTCAGTCAGTAGGTCGGATTGTATCTGGAGGTTTGAAATCATTACTTGTTTTTCCTTCTTTCCCACGTCTATGTTCAGACTTGTAAATTGCTCCAGTAACTTCCATTCGCCCAGCATCATACTAGCCAGCATAGTTTCTGGTTGTCTACTTAGAGCGTCTGCCACTACATTGGCTTTCCCAGGGTGATACTGAATGGAAAAGTCAAAGTCCTTAAGGTACTCTAACCACCTTCTTTGTCTCATGTTCAGCTCCTTCTGTGAGAACAAGTATTTCAAACTCTTGTGGTCAGAAAAGACTTTAAATTGCTCACCATAGATATAATGCCTCCAAATCTTCAAGGCGAATACTACAGCTGCTAACTCCAAGTCATGAACCGGGTAGTTCACTTCGTGGGTCTTCAACTGTCTTGAGGCATAAGATGTTACCTTCCCTTGTTGCATTAAGAAACATCCCAATCCAATACCAGAAGCATCTGAATAAATTTCAAATCCTCCCTCTTCAGTGGGTAAGGCGAGGACAGGAGCAGTAGTCAGACACTTCTTCAAGTTATTGAAACTTTCCTCACATTCATTGGTCCACACAAATGGATTTTCCTTCCGGGTCAGCTTGGTTAACGGTACTGCAATCTTTGAGAAATCCTTTATAAACCTCCGATAATATCCTGCTAATCCGAGAAAGCTCCTGATCTCCGTGATGCTTGTCGATCTTTCCCATTTCAGTACGGCCTCAACCTTTGATGGATCAACAACGATACCATCTTTGGTTACCACATGCCCTAAAAAGGATACCTCCTCAAGCCAGAATTCACATTTACTTAACTTGGCATATAGTTTGTTCTCCCTTAAGATCTGCAATGCAATCCTCAAATGCTCCACATGCTCTTCCTTTGTCTTAGAATAGATCAATATATCATCGATGAATACCACCACAAACTTATCAAGATATGGGCGATAAATGCTATTCATCAACTGCATGAAAACTGCAGGGGCATTTGTTAGTCCAAAAGGCATAACAATAAATTCATAATGCCCATACCTGCTTCGGAAGGCAGTCTTGTGAATGTCTTCTCCTTTGATCCTCAATTGATGATAACCGGATCGGAGATCTATTTTAGAGAAGTATCTAGCTCCAGATAATTGATCAAACAACTCATCAATTCTCGGCAGAGGGTATTTGTTCTTGATGGTTAACTGATTCAGTTGTCTGTAATCTATGCATAGCCTCATTGACCCATCTTTCTTCTTGACGAAGAGGACAGGTGCACCCCATGGCGATGTGCTTGGTCGGATGAAACCCTTCTCTAACAGTTCCATCAGTTGCTCTTTTAATTCTTTCAGTTCTGCGGGGGACATTCTATATGGTGCCCTAGATACCGGTGCTGCTCCAGGGACCAATTCGATGGTAAAATCGACCTCTCGCTCAGGAGGAATTCCTGGCAAGTCTTCGGGGAAAACATCAGCGTATTCGCTGATGATATGGATGTCCTCAACTTTGACTTCTTTCTTTGCGATGATCACAACAGCAAGAAAGGCCATACAACCTTTCCTCATCATCCTTTTGGCTTGTAATGCAGAGATAATTGACAATCTCCTGCGGTTTCTATCCCCGGTGAACACTAGTTTTGGGTACTGGCTAAAAGTTATCTGACTTCTCCTGCAATTGATACTAGCCCCATGTTCAGACATCCAGTCTGCTCCCAGTATCACATCATACCCCGCCATGTCCATACATATTAAATTTGCTGGTAGGTTTTGGGTTTCAATCAACACCTCACTGGATGGTATATGGTTTGTAAGATTGGTACCAGGACCAATCGGGGTTGACACAACTATTCCGGATTTCATTGGGACGGGTTTCACAGGTAGGGTATCAACAAATGTTTGAGATATGAAGGAATTCGTAGCTCCCGTATCAAAGAGAACATATGCGGGTCGGGAAAGAATAGTAAGTGTACCTTCCACGATACCTCCTTCTTCAGCAGTTTCTGGTTCCTGGACAGCTTGCAGTCGGCCTTGCCTCTTCTGTCCATTCGGACGTTTGTCCTGAGGGGCTTGTTCTTTCAACATCGGGCAGTCCGAGATCCTATGGTCACGACTCCCACATCGTAGGCATCTCCCTTGCGCTCTCCAGCATTCTTCAGACCGATGACCAGCTATGTCACAATGTTTGCACCTTTCTCCCGTTGTCAACACTATCTGCTTACCAAACTCCTTCGGCTTCTTATCCGCTGGTTCATTTACTCCGCCACTGGGCCTTTTCTTCCCAATAGTCAGCTGATACCTCCCAACAGAAGACACTTGCTCTCGTTTTACGGATTTTCCCTTAATCCTTTCGGCAGTCTCCATGGCATCTTCCAATAATTGAGCCTTCTTAACCATTTCAGCATAAGTTTGAATGTCCATTGGCGCCAGTTGGGTGATGAACTGGGGCCTCAAGCCATTCAGAAAGTGTTTCGCCTTCATCCTTTCTGTCCCAAATAAGTGAACAGCGTATCGGGACAGCCGAGAGAATTGGGCCTCATACTCAGCCACATTGAGTCCTCTCTGCTTCAAAGCCGCAAATTCGGCTGCTTTCTGTTCTTGGACCCTCTCAGAAAAGTACTTGGCGTTGAAACACTCAATGAACTGAGCCCATGTTAGTTGTTGTCCATTTAGGGTTGCTTCTACCGACTCCCACCATGCCCTGGCATCCTTTTCCAACTGGAAAGTCACCAGGAGCACCTTGTTCTGGTCTGTGCATTGCATAACCTTGAATATCCTTTCAATCTCCTTAACCCAGTGTTCAGCAGCATCTGGGTTAGTACTCCCTTCAAACCTAGGCGGATCCATGTTCCGGAAATTCCGGTGGAGCTCACCGGCTCTGCGGTTACCTCCACCTTGGGTGGCTTGTAAGATAGCCTGAGTCAAGTTCTGTATGGTTCGTTGCATGTCCCTAGCCTGGGCACGTTCAGCGGCCATTGAGGTAATAAGTGCCTTCAATATAATAATGTGAGTTAGTCATCTAAATATATCACATGTGACTTTTACTCCCATGTCTCTACCCACGCTCACCTTAGGTACGACAGATTTTGACTTGTGTGATATAGTTTCATTCTATGTTCCTATTCCCTTGGACCCTAAAGTTCAGGCTCTGATACCAACTGTCACGCCCCGATATTTAGCAGCGGAATAAATACCGGGGGACGTGAACGATACAAACTGACGTATCACAGTTGAATAGTGCAGAGTTACAATTGTGTTGTCCTGTTGACAAGCCCAGAGGGGGGTGAATGGGTTTTTATAAATTCAATCTAGGAGATACCTGTAACCAAAAACAATCACACAAACGATCTTCGAACTACGTTAGTTACTTGTTAGTTTAAATAACAATTACGCAATGAAGACAATCACACAACACAAGGATTATCCTGGTTCGGACTTCCTTTTCTTAGGAGTCCTACGTCCAGTCCCTGAGCAACAACTCAGGATTGCACTAACTAGGGTACAGTCCCCCTAAGGACGCTACAACACCCAGCTCAGCTGGTCTTCCTTCACACATGAAGGGAACAACACCCTGGATGCCACCAGGTCTTCCTTTACAACCAAGGGGAGCAACACCCTGGATACCACCAGGTCTTCCTTCACACCCGAAGGGAACAGCACAGAGAAGAATGAAAAAGACTTTCACGCCCCTAGATCCAGCTTTTGATAAGAGAGGATCTGAAGCAACTAGAACTGAGAGCGAAGAGATTAAGAACTATTCACACTCTCAGAACTGTACAGGCTCTCTCAAGATTTTCACAAGAACTAGCGGAGAGCAAGAGAGCAAAAGAGCAAAACGGAGTGAAGGATCTTGGCTCTTGATTTTCTTCAGAAGAATTTCAAAATAGTCTGTAGATCATTATTTCTTCTATTCTTCTGTCTTGTATATATATCTTCAATTTGAAATCTAGTCGTTGAAGAGATCGTTGTCTCTCTCTTGAGTAGCCGTTAGACTGAATGACATCTGGAGTCTCGGAAGCTTCCTGTCACAGTCTTTTGATCACTTGAGCACTCAAAGAGATGAGATCTTCACAGAGATCCGTTGGCTTCTATTGTCTAACGTTGTACAATGAAGCTACATCAAAGGTCTGCACAGATGTCAAGCTCAAACAGCAGACAGATAGGTTGTCTCTGATATCAGTCAACGTCAGTAGCAATAGTCAAGAAAATAGTAATACCAACTGGCTTAAGTCTAAAGGACGTTATCAGAATAAGCACGATAAAGGAAGATATAGTCTGCATGCATGCAGAGATACGTTCAGATCTCATAAATGCAAAAGCGTCAGAGAGATGTCTACGTGGATTTTGACTGGTCAATGCTTTAAGATGAATAAGATATCAAAATATGAAGTTGAAGACTATATGACTTATGAAATCGTTATGAGTTATAGCAAATCGTTCTATAACAGAGGATATAAGAAATCGTTATGAATTATGGCAAGTCATTTTGATTCTAAAGAAATCGATGTGAAACACTTAACAAATCGTTACATAAAGCAAGTCGTTACGAGTATCAAAGAAATCGTTACGAGAACTAAAGAAATCGTTGCGGCGATCAAGTCGTTACGAGTATCAAAGAAATCGTTGCGAGAACTAAAGAAGTCGTTGCGGCTATCAAGTCGTTACGAGCTTCAAAGAAATCGTTGCGAGAACTAAAGAAGTCGTTGCGGCTATCAAGTCGTTACGAACTTCAAAGAAATCGTTGTGATAACTGATGAAGTCGTTACAACAAGCAAGTCGTTGCGAGTTCTAAAGAAATCGTTATGATAACTTATGAAGTCGTTACAACAAGCAAGTCGTTGCGAGTTCTAAAGAAATCGTTATGATCACTTATGAAGTCGTTACAACAAGCAAGTCGTTGCGAGTTCTAAAGAAATCGTTATGATCACTTATGAAGTCGTTACAACAAGCAAGTCGTTGCGAGTTCTAAAGAAATCGTTATGATCACTTATGAAGTCGTTACAACAAGCAAGTCGTTGCGAGTTCTAAAGAAATCGTTATGATCACTTATGAAGTCGTTACAACAAGCAAGTCGTTGTGACATCGACTTGATTGAAACGACATGACTTTTCAGTCTTATAAGAGAATCGTTATGAACTTTAACAGAAATCGATATGGACTTAGAGAAATCTCATGTTGAAAGGATTAAAGCTTCAGAGTAGTAATGCATACCTTTATTGGCTTGTTTGACTTCGGTAATTTTTCTGTACTTAAGACTTATGAGATATTCAGCAGATATAATTGATAAATTCTTGTTTGGTTTTGTTAATCATCAAAATATGTATATATATACAATTAATTAAAATTGTTTGGGGACAGACTGAACATCAATCTCCCTCTTTTTGGTGATGACAAAACTGAACAATAAGCATAAAAAATATCTGAATTTTTGTACTTTTCTCCCCCTTTTTGTCATTAAGCAAAAGAAACACTTTGACAAAGAAAGAAGAGAGAAAGAGAAAGAGAGAATATACATAGAGTCATGGCATTCATTGCGGAGGTACAGGCAAATAGAAGGCAGGAGACAACAGAGAGGCAAAATGGGAGATGGTTTCCCATGCCTGAACTTCCTGCTCTTCAAAAAAAGTTTTAAAAGCGCCAAAAGACACAGAGTAAGATGGTCCCATGGTGGAAGCCATCCGTTTGATATGAAGATCTAAATGCCTATAGAGAAGATCAGCATAGGCATCTTTGTCCATGTTGAACTTGAGAAACCGAGAAGTGCCAAAGCTGGCACAGGAGAGGAACTGGTCCATGGTGACCGGGTAGTGATTGTGGTTAGCTCTGAGAGCTTGGTGCAAAGCCACATACACTTTGTATCGTTCTTCCCAGACTCTGAAGGGGTCATCACCAAGATTGATGGAGTTCATATCTAAAAAAGTGGCTGGAGAAATAGCTGGTTTGCCTTCCCTGGCCTGAGCTTCATTGAGTACGGACAACTGCTGAGCTGACAGAGGGTAGAATGTGGACCAATCAGAAGATGTAAGCCTTTCACATTCAGACAAGATAGGGGAGAGAACTTCAGCCTTGACATGGCCCTGGTGATATTCCCTGAAGAGGAATCTAGAAAAGGAAACCATGCATCCTTTCTGAACTTTAATTCTGCCCAAAACCCTGGCATAACGCTCAAAGATGATGGATCCTACAGAGGATTCCATAACTAGAAAGTGAATTTGAGGCAGGGCTATCTCCTCAGGTATTTGAAGAGTAGCAAAGTCTACTTTAATATCTGAAGAGTTAGCTGGAACTGAAGACAAGGATGAAATGGCCTTCTTGAACTGACAAAGCTGAACTTCTGGAAGTTTATTAATGTATCTGAAGTTGTTGAAGAGCATGAAATGCCTGATCATCTTGATTTCTGATTGAATGAAGGTGCCCAGAGTTCTTTGTGATACATCCTGAACCATTCAGAGAGAGTCAAGGAGTGGTCCCTCGGAGGAAATCTGGCAGATCTGGCAAGAGTGAACTTCTTGAGAAGATCCTTGTGACCTTTGCCCCACTGCTCTTCAGATTTGGAGTGAGCAAGAGAGAAAATTTTGGATTTTTCGATTTTTGAAATAGAGGTATAAGGAAAAATAGTGTGCAGATAATCTGTAAGGTTTTGAAAAGGAAGGTTGATGATGGTGGCATAAGCAACTTTAGAAAGGTATTCCCTATACAGTGAGTTATGGTGGTTGGCCACTGTGAGAGAAAACCACAAAGGAGGGTATTTGGGTTCAGAGGAAGAGGAAGAGGTAGAAGTAAGTTTCCTCTTCTTGGAGGCAGGAACAGAAGGATCTGTCCTGTGAATATGGTCTCCCACTTTCAACACAGACCTGAGGATCCCTTCCTCAAATTCATCCTTTATCTTTTCAATAAAGGGAGAACTGAGTTGAGCATGTACAGGTATGATAGTGATGAAAGATGGTGGAGGAGTAGGATGAAGAAAAGAATGTGAAGTAGTGTGAGGAGCATCAGTGGGTCCAAGGGAGGGACCGGAGGAGGAGGATGATGCTCCAGCTGAGGATCCAGGAGGGGCCTCAAATGAAGGAGAAGGAATGGTGGACTGAAATGGAGTAGGAGATGAAATTGGTCTAGATTGAGGCTTCTTGAATGTTTGGGGAGCAGGAGGTGCTGTAGGAGCTGATGGTGGAGTGGGAGGAATAGGTGTGTGAGAGGGGGAAGAGGGAGCTGGGGGCTTGGGTGCCAAGATCTCTTCTGCCTCTAACTGCACAGGCTCACTCTCCAATGGTCTGGAATCTTGCACAGATGGCCCTGATGGCCCTGCATCCTGAACATTTGGCCCTGTTGGCCCTGCATCCTGAACATCTGGCCCTGTTGGCCCTGCATCTTGAACATCTGGCCCTGTTGGCCCTGCATCCTGAACATCTGGCCCTTTGGCCCTGCATTTTCTGATGCTGCTGCTGCTCCTGGTGAAACTGCTTCTTCTTGAGGAGGAGGAGCATGAGCTCCAACTACCTTGATAATATCTGAGAGCATCCCTTTCATGCTGCTCATTTCCTGGTTGAACCAAGTCATAGCATTTCTGATTTGGGCCAACTCTTTGTTAGCCGAAGCTTGACTCAGAAAAATAGAGTTGACATCTGACTGGAGAGAACATAGTAGTTCACCTTGAACATTTAACCTTTCAATTACTGGCTTCAAATGTATGACAATTTTCTTCTTAGCCTTCCTCTGAAATGGAGAATCAGCCAGGAGAGGAACTCCAGAGGCAACCACTTTTCCTTTCTTCTTACTTTTATTTTCTGGGGGAGGGACATCATCATCTGAGCTCGAAGAGCTTGCAGTCACTCCTTCTCTGTCATCCAGATTGGAAAAATCTCTTTGCTCTTCAACCTTCTCAACATCTGGAGATGCACCTTCATGACCTTCTTTTGATAGCTCCCCCTCAATAGGAGCATTTTCTTCATCTGATACTTGCTCCCCCTGACTGGGAGCAGGTTCCACTTGTGAGTCACCTTGGGCAGCTTGGTGCTCGACCTCGACTGGAACATCTTCCATCTGCTCATCAATGTGGCCTGGTGCCACAGTCTCTTTAGCAACACTGCTACTTACTTCTGGAGCACTGGAAATAAAAGGAATGGAATCTATGATGTCTGCCAGAATCGATGCAACTACAATTGAGGGATGTGGGTCCTCAATAGGAATAATGTCCTCTAGGGAGGAGATCCTCAATGCGCCTTTCTGCAAAGGTTTGAACTGGTTCTTCTGGAAATCCTGAAGCTTCTGCAGACGCCCTTTCTTCTTCTACTGCACTTTCATACTGAACTTCTGCAATGGAGGGTCCTGAAGATTCTGCTGCTTCAACTGCTGGAGCTAAAATTGACTCCACTGGCAATTCTGGATCCATATTTGCTGATTCCATCTCCGGATGAACAACTGCAGTGTCGATAATGATGGCCTCGCCTTCGGCCACTGAAGCCTTGAACCAAATACCATTCTCCACAGAGAAACCACTCTTCTTCAAATTCCTGGACCTGATTGCTTGGCCCATTTTCTCTACAACTGCCCCAGAGAAATCAACACCGAAGTGTTTGAAAATTTTGGTGAGTAGATGGGCATAAGGCAGGGACACATTTAACTTACTCTTGGTGTCCCAAATCTGATCTCTTGCAAACTTCATTCTTTCCATTATCACTGCGGCCATATTTATTTCCTTATTTGAATGGCCCAGTACATCATGTCCGAATCAGCCTTTGTGCAAGATGAAAACGTTGCACTTCTGGGAACTAGGATTTGACAGACAATAAAATGGAGAAGACGATTGAAGGCTGATAGTTGATTTATGTCGATCTTGCCGTCTCTCAGCTTGAATCCTGGCCCTATAATTCCCAGACCTTTCACTTGAGCATCCTCAGAGTGAATCCCACTAAATCCGGAAGTCTTTACATTGAACAACACTTTCAGCAACTCAGGGTCTATTCTAATCAAAGTTCCCTTTACTGACGAAACCAGAGACCCATCTTCCTCTGTTCGCATACACACAAAAAAGGCTTTTACCAAGTCCGGATAACTGACCTCTGAAAAGGTGGAAATTTCTGTCCACTGCATCTGATTGATCAACTCTACTAAGCTGCTCATTCCACTTTTCCGCAGATTAGCTACATCTACTGCTTTGTTGCCACAGAGCTTCGTCTTCACAAATGTGAACCTCTCCTGCTCCTCAGGAGTGAGGAACTCGGCGCTGTAGCCACCCAAACTGCCGGCGATGATAGGAGCGGCCATAGATTCAGGTGGGAAAGATAACGGAGGGTGGAGACGGAAGGTGAGGAGAAAGAATCCTCAAGAAATTTTGCGGGAAGTAGGAGGAAGATTCGAATTTGCAGAGGATTGAGATGGAGTTGTTAGGGCATCGGCTCGAGCGGCAGGCTAAAAGAAGGGAAAGGGGTAGACGATGAGGCACGAATCGTTCTGACATCGATTTTATGAATAAATTAATGCTACGTGGAAAGTGAGGCGCCAAGCGGCGGAGAAAACGACAAAAGATTTTGACCGTTCAACTGGACTTCAATGAGAGAGAGTTTATTGCAATATAATTTGAATTTTTTCTTGCTTATCGCCAAGGAGGGAAAAATTACTTTAATTCTAAACTTTAATATGCCACTTGTAAGAAACTTTTATCACAAATTACACATGCCTAATTCCCTTCTAAGAGATGTAAATCTCTCTTCAGGTAAGGCTTTTGTGAAAATGTCTCTAATTGGCCATTTGTATCAATAAAAGATATTTCAATATTTCCATTTGCAACATGATCACGAATAAAATGATATCTAACCTCAATATGTTTGGTCCTTGAGTGCTGGACTGGATTCTGGGTGAGATTAATGGCACTGGTGTTGTCACATAGCAACGGGATCGATTTGATATTTAATCCAAAGTCCTCAAGCTGTTGCTTTATCCATAAGAGTTGTGTGCAGCAGCCACGTACTCAGCTTCAGCTGTAGAGAGTGCTACTGAATTTTGTTTCTTTGAGGACCAAGATATCAAACACCCTGCAAGGAACTGGCAACAACCACTGGTGCTCTTTCTATCTAATTTACATCCAGCATAGTCAGCATCAGAGTAACCTACTAGGCTAATTTCACATTGTTTTGGATACCATAGACCTAAGTCATGAGATCTTGCTAGATATCTAAATATTCTTTTCACAGAAATTAAATGCGATTCTTTAGGATCTGCCTGATATCGAGCACACATCCATACACTAAATAAAATATCAGGTCTACTAGCTGTTAAATAAAGGAGTGAACCTATCATACCTCTGTAGATCTTTTGATCTACTTTCTTACCATCTTTGTCACTGTCCATTCTTGTTGATGTACTCATTGGTGTTGACAGTGGCTTGGTATTTTCGAATCCGAATTTCTTCAATAGTTCTTTTGTGTACTTAGCTTGACTGAGGTGAGTTCCTTCCTTTCCTTGTTTGATTTGTAGTCCAAGGAAATAGTTGAGTTCTCCCATCATACTCATTTCAAATTCTCCCTGCATTAACTTTTCAAAGTACTTGCAAAGAGACTCATCAGTAGAACCAAAAATGATATCATCTACATAGATTTGAACCAGTAGGATTTGTTTGACTTTTGACTTTATAAAAAGTGTACTATCTACCTGACCTCTGCTGAAACCATTGTTTAGAAGGAAAGAGCTAAGCCTTTCATACCAGGCTCTAGGAGCTTGCTTTAAACCATATAATGCCTTGTGAAGTTTGAAAACATGATTAGGAAATTCTGTGTCATCAAAGCCCGGAGGTTGTTCCACATAAACTTCCTCTTTTATGAAACCATTTAAGAAAGCGGATTTAACGTCCATTTGAAATAGTGTCAAGTTCAAAGCAGATGCATATGCAAGTAATATGCTAATGGCCTCAAGTCTAGCTACAGGTGCATAAGTTTCATCGAAATCTATGCCTTCCTCTTGAGAATAGCCTTGAGCTACCAACCTGGCCTTGTTTCTTAAGATTGCACCAGTTTCATCCAGTTTATTTCTGAACACCCATTTGGTGCCAATGACTGGATGGTCTGATGGTCTAGGAACAAGAGACCATACTTGGTTTCTCTTGAATTGATTTAATTCATCTTGCATGGCTACTATCCAAGATTCATCAGAGAGAGCTTCATTGACTGTCCTAGGCTCTATCTGAGAAACAAAAGCTAAATAATCACAAGGAATAACATTACCTCTTGTTCTTACCCCAATGGATGGATCACCAATGATATTTTCAAGTGGGTGATCTTTCTTGTATCTCCACTCCTTTGGAAGGTTTTCATGAGTAACTTCTTCTTGTTGTAATTCTTCCAGAGGTGGATCATCCTTGTCCTCAATTGATGCATCCTTTAGTTTCTTGGATAGTTCTTCTGCATCATCATCGTCACTATCTACTTCCTTTCTCAAGGAAGGGTTAGTTTCATCAAAAATAATGTGCACAGATTGTTCAATCAACAAGGTACGTTTATTAAACACTCTATAGCCTTTAGGTTTAGACGTATACCCCATGAAGATGCCTTCATCTGATTTGGCATCCAACTTACCGATATCTCTTTTTCCATTGTTGTGAATGAAGCAAGGGCACCCAAAGGTTCTGAAGTGACTGATCTGAGGCTTTTTCCCTTTGAATAGTTCATATGCAGTCTTCTTTAGGATTGGCATGATCATTACACGGTTGATAATATAGCTTGCTGTATTGACTGCTTCAGCCCAAAAGTATCTAGGCAGATCATATTCTGAGAGCATAGTTCTTGCCATGTCCAATAGGGTTCTGTTCTTCCTCTCAGCGATGCCATTCTGTTGAGGTGTCCTTGGTGCTGAGAAATTGTGCTCAATTCCCTGATCATCACAAAATCTAGAAAATTTCTCATTTTGAAATTCACCACCATGATCTGATCTGATAGACACAATGCTGAACTTCTGATCTTTCTGAACTTTCTTACTGAAGCTTACAAAACTCTCAAAAGTATCATCTTTATGCTCTAGGAATGATACCCATGTAAATCTTGAGTAGTCATCAACTATGACAAATCCAAAATTCTTTCCTCCAAGACTGGTAGTCCTCATTGGCCCAAATAGATCCATATGAAGGAGCTCCAAGGGTTTTGAGGTGGTCACCACCGTCTTTGACTTGAAGGAGACCTTGGTGTGCTTACCCTTAGCACAAGGTTTACATACACTTTCCAACTTTGTACTGACCTTAGGTAGACCTTGCACAAGATTCTTCTTTAGTAATTTTCTCATGCCATCTATGCTGCAGTGTCCAAGTCGTTTGTGCCATAATTCTGTGGATTTATTTTTATTTGCCGCCAGGCAAACATTTTGAACCTTGAGTTCTTCAAGATAGAGCACATACAAATTCTTTTCCCTATTAGCTTCGAAGATGACTGTTCCATCCTTTAGTATACTGCACTTTGACTCTTGAAATTTGATCTGATGGCCTCTGTCGCACAGTTGGCTAATGCTAATGAGATTGTGCTTCAATCCCTTGACTAGTAGCACATCTTCTATGACTGTTTTTCCTTTGTTTTCCACAGAGCCACTGCCTATTACAATTCCTTTCCCATTATCTCCATAGGTAACTGTTCCATCTTCAGCTTGGAGATGAGAGAACAATTTCTGGTTTCCTGACATGTGTCTTGAGCACCCACTATCCAAATACCATTTGGATGCTCGAGGGTTGTCCTTTTCTTCAGTGTTTGCCATGAAAGCCAAGTGGGCTTTTTCTTCATCACTGCAGGAGCTCGACTCACTATCTGAGTCGCTACTGTTTTCCCATGCTGCTGTCATTGCTTTCTTTTTGAACTTTCTAAACTTCTTGGAACTGTCCTTCTTCCTGAATTCTGATTTCTTTAACTTAGGACACTCAGTCTTAATGTGTCCTGGCTTCTTACATTCGTAGCAAATGGGTTCTCCTTTCTTCACTTCTTTTCCATCTGGTTTCTTGAAGTCCTTATTCCTTTTGAAATACTTTCTACCAGATTGAGACTTTTTCTTTTTAGCCAAGATTCGCTGTAACCTTCTGGATAACATAGCTTCTTCATTTTCGCTGTCTGTATTACTTTCACTTTCAGCTGAGCTTGCTTCTGGTGAATCTTCTTCAGCTTTTAAGGCGTTGGAGTGCTTCTTTCTGCTAGAGGACTCTCCTAGCCTTTCCATATTGATTTCATGGGCCATAAGGGACCCAATGAGTTTTTCTACAGACATTCTCTTCAGATCATTAGCTTCTTCTATTGCTGTGACTTTTGGAGTCCATGAGGACGGTAAGGATCTAAGTATCTTTCTTACCATATCTCCCATTTCATATACTTTCCCCAGGCTAGCCAGTCCATTTGTGATGTCAGTGAACCGGCTGAATATTTGGGTTATGGACTCACTTGATTGCATCTGAAATCTTTCATATTGAGTGACAAGAATATCAATTCTTGTTTCCTTCACTTTGTCTGTGCCTTCATAAGTAATCCTGAGCTTTTCCCACATTTCCATTGATGATTTGCAGGCTGAAACTCTGTTGAATTCCTTCTTACTTAGAGCACAGCATAGGATACTTTTTGCTTTGCAATTCAAGGAAATCTTCTTTCTGTCATCATCTGTCCATTGTGCTTTCTCATTTGTGACTAACAGATCACCTTCTTCTACTATGGACCAAATTTGATAGTCGTGTCCTTGTAAAAAGTATTCCATTCTGGTCTTCCAGTAAGGGTAATCTTCACCATCGAAGAGAGGGGGTCGGTTGACTGACTGACCTTCAAAATTACCTTGGGCTGCCATGGATCTTTACTCTTCAGATCGTTTGATCCTTTCTTTGTCAAAGAGACTCGCTCTGATACCACTTGTTGTCCTGTTGACAAGCCCAGAGGGGGGTGAATGGGTTTTTATAAATTCAATCTAGGAGATACCTGTAACCAAAAACAATCACACAAACGATCTTCGAACTACGTTAGTTACTTGTTAGTTTAAATAACAATTACGCAATGAAGACAATCACACAACACAAGGATTATCCTGGTTCGGACTTCCTTTTCTTAGGAGTCCTACGTCCAGCCCCTGAGCAACAACTCAGGATTGCACTAACTAGGGTACAGTCCCCCTAAGGACGCTACAACACCCAGCTCAGCTGGTCTTCCTTCACACATGAAGGGAACAACACCCTGGATGCCACCAGGTCTTCCTTTACAACCAAGGGGAGCAACACCCTGGATACCACCAGGTCTTCCTTCACACCCGAAGGGAACAGCACAGAGAAGAATGAAAAAGACTTTCACGCCCCTAGATCCAGCTTTTGATAAGAGAGGATCTGAAGCAACTAGAACTGAGAGCGAAGAGATTAAGAACTATTCACACTCTCAGAACTGTACAGGCTCTCTCAAGATTTTCACAAGAACTAGCGGAGAGCAAGAGAGCAAAAGAGCAAAACGGAGTGAAGGATCTTGGCTCTTGATTTTCTTCAGAAGAATTTCAAAATAGTTTGTAGATCATTATTTTCTTCTATTCTTCTGTCTTGTATATATATCTTCAATTTGAAATCTAGTCGTTGAAGAGATCGTTGTCTCTCTCTTGAGTAGCCGTTAGACTGAATGACATCTGGAGTCTCGAAAGCTTCCTGTCACAGTCTTTTGATCACTTGAGCACTCAAAGAGATGAGATCTTCACAGAGATCCGTTGGCTTCTATTGTCTAACGTTGTACAATGAAGCTACATCAAAGGTCTGCACAGATGTCAAGCTCAAACAGCAGACAGATAGGCTGTCTCTGATATCAGTCAACGTCAGTAGCAATAGTCAAGAAAATAGTAATACCAACTGGCTTAAGTCTAAAGGACGTTATCAGAATAAGCACGATAAAGGAAGATATAATCTGCATGCATGCAGAGATACGTTCAGATCTCATAAATGCAAAAGCGTCAGAGAGATGTCTACGTGGATTTTAACTGGTCAATGCTTTAAGATGAATAAGATATCAAAATATGAAGTTGAAGACTATATGACTTATGAAATCGTTATGAGTTATAGCAAATCGTTCTATAACAGAGGATATAAGAAATCGTTATGAATTATGGCAAGTCATTTTGATTCTAAAGAAATCGATGTGAAACACTTAACAAATCGTTACATAAAGCAAGTCGTTACGAGTATCAAAGAAATCGTTACGAGAACTAAAGAAATCGTTGCGGCTATCAAGTCGTTACGAGTATCAAAGAAATCGTTGCGAGAACTAAAGAAGTCGTTGCGGCTATCAAGTCGTTACGAGCTTCAAAGAAATCGTTGCGAGAACTAAAGAAGTCGTTGCGGCTATCAAGTCGTTACGAACTTCAAAGAAATCGTTGTGATAACTGATGAAGTCGTTACAACAAGCAAGTCGTTGCGAGTTCTAAAGAAATCGTTATGATAACTTATGAAGTCGTTACAACAAGCAAGTCGTTGCGAGTTCTAAAGAAATCGTTATGATCACTTATGAAGTCGTTACAACAAGCAAGTCGTTGTGACATCGACTTGATTGAAACGACATGACTTTTCAGTCTTATAAGAGAATCGTTATGAACTTTAACAGAAATCGATATGGACTTAGAGAAATCTCATGTTGAAAGGATTAAAGCTTCAGAGTAGTAATGCATACCTTTATTGGCTTGTTTGACTTCGGTAATTTTTCCTGTACTTAAGACTTATGAGATATTCAGCAGATATAATTGATAAATTCTTGTTTGGTTTTGTTAATCATCAAAATATGTATATATATACAATTAATTAAAATTGTTTGGGGACAGACTGAACATCAAATTGAATATAGTAACACATTCGAGACTATAACATGGTCACCAAAAGTATATCTTATTTCATTCCATTCAACTAGATACAACCTCACATAAGAAGAATCAACTGAAAAGGGTTATTAATCAAATAACAACGTTTCTCTAATACATCAACTACTTAAATTTCTATTCCTAAACGGACAACTATTCGTATGACAGGTGCTCGTCACTCTTGCCCAGTCCCATCTGACTCCACGGGTTCTTCATCACTTCCTGAAAAAGGGCAGGATGATAGGGGTGAGCGAACTAGCTCAGTAGGATTTACATCTCAATAACGTGCGGGCACTAATATACATGATTAACATTTTAAATAGGCAGATATGCACATGAGTATGATGACAATGTATGCAATACTAACAGATTGAATAGCAAGGTAGAACGGATATCATATCAGATCAAATGTCGAGTTCCATATACCATGGACAGATAATTCAAGAATAAAATCATGTCAGAAGAGATTGGCCATATTCAAGCAGAGCTCATGTGTTCACAAGAACAAACGTATCATATCATGTCAAGTCAAACTTATCATGTCAAACATGAGGCACATTTTCACAATCTTGCATGTCAGTGTGCTATGCCAAGCACCAAGAGTCCATACTCCCGCGGTTAACAAGTACGTTGGGGCGCTCCTCCCCAGGACCGGACAGGGCCCCTATTGCACAGGCATTGGATCAAGTTTTGGATCGGAGTCCCATGTTGTGCCGAACAAACAGGTTCATATTATGGCCACAGAGTTTCAACAATAAGCTCGTAGTAAAAGGAACATGATCATTCATATAGTCAAGGAATGACAAACAGCTCAAAAGAACAAGGCAGGATAATGACGTATCTTATGTTTCATAGTTCATTAATGTCTTGACATGAGGATGTTTCAAAAAAAATAGATCATATGCAGAATATGTGCTTTCCTAACATGTATGCATATGAACAGATAATTAATTTAACACCGGAAAGCATGTGACAACTGAAACTCATATGCAAATCATGACATTAACACCACTAACAAGTCCATACTAACATGTATTCATCCCCACATTCATATCATGTTCTTATCTTATCATTTGACAATAAGTAAGATCACAGGATAATCCACTGAACATAAGGACAATCAAAATTATCCACTAGAATCATATTCATATCATTACCATTTTTCAATGGGTTGATTTATTTTAGGTCCATGCATACTATATAACATCATGCACATGCTTGTAGACATCATGGAATGATCAGACCCAAAATATGAAAAATCTTGTAAGGGTAGTGTCGACACTAGTTCAAGTGGTGTCGACACAAGGCTTCAAACACAAGACAAAATCATGCAAAACTGGTCAGGTAGTGTCGACACTAGTTCAGGTGGTGTCGACACAGTGCTTCAAATACAAGGCAAAAAGGTCAAGTAGTGTCGACACTAGTTCAGGTGGTGTCGACACTAGAGACAGCTTCCAGAAAACCTTCTGGCAGATGTGGGACAGTGTGTCGACACTAGCACAGGTGGTGCCGACACAAGATCAGTTTTCCAGAAAACCTTCTGGGTCAACTGGGACAGTGTGTCGACACTAGCTCAGGTAGTGTCGACACTAGAGACCTTCCCAGAACATCATCTGGGCAGTTTTGGGACAGTGTGTCGACACTACCTCAAGTAGTGTCGACACTAGTGGCCCTTCCAGAACAAAACACATGGTCAGGTGTAACCAGAAAACACGTATCATGCAGCGATTCACTTTCACCTCTTATAACTCTCTAACAAATGACATTTAGACAAAACATTCAACACGAAAGATGAAGAGGACAACTAGTAGAAGAACTTTTATGTTGAGGGTTTGATCTAATTCGGTCTCGAATCTCAAGAAAACATATGAAGAACAAAAAGTCAAGAGTAGCCCGAAATCACAGTATCATGCAGAGACTCTCTTATCATGCTCCTAACTCTCTAACGAAGGACTTTTGGACAATACGTCCAACATAGAAGATGATCTTGACTTCAAGTGGAAGAACTTTCATGAAGAAAGTTTAGTCAAATTCGGTCTTGAATCGTGTGCATAATAAGAAGAACGGGAAAAGCCCTAATTGTGCAAGACTTCGGGAAAATCACGAATACTCAATGTATACTCCATGAAAAACCAGTCAAACCAATTGCAAATGAACCTAGACTCAAAGAACTACATGATAGTGTTTGTTTTCTTTAATCTTGGCCCGAGAACACCTACCTTTACGAAGATCTAAGACCAGTCGATATTCTGGATGCAACAGAGGATGCAGGGGATGAAGCTCCGAGTTCCCAGCCTTTCTCCTTCTCCTCAGAAGCTCTAGCCTGCCTCCAAATGACCCCAACTCGTTGTTAAACCTTCCCCAAGGGTTTGAGGATGAGTTCTTATAGATTTAGGTTGTAGTTAAGAATCCTAACGAGACCAGGAAAGGGGCTGCGAATCTGCTCCATGTTTTTCCCAGAATCTGGGACTCTTTCCTCCAAAAGAGGTAGTAGTGGTTTAGGAAACCTCCTCTTAGGGTTGGGTCCGGTTTTGGCTTACCATGCATGACTAATCACCCTTATTATAACCCTAAATTTCCCTTTCTCATTATGGCATAATTACCTACACGAATTTCTGGGTAATTCCCTGTCCCAGCTCATTTATATACTTGGGCCAAATGTGTTCTATAGGCCCAATCTTGTTAATGGATCATTATTACATGGTGTTGGAAGTCTCTCCCATATGTTTAATTAATTTATCCCCCTTTATTTCTGAAAATTTTAAATTGCTAAATTTCCGGGGTGTTACAATAACACCGAGGACCAAGGTCTGTAAAAATACTCTGTGGGCAAGTTTCTCAAGTTCCAAATGGTTGAAATTAAACCTGTGGGGGAGAAGGCTCATGAACTTCTCCTTATGCTCCAAGGTTTGGCTGAGGCAGATATGAAAATGCCTGAAAAGCTCCAAGTCATGTGTATCATAGAGAAATTGCCTAGATCCTAGGAGGATTTTGGGATGTCCCTTAAATACCGTAAGAAGACAATTTCTCTTGATGATCTGATGCGGGCTATCGCTATAGAAGAGGAGCATAGAAAGGAGAAGCCTTGTATGCCTGTTGATGCAAGTGCAAACCTAGTAATGAGGCATATGGGGAAAGAATCTAAAGGCAAAACCAAAGTTGATTCCACTTCACAGATGAAACCCAAAGGAAAGATAATGAAGAAGAAGGTACTAGGAGAGTGCTGGACCATTGGTCAGAAGGGTCATATGTGCAACGACTGTCCCAAAAGGAAAGAGAAGTTGCTGAACAAAACCCAGCAGACCAGTCAAAATCCAGCACAAGTCAATGTTGTGACTGCTGGACCTTCTTCTGGTGATGAGTATGTTACTCTTAATCCTCAACTATTTACTATCTATGAACCAAATGAATGGTTGGTAGACACTGGGGCCAATGTACATTTGTGTGTTGACAGGTCTAACTTTGTGTCTTATCAGGCCACCCATGATCGTTCTGTGACGATGGGGAATGGGAGCACTGCTAGCGTGATTGGAGTTGGACGAGTGGACCTGAAGTTCTCTTCAGGACGTGTTCTTTCTCTTTCCCTAGTGCACCATGTTCCTGGTGTTAGAAGGAACATTTTATCTGGTTCTGTTTTAGTGAGAGAGGGTTACGAACTCAACTTTAAATGTAATAAAGTAGTGATACTCTATTTGAAGTCTTTTATTGGTAAAAGCTATCTTTCTGATGGATTGTTTAAAATTTATGTGGATCATGTGTTGAACAGAAAATTAGATGATACTACTTCTAGTTCTATTTCTGTTTCTGTTGCTTATAATGTTTTAGATTCATCTAACTTATGGCATGGACGTTTAGGTCATCTAAATTTCAATTCTTTGAAACGCATGATGAACCTTAAATTGATTCCTGAGCATGCTATTGATAAAACAAAGAAGTGTGATATCTGTGTACAGGCCAATCTACCTAGAAAACCTTTTCATTCTGTAGTTAGAGATTCAGAGATCCTGGATCTAGTGCATTCAGATATTTGTGAGTTTAATGGCGTGCTAACTAGGGATCATAAGAAGTATTTTATTACCTTTATAGATGACTATAGTAGATACTGTTATGTGTATCTGCTCAAGTCTAAAGATGAGGCTTTACAAAAGTTTATCATCTTTAAGAAGGAAGCAGAAACACAAACTAGTCGGGTTCTTAAGAGGTTGAGGTCTGATAGAGGAGAAGAGTATACTTCTAGTTTGTTTATGGAATTTTGCCAAGAACATGGCATTGTTCATGAAACAACTGCCCCATACGATCTCCACAGTCTAATGGGATAGCAGAAAGGAAGAATTGTGTATTCATTGACATGGTCAACTCTCTCTTGCATAGTTCGGGACTACCTAAGTTTATGTGGGGGGAAGCATTGAATACAGCTTGTCTTATTCTGAATCATGTTCCCCTAAAACATAAAGATAGCAGTCCAATTGAACTTTGGAGAAATAGGAAACCCAGTTTAAAATTTCTCAAAGTGTGGGGGTGCCTAGCTAAGGTACTTGTCCCTGAGCATAAGAGAAAGAAGTTGGGCCCTAAGACAGTTGACGCTGTTTTCCTAGGCTATGCTGAAAATAGCTATGCATACAAGTTTTTGGTTATTAAATCAGAAATTCCTGGCATAGATGTTAACACCATAGTCGAGCTTCGTGATACTACGTTCTTCGAAAATGTCTTTCCCATGAAGATTGGTTTACCTCAACATCTGTCTTCTGAGACTGTAGCCTCTACATCTGATTCTATTCCAAAACATGTGGAAAGAATGACAAATGTGGGGGTTGATGCATCCAGACTTTCTTCTGATTCCAGTGATCAAGAAGAAGTTGAACTAAGGAGAAGTAAGAGACAAAAGGTTGCTAAGGATTTTGGAAGTGAGTTTGTCACTTACCAGATCACTGGTGACCCCCCAACCTTCCGAGATGCCATGGCTTCCTCCGAAGCAAGGCATTGGAAGGATGCCATTAAGAGTGAGATGGACTCCATTCTTGCTAATAGTACTTGGGAGTTAGTTGTTCCTCCTCCTGGTTCAAAGACCATTGGATGTAAATGGGTCTTCAAGAAGAAGCTTAAACCCGATGGAACCATTGAAAAGTATAAAGTCAGGCTTGTTGCTAAGGGTTTCAAACAATTAGAGGGAATAGACTATTTTGATACTTATTCCCCTGTCACTAGGATGACCACAATCCGGATGCCTATAGCATTGGCCTCCATATATAATTTGAAAGTCTATCAGATGGATGCCAAGACTGCCTTTCTTAATGGTGATCTTGATGAAGAGATTTTTATGGATCAGCCTGAAGGATTTATGTCTCCAGGTAGTGAAAAGAAAGTTTGCAGACTTATTAAGTCTTTGTATGATTTGAAACAAGCACCTAAACAGTGTCACCAAAAATTTGATATGACTATCATATCTTTTGGCTTTATGGTCAATGAGTTCGATAAATGTGTCTATTACAAAGTTAAGGGTGATGAATGTATAATTCTTTGCCTGTATGTAGATGATATCTTACTGTTTGGCAACACTTTTGGAATAGTAAATGAGACTAAGTCATTCTTAAATAGCAGTTTTGAAATGAAGGACATGGGTGAGGCAAATGTAATTTTGGGGCTAACTCTTACTAGATCAGCTGAAGGAATAGCAATTTCTCAATCTCACTATGTTGAGAAAATTTTAGAGAAATTTGGCTATGAGAATTGCAAGTCAATCTGTACACCTTATGATCCGTCTAGAATCTTCTGCAAGAATAAGAGTGGTACTCCTGTGTCTCAGTTACGATATTCCCAGGTTATAGGAAGCTTGATGTATCTCGCTAATTGTACTAGGCCTGACATTTCATATGCAGTGTCTAAACTTAGTAGATACACAAGTTGTCCTGACTAGGGGTGTACAACGGTTCGGTTCGGTCCGGGTTGGCCAATTTTTGGCCAACCCGAACCGAACCGAACATACATATCAACCCGAACCGAACCGGAGTTATTTCGGTTCGGTTCGGTTCAAACCGAATTTCTACATTTAATTAAATATAATTAAAGTTATTAATATTTATATAATAAAAATAAGAATAAAATTCAAAAATATGCATATTTATATGTAAATTTAGTCATATAATTACATGTTTAATACTTGTAATATAAATATTATTATAATTATATTAAAAATCAGTTTATTCGGTTTATACGGTTCGGTTCGGTTTCACAATTTGTGAAACCGAACCGAACCGAATTTCGGTCCAAACCGAACCGAACCGGCCAATTCGGTTTGGTTCGGTTCTTCGGTTTGAACTGAAATTTGAACACCCCTAGTCCTGACCAAACTCACTGGGATGGGCTAGATAGGGTTTTGAGGTACCTAAAAGGTACTACTACCCTAGGCTTGCATTTTGGGAGATTCCCTGCTGTCCTGGAAGGATTTAGTGATGCAAGCTGGATAGCTGAAAACTCAGAGAGTAATGGTGTTTCAGGGTATGTTTTTACTCTGGCAGGTGGTGTAGTCACCTGGAGGTCTTCTAAACAGACCATCTTATCTCGGTCTACTTTTGAGGCTGAGTTGTGTGCTTTGGATACCACTGGGTTGGAGGCTGAGTTGATTAGGGGTCTTCTTTCAGAACTTCCTCTAATGAGTAAGCCTGCTCGTGCGATCTCTGTGTATTG
This sequence comes from Colocasia esculenta, assembly GCA_014218235.1. NCBI lineage: Eukaryota > Viridiplantae > Streptophyta > Magnoliopsida > Alismatales > Araceae > Colocasia > Colocasia esculenta. The sequence continues at coordinate 32,980,514 of CM024757.1, read as the reverse complement.
TGATAACATGACCACAATTGCAAAGGTCAAGAGTCCAAAGTACAACCAAAAAGAAAGGAGACATATCCAAATCAGATTGAGATCTGTAAGGGATTTAGTGTCTCAGGGAGTGATCGTTGTAGATTTTATTGGTACCAATGACAATTTAGCTGATCCTCTGACTAAAGGCCTTGATAAAAAGAAAGTCCTGAAACTCAGGTTGGGGATGGGACTGAAACCCATCATTTATTCTCCTGCAGAGACAACCCAACCTATCTGAGTGGAGATCCCACAAAGAAGGTTCAATGTGGTAACAACAATCTGCTGAGAGAATTTGGAGGCACTTACTACTTTGATACATTATATCTGTGTTTATCTCCTGATAACCTGACCAAGTGCCTGATACTGTTGTATAGGAAGAGTTTTATTACTCTAAATGGGTTCAAGCCTAGTAAGGCAGGATATTAGCAGTATATCCTTGGAGAAGCCCGCCGAAATGAGTACTACTGTGGGGCCGCAGTTAAGGGAATTGGGTTGTTCCTGAATGTACTTATGATACAGGATTGGGCGCATGGCCTTTAAAGCGCCAAGTTTACAATTGCTATCAAAAAGCCTTATATCATGTTGTTTTTTTACAAGTAATCCTCACATCAAAGAATCAAGTTCAAGATTTAATTTACTTCAGTTCTGTGAGGGTAAAAGTTGAAAATACTTAGGTGAAGGTTCAAATCCGAAAGGTACCTTTTACTGAAAGCATGGTATGTTTATCCTCTTCTATTTATTCCCCGTTATCAAATCTTGAGTTTGTGGGGGAATGTTGGATATAATGGGTGAAAAAGGGGCAATATAAAAGAAAAGTAAAACTCAAGGTTGATAAAGTAAAAGGTACTTCAAAAGTTGTGCTTTATTGTCCTTATGTGTGGGGTCTTTAGTCCCACATGGGATGTCCCTAAGGAATTAAGGACTTCATAACCTCTAGTGTCCATGAGACTATGTCTTATAGACAATGGTGGGGTTATGCTAGACCATATCACACACGCGCGCCGCCGGGCCGGGCAGGGCTGGGCGGGCGCGCACGTGTGATGACGCGGTCCAGCCGGCGTGACTTGGCATCTTTTTACTTCTTATTTTTGCGTTTTGGGCCTTTCTTGGAGAGTTGGGAGCTGTTTTGGGCCTGTTCTTTGAACCGGCCCATTGTTTGGTCTGTGCGGGTGTTAGGCACTTGATATAGTGATTAGGTTTCCTAATCACGGTTAACCAACACAAAAAGTGTCTTTTCGACTCTTGCTGTGAGGAACCACTCGTCGTCCTGCTGCTCTCTCTCTCGCTCTGCCGGTGACGTCGATGCCTGCATCCCGCCGACTACGCTTCTCTCCGGCGACGATGCTTCGTCCCGTTCGACTGCCTGTCGCGCTTCGCCAGTGTCCGGTGCACTGCATCCATTCCCTTATTTCCCCTTCCGTAGATGAGGATTAGGTTTAATGTAGCATTGGTTGCGAGATTAGAACAAGTGCGGTTTTCAATCTCGTGGTGGTAGTCATATCCTGGGAGGAGATCGCCTTACCCGACGCACTACATTTGTGGGGGCGATATCTTCTCTAAGGGGAATCTCCTTAGAGGCACTTCTACTGCATTAGTTTCTGCTTTAATTAAGCATGTTCATTACTGCAATTCGTCTCATGTATACTACTTTTTGGTTGTTGTTATTTGGATGATTTCTATATACCTGTTTGCTATGGTTCTGTATGCATATATGTGTATCCGATTTTTGCCATGGATGTGCCCTACTCCACGTATTATTTTTAAAATAAAGTACATGAGAGAATCCTTCCAATACATATGTATAATAAGAACAACATTCAGCATTACATGGGCTATGTAATGACTGAGTAGTGTGTGAGCAGAACCCTCAGACATGAGCTTGATTCAGATGAAGATGAAAATAATGCTGACATGAATATTGAGCAGGAATAGCAGCAAACTCATACTAACCTATATACAAGATAGGCTCAATATGATGAACCACACATGGGATAGCAAAGCACTGAACAAGTCCCACTGCATCAGCCTGCTTATGTTATGATACTTTCTTTTGGTGCCTTTGGAAAACGATTTGATCAAATGGACCAATAGTTGAACACTCTGTGCACCCAGGTCTCTCAAATGCATTCGATTGTAGAATTTTTTGGTCGGGATATGGCATCTATGAGGATTGGGCATTCTCACTTTCAAGGCTCCTTGAATGCGATATGGAAACACATGAAAACATAGACTGACTTGTACAAGGAAATCAAAAGTACATGTAGGAGTACTACGCAAAGCCTGCTGAGGAGTAGCTTTTATTTTATTTCTCTGCTCAAGATGATGACGTGTCAAGCTAATTTATATCTTGTCTCTCCCCTCATTTTGATGATGTCAAAAGAGGAGGAGCAGTTAAATAGGCTATTTAATAGCATTAATATGCATTCTATACTTAATTGTGTGACTATGTGAATGCATATGGTCTGGAAGTATGTGTCTAGGAGCCAACTAGTTAAGTTTTCTATTTAGGACCAGTTTAAGTCTAGAAGCTAAAAAGGTCTTTGGTGAGAGAACACTGATGGTCTGATGAATGTATTGTATGTATGGTTGTATTCATGACTTTTGTCTTTTAACATAATTGTACGTACTCATGATTGCATTGCTTTGTTATGATGGATGTATGGATGAAATGTTATGAATTGTTTGATGAAATTAATTTTTATTTTTATTTTTTTGTATATCTTGTCTGATTAATCAAAAGATGCTTTGAATACTTCCACTGATGCGCTCTGATTTAAAATTTTCAGTTTTACTTGGAATATATTTTTTCATCATTAAAAAAATGGGAGGATATTGTGCTTTAAAACTTTTGATGATACCAAAACATATTCAAGTGTACGATGATCAAGTATCTAACTCAGATATTTTCTTGAGTTAGCAGGTAAAAGACACAACTCAAGGACAGGTAGCATCTGAAAAAAAAATCATTACAAGAACATAGAATCAAAATGACCCAAACTTGAAACATCATCTTTAAATGAAACAGTGTTTATAGATATGAGAATTCGACATTTGCAGAGTGAAAGTTGACTTCTATTTTTTTTTTTAATGTTTCAAGTCTTTCAAGAGTCAACTTCTGGAAAATGTGAAGTCGACTTTTTACTGGTAGAGGATTGTTACAAAAGATTACCTGAATCTGTTATGAGCATGATTATGTTATAATAGAAAGAAGATACACCAAACAAACTTGGTGAGGTGTTGTAACAAACCTGGTGACGTGGCATAATATTGGTAAAGGCTCCAGAACACTTTAAAGGTTCTTTAACATCTATAAATAGATCTATGCTTCATACAGATTAAAGTTTAATTTTAACACGCAGACCAAGAATAATGCAAAAGTGTGTGAAATCTCATGATTTGTGAGAGAGAACCCATGCCAAAGAGCTGAGAGAATTTTCATATTGACCTTTGTTGATGTTTGCTGTAATCTACAATAAAGTTTGATGAATTGTTTACATCTAATGATGGGCTGATGCTGCTAAGTAGATTGAGCTGTGGAATGGTGAAATTCTTTATTTGATCATACAGTTACTCCAGTTGGGGGTGAACATGGGTTGGTTCGGCCCGGTTCATCTTTTTTTTTTTTTTGCAAATCAAACCTAACCTGAGTACTGTAGCAAATTGAACCGAACCAAATGATTCGGTTCGATTTGAACCAAAATGTCAAAAAAATAAAAAACAAATGTTGAGGCATTGTAGGTTTTGAACTCGTGCGCTAACCAACTAGTGTACAAGATATTTTGTGAAATTATATAGTATTACTTAATTTTATACATATATTCGATTCATCTTGATTTCCTAACACCAAACTGAACTAAATCAATGGGGTCTTCAAATCGAACCGACCCGACCCGACCCGAACCGGTCAGTTCGGTTCAATTTTTTGGATTGGATCAAATAATGAACAGCCCTAACTCCAGTTGATGATCTGAAGACTCTGAAGTTGCAGTAAAGTCATCTAAAAACTTGAAGACCAAGAGATCACATCGACAAGAGGAGGTTTATGAGATTTCTTATGAATTTGCTTGAATTTTGTTCTGAGCTTAAAGTGTTGTCTGTAATAAGAACATTTTTAGTGTGTGTGGGGGGGGGGGGGGGGGGGGGGGACCATTGTGTGCATGTGTTTGTGATCTTGGCTCTGCGGTGCTCAGTGGAGTTGACATACTCCAGTATGTGTGTGTGGTTGTATTGTTTGATTGATAGAGTATTAGAGTGTGGTTAATCCTCACTCACCATGAGGGGTGGATGTAAGATACCCATGGGTGCACTCCGAACCACCTAAAGATTCTATGTTCTTGGTGGTTTGCTTCTTCTCTATCCCCTTTCTTCTTGTCTTCATTGATTTCAGATCTTGCTAAGCATACAGCCATCCAGATTGTTCTAAAATGTTCTCACCATTTACTGAACTCAGATCTATTGAAGAACATAGTGATCAAGTTATTCTGAATTGATCTTAAAATTGTGTTAGATCGAATAGATGTTACATTTTGTTAATTTCTAAGTCAAATCAATTCAACTCTCCTTCATTTGTCATTTCCTCGGAGCCAACACATTAGATTGTGAACTGTCACAATCATTAGACTATCATTGTTCACAATCTAATGATTATGACCATAACAATGTTCTCAATCAAATGATTATGAGCAATGTTAAATTATGGAGATTGAACTCTCCAGCACGCGAGTTTGAATATAGGAATTAACCTGCGCAATGAGGTCACATGAATCAACTTGTGGTACCTAGACAAACGCATTGAAATTTGAAAAATATGATTGTTCATAATCTAATGATTATGACTGTGACAATGTTCATGATCTAATGATTATGAGCAATGTTGCGATGGAGCATGTGGGTTTGAATATGCGAATTGACCTATGTAGTTAGGTTGCGCGGCGCCTTGACAACTATGGTGACACCATTCAAGTCATATGGAAGTCCATTGCATATTGTTCCCTGGGCTCTCCAACACCAATCACCACTCCACTTGGATCACCTATGTACTGAAATATCTAGAATGCTTACAAAAATTTGGCTTAGCCTCAAGACACTGACCAAGATACATTAAAGAACTGAGTATCCCCATCATCACGTTTTAAAGTTAAATAAAAGTCAAATAGCAGCAGAAACTACATTAGAAGTACTAAAATGTTATCTCGTTCACTGATCTAAGCATCGTAGCATCTAGCATTGGATGCATAGTAGAAGGATGATAGTGTCAAGAAAATAACCAGAGTGTGATTAAGCCTGAGCTCTCAATTCCACATCAAACATTAGGAAATAAAGAATTTACTATTACATGGAACATTTCTTCAAGTTCAGGATCCGCCGCAAAGACCTCAATCCCAATGGTTCCATTAGAAAGCTGTCAGCTCCATCAAATATGTGATTCTGAAAAGGAAATGTACATTATTGGGTGAGGGATACCTCATTTCACAGACCCTTACTGCAAGTAAACATCATAAGAAAAGAAAAAATGATAGATCATTGGCTTTAAGATTTAAAACAAAGTATCACTGTGTACCTTATAATAGGAATCTCTAAGAAAAAAGGGCGCGATATTCATCTGCCTCATGAGCCATTTCCTCATAGCTTCTATCCTTTCTTTCCTTGTCCAAGTCAAGTTTTTCTTTCAGCTCCTTTTCCCTCTCATCTATCTACAGAAAGCTTGAGGATAAGTACTGCTTGTACTCACCAAATTAACTAACAGCAATTGCAGAAACCAAATAAATGATTCCTAAAAAGATGTCTGCACTTAAGGCACTTACAGCATCATAGATTTCGTCATTTTTCTCAAAATCTCCAACTTTCCTAGGAAGGATATGGATGTGTACATGAGGAACTGTCTGTCCAGCCTGAGGCCCATCCTGAGAATCCACGGGAGAGGAAAAGGCACTCTTTGTGTTTAAATATTTTAAAATGAACTTGAAAGAAAACTTCCAAGTGAAATGATCGTGATAGAAGAATCAACTAGAAACATTAAATCAAACTGTCATTCAAATAAAACTACGTCTCAAGCCACCAGGCAAATTTGCCACAACATCTCTGCTATGGTAAAGGCTTTTAGTATCCAGTTCATTATATGACAAAGCAACACATAGATCAGTGAAAATATTGGTGTCAGGGCCTAGTACAAGAAATATCATGTGTATTCAGTGGCCAAATGCTGGCAACATTACTGTTCAGAAAGGTTACTGTTCGGAAAGGAGCGGCCCACCTTGTTACCCCTTCTTTTCCTCTGCCCAGGACAATGCATGCCCTCTGCCATCAGTAACCCATCCAGAAGTTTGTTAAAGAAATTACGGTTTACGACCAATTTTATTGTAAGGAGGTAGTATAGCATCGTGGGTGGAAAAGAGATTTCTTACCCACCAGAATGGGTGGTCCAAAACTATAAGGAATCACCAAGACAAAATGGCTTCTGAATTACCTAGGGTTCTCTATGAGATTGCTACATCACTCTGTAGATGATAATGAGAGAGTGAATTGCTACAGCCAAACTAGGGAATATGTGTTTATAGCCAAAACGTATCTGCAGATAGGCAAATCGCAAAGCATGTATCTAAATGGCTCCCAGTTGACCTAATTGTGGAGTAAGAATATCTGTTCACCTGCCACGACTCATAAGAAATGATATAAATAGTGTTTTATCATAAATGAAGTTCAAACTATTAAGCAACACTAGCCGTGAAGAACTGATGACACTGAATGGAGATGCTAAAATAAAGAGAAATGATCAGAAGAAAATGGTATGGTAAACAAAAAATCATTATTTTGTTATACTTAGCAAGATGATGTACAATAAATCAAGATTGTAGCTCCAAATAAACTTACTTGAATAGCAAATGTGAGTGAAGAAGCTTTATGATATCGTTCAAGTTGAGCACCAACTTTACGTGCAGCAACCCACAAGTCGCTGATCTCATCCACAGTGAGGTCAGTGAAGCGTTTAACTTCACGCTTTGGGCATACAAGCACATGTGCAATATGTTAAGTTGTTCAAACATGTAAATCATGAACTACTAGCATGAGAGAGCATATTCATGTGAAACCATGGCAGGAGAGCCTTCTTAATGTCCAAATTCTTCCCACCTTCAGAACAGAAGATATGCACATGAACCTCTAGAAGAATTTATTGACGTTCAATCTCCTCTTGCACCATTCAAGAGTTAACCAGACCTTCTCTAACACCATGATGGATATGGAAGCCCCCAAGCCATCTCTTATGTAAAAAATAAAACAAATGAAACTACAAGAGCAATAAAGGGAAAAGCTTTTCATCAATATTCCAGTGGTACTATGTTTATTTTCAATTTACGTGCAGAAAATTATTAGATGTGCCACTAGTTCCATGTTGCACCATTCTTTTTTCCAAATTAAGAAAAGGATGACTCTTCACTTCCCCAAAGGAAACAAACACATCAAGAGAATGGGCCATGTGCACCCACCATGCATGCACATGTATAGACACTGAACCTACTACACAAATGCATGAACAACCTGTCCCCCAAATCCAAATGGAAGAAAGAAAGATCTGATTGAGTATAGTGTTACTTATCTCGAATATACCTCCACATTTTTGCTGCAGTAGCTAATTTGCCAAGAGAATACAGCTAATAATGTAAATGCACGGAAGTATATTCATATGTGAGCGCATGTAAATGCATATGTGCATCCAATTCTAGCACTGAACACAGTAAAAAAAAATTCACTCCTTGCATCAAGGGATATGACCTGCAACAATATAAAGCACAAAAGTCTATATTGAGGTGAAAGATAATTACATATTAACTAAAAAAATAATAGAGTTCAATGGAAGTATTCATCAACGAAGCTAGAAATAGGAATTATTTGGTGATGAATGATAAAATATTCATTGATGGTAAAGGAGTAAAGAATAACTAGTTCAATTTCAAGGTATGAAAGATGAACTCATAGCTTTCAAGCATTTACAAACACACAAACGAACACGATATATGCTTATGCAACTGGTAAACAACAAAGTCAATGACAAACATTATATTCATGGAAACTACCATATGATAGCTTCACTCCAGGGTAACTGTTTCAGTCTGTTCGACAGTTTTCTGTACTTTGACCAAGAAACATCATAGACGTAGGGATTCAAATGAAATGGGATTCCAATGTCTAAGTTCAATTTTTCAATGTGTTGACCGAGTCCCCTAGTCTCCAGACGAGAAATCAAGTTCTTCCAAGCTATTGCTACAAATGAAATGTCCAAGTCCAATTTCTATGCTTCTATTGGGTTAAAAATGTAGGCGTTCGACCTTCAGTATTTCCCACTTCTCTTCACTTTTCTTCCAAAGCTCATGTTTCATTATTATCCTCCATTTCACACTGCATCATACTCATGGTGTACTGCACATCCTTCCCACTGGACGTATTGAAACCAAATGATAGAGGGAAATCCTTAATGCAGAAGGAATGGGAAAGAACATTGAGAACCAGAAATCTTCTGTGATCTCACAAACCCTACAAAGGGTATAGGGAATAATTGATATTTTAGCCCCAGGATGACCCTCCAATCCATTCACTAGAAAATAGCATTCGTCAAAGCGGTCATCAAGATAATCCCAAATAAGCTCAGGGGAGATAAGAATTCAAATTCCACGAAGAAGGACATCGGCCGAAAGTGAAGCTGAGCATCCCATCTCCAGACTATCAATTAAATCTTAACAAGCGCACAAAAACCCTCACATGTATAAGGAACGGGGACTTAAAACGAGAAGAAGGCAGAGGCGGCGGTACCAGGTAGCAGAGGCCTCAGGTTCACCATGGCGTAGGAGAGGTCGGTAGCGTAGAAGACCTCGCTGGCGTGGATCTTGTACGGCCCGAACGTGTAGCGCTCAGTCGCCATCGCCTGCGCCCTCGTGCAGATGCGGGTAACAGGAGGAGCAGCAGCAGGCGAGCTACGCCGCGGCGGAGAGGCCTCGCAAGGTGGGCGGAAGCCAGCAGCGGGAGACGAGAACTTGTGGGGGCGGCGGCGACGGCACAGAACGATCGAAGCCTCGTTCAAAAGCGCCCCCGCGCGGAGCACAGTCGCCATTTTCTTGCTTATATACGTCCGTGGGAGTGGAGGTTTGTGCTTTTGTTAGAAAAAGGCCCTCTCCTTGGCGTGACCAAAGTGGCGGATTGGTCCGGTCATCTGTGCGTTTGATTGGTGTGTATGGGAAGAGAAATGCCACCTCACTCTTGGTTATTTTGATTAATATATATCCCCATTATTATTTTTTAAACCCCCAATAGTGAGATTGCATATTTTTATTGAGTCTATCTATTTAGTACACAAAAAATATACATTAAATATTTCTCATATGAAATATTATTTCGATGTTATTTGTTCGTCACATTGGTTTTTTTCAAAATTTCAACTATGTAATCTTTCATAACTAGTAGAGTTCTCGTGATGCACACGGATGTTGATTAAAAAAAAAAAAGACCCTCGCCAAAGGAGGGGGCGACTGCCTTGTCGCCTCGCCTGTGCTTGTGCTTGTGCAAGTGCGGGTGATGAGGCAGTTGCCCCCTCTTTTCACCGTCGTCACCCGTGCTAGTTTCAAGTCAAAAAAAATGGGGAAAAAAAAGAATAGAGTTTCCTACTTGTCATGTGGCAGTAGAAAACTCTATTTTATTAGTTTAATATAGGTTAGATCTTAATTATTATAACTTAATCATTAACTTAGAACAAGAAACTTAATTTTCTTTACAAGCAAGTACAACCTGCAAGTTTTTATAATTAGAAGCATATGTTTCCAAGTTACGAAGTCTAAAAGTTAATTATAAAAAAGAGACTAAAACTAAAACAAAATATCCTATTTGGGACTATCAGATGCTTGATCAGATAAATAAATTTTTGACAGATTAGTTGTTATAATCAAACATTTACCGTATTCTTTTGGTTCAATGGAACGAGTTCGATAGCATATATCACAACTTTTCTACCATAGGAGATTTTTCACAAAGATGTGGCACTTCTGTGCTTCTTAGGTTTAAATACAAATATAGTATTTGATAGAAATTTTTAACGAAACAAGATTAATGTTGCCTACTATATTCTTTAAGAGAAAATTTTAATATATTTGAGTTTTACACTTTACATTTGTACTTCTCTTTTTTCATTAGTCAATAGAGAAATGACACAATGCACACATCCAATGAAAAATAAAAAATACAAGTGCAAAGTACAAAACTTAAATGCACTAAAATTTTCTCTTTCTTTAAAGAGAAAATGGAGGTAAAAAGTTCGCACATACGAAGATATAAGATTTTTGAACTAAATTAATTTGATACCCGGTCAAGTAAATCCAATCTTTTACCCATATTTAGTTGTTCAAAAGTAAAGGATCATTTTGATCATCAAATTTTTACTCGTCTCGAAGAAGTTAAAAGAAATCTGTTTTACACAATCAAGGCATATGCTCTGTTACCGTATGCATAATATAGGTCGGCTCAGGCCGAAGTGACTGCTGAGATGCTCCTCGCGGAAGAATGAGCCGAGACGACCAAGCCGATGAATCATGTCTGAGGCGCACTTGGCCGACGTGTGATGCTGGTTCCGAGCTCCCGATCTAACCTGCAAAGCCCGCCGAGAAGCCTCGGCGGAGAGACACTTCGACGCTCTTGTCAGTCGCTAGCCGAGCAGAATGGCCTAGCCTGAGGGATAGAACAACCTACCTGCGCCTGTGGAGTGTCTGCCTCTTATATAGTGTTAGGACACATGTGTAATTGTTGGACGACCCCGCCAATCTTGCTGAGGGTTTTCGTGATTGACGCCAGATCGTGGTTGTAACCAGTATGCCAGATCACCGGGATCGTGGTCTTAATGGCCGCAATTATCGGGCGCGTGATCTTCGAACCTTACCTCATTTGTTACTGCACCGGCAGTCACGTGAGCTATGCTCCGGGACACCCACGAGCATGCTGAGCTCCTGGTTGGCTACATCTGAGCCGAGAAAAACATCCATGGCCGAGCTGAGGAAGACGGCCCGAGGTGTGAAAGGAGGTTGATCTTGCTTACTAGAGTTGTCAAATTAAAATGGCGCCAACGTTCCCCCTGCTTTGCGAAGGGACGTCGGCCTATACATTCAATGAGGTCGGACGAGCCCCAGGATTCAGCCGACCTTCTGGGAACTCCCCGTAACACTGGCCCCCCAAGTTCACGTCGGTCTGGGAACTGGGCCGAGGTAAAGCTGCTTGGAATTTCTTCGGCAAAGACATGTGTCTAGCCATGTGGCTTAGCCAGCCCATGTGGCCCGCTCCGTGCCACATCGCCAAGCTATCAGACGCCGCCATGCCTCGAGTGTTGTACGACGACGCCGGCCGTCACGTCACCTCCTCGACTCCCGCATGCCATCATGGTGCTCCTCGCCAACCGTGCTGGTCGGAATCTGAGGCAACGCTCAGTGTCCAATCCAGTAGCGCCACATGTGAAGATCTAAACCGATGTAGTTGTCGATGATTATCTACCGTTGAATCTAATTGGCCCCCCGACACTATAAATAGTGGGGTCTACTGCCGAAAAACCACCCTTGCTCTCATGCGCGAGCATCCTTCAGACGACCAGCCAACGTGCTGACGACCTTCGTGCTGACGTCCGAGCATTCGTCTCTTGTTCTCTGCTTCTTCCCTTCAGAGGTAAGCCATGAGCTCTACCTCGTACAGTTCTTCCACGTCCTCTTCCTCATATGGAGGTTCTCCTTCCGAGAACTTCTCTGCTTTGGAGTTATCTGGAGCGGTCTCACCTCATCCTTCCAAGGCAAGGACGTCTCTCCTGGAGGTTGCTCGGCCCGACGCTTAAGCGTCGGATCTCGCCGAGGAGTCTTCTGATTTGGAGATCGATCTTGGGGCCTATTTTCCCAGAAAACCCTATTCCCATACCTCGGGATCTCTTCGGAAAGCCGACACCGTTGCTGATGCTCGGTGCGAGATCGACAAAGAGACCTTGCAATGGATGAAGACTCATCCAGGTCTCGTCTCCTCGAGGACTTCACCATATACACCGCTAAGCAGCTCCGGGCCCACTACACCATGTCGGGCAGAGTTTGCATCTACTCCGAGGCTGTCCGAGCAGGCTTCCGCTTACCCCTTCATCCATTCATCATTCTTCTACTCCTCAAGCTGGGAGTCGCTCCATCGCAGCTGACCCCCAACTCCTGGAGGTCGGTTGTCGGCTTCCTGGCCGCTTGTGCCCTGGCCGAGGTCCTTCCGACCACATGCATTTTCTTCCATTGTTTCTCCATAAAAGTCTTCAGAGACTGGTTGTACTTCGCAGCTCGGCTAGGTCGGCAAATTCTTGGCCGAATGCCTTCCTCTGTCCAAAACTAGAAGAGGAACTTCATTTTTGTTCACTCTCCGATCGGATGGCCCTTTCCGACCAATGGTCGGCGGTGAACATCCGAGATAAAGCTTTCCACCCTCTAAATCTTGTTGCATCCGAGCTCTTGGAGTTCGAGTCTCTGCAGGTGGTGGAGCCTCCTGACCAGTTCGAGTCTTCTGAGAAGCTGTTCGAGTTGATTGCTGAGGCCAGCCGAGGTCTGATCTTCTTACCGACGTTATTTCCTTTGGTCGTCGTCTAATCATTTCTGAGAACTAACCGATTCTTCCTCTCGCAGCAATGGCCGACAAGGGTAAGTCGTCAGCTCCATCCGCCAAAACAAAGGGCAACATTTCACTTTCCGAGCTAGCTATGCGCGAGCTTATGTTGAGGAGCAAGAAGAGTGCGAGCCGAGGCTTAAAGCGCTGTCACTCGATTGATAGCGACATCCCTGTTGTTGCCTCGTCGTCAGCCCCTGAGAAGACATAGTTGTCGGAGAAGAGGGTGCCATCCAAACATCCTCGGCCTGCCACGGGGGCGGCATCGACCGAGGTCACCACCTCGGGCTCCTCTCTTCCAACGTCACCCTATCGATCAAGGCAGCCCAGCGCCACTAAGTGGGGCCGACAATCGATCCCCATTGGAGCCAAGGCCCGCTCCTTGGCCCAAAAATCCAACAAGGTTATCGAGGACTTCTATAGGGCTGCTAGGGGTGTAAACGGAACCCAATAACCCGATATTCCGACCCGATTCTGATAAAAATTATCGGTTTCGGAATTGAAAATTGATACTGATAGCTTATCAGAATCGGTATTGGATATTCCGATAAGCTATCGGAATTGGAATTGAAAAATAATCGGAATCGGAATCAGTATCGATTATTCCGATAAATTATCCATAAAATTAAAAGAAAAAACTATGATAAACACCTTACCTTATCGGAATTTTGGTTCTGGTAATGTTATCGGAATCGGAACGGAATCGGAATTAACTATTCCGATATTATCGGAATTGGAACCATATTTCGGTTATCGGAATCGGAATCTGTGTTTCCGGTTCTGAACCCGACCCGTTTGCAGCCCTAAGGGCTGCACAAGACCAGCTGGCGTCGTTCGGAATGCTTCTGCTCCGGGTTGAGGCCTCCCGATCATCAGCCAAGGCACGAGTAGCCGAGGAGGCCGAGGCAAAGCTTGAGGCCGAGAAGAAGCTGAAAGCTGAGGAGGCCGAGAGGACAGACAAGCTACTTAAGTCCCTCCAGGACGAGAAAGAGGCCCTTAAGGCAGAGTAAGGGGCCCACGAGAAGACGAGGGCCGAGATCACGCGACTGATGGCCGAGGAGCGGAAGAAGGCGTTTGCCGAGGCTGTCGCCGAGTACCGAGAATCCGAAGAGCTCAAGGCTAAGGTTGTCAAGCTCTTCCAACAAGGGTACGACTTTTGCCTCGGGCGCGTAAGGGAAACACATCCGAACCTCGACCTCTCCGACCTAGTGATCGATAATGAGGGGGACGTTGACGTTGAAGGGTTAGCCGACGACGTTCTGGCACGTACTGATGTCCCGACCACAGCTGAGGCTTCCTCCTCCGACGTGGGTGCTGCCAACGAGGCCTCCACTGCTGCCGCAGACATCGCTACTGATACCGAGGCGACGGCCTCTCCGGCTACAATAATAGCTTAGATGACCCCTGCAAGGGTCCTTTTGTTTTTTCTTGGTTTTGTGAGTTGCCAAGACCCATTTTTGTACACCACTGCCTTGGCCAAAGAGATGAGGACTTTATTGCAAAGGAATTTCTTTAAACCGCAAGCTTTTCTTGCCAAACACGACAGTTGTTCGGGTCGTCGGTTTTATCCGAGAACGCAACCTTGGTTTAGTTCTTAAGGTATCGAGACCACGCATAACGCCATCACCATCTCCATCTAATGTTGCCGAGCCTGCGGTGGCTAGTCTGACGTCTAAGAATATAAGCTGACGCAAAACAGGATCGAGTGCAGTAGTGACCCTGCCTTCATATCACGTCGGTCGTGGTCATTTGGTTCCTAACGGATGCCGAAGCGACCTCGTTCAATGAACTATGTCGTCCACATTTCTCGCGAGTGCCGAAGCAACCTCGCCTCTAGATTTGCGAGTGCCGAAGCGACCTCTTCTCTGTAGGGCTGCAAACGAGTCGAGTCGAGCCGAGTATTATGCTGCTCAAGCTCTATTTGTTAATTTTTAATCGAGCTCGAGTCGAGCTCGGGCTTTATCGAGTATTGAAAATGGTTGTTCAAGCTTGGTTCGTTTAAATACTCTTGAGTTCGAGCTCTTAACGAGTATCTTAACGAGCCCAATTGAATTTGCAAGTTATATATATATATATATATATATATTATATATATATATATTATATATATATATATAAGCCTAATTCAATTTACAAGTAAAAACCTAATTGTTTATAAGACCCAAATTTATCTTATTTCAAAGTCATACCCCAAGATCCTTCATAGGTTTCTTGTTTAATTATTTTAGTATAATGTTTAAAATATTTAACAACTATATTTGTAATTTTTATAATTAAAAAATTAAATAAATTTGTTTACGAGCTTAAACGAGTCGAGTAGACATTTGCTTATACTCAGCTCGTTTATGAAACGAACTTAAATTTTTGTTTGAGCTTGACTCATTTATTTTACTAAAGGAGCCGAATTCGAGTAACATCCGAGTCGAATTCGAGCTACTTGTCGAGTGTATTAGTTCGTCTATAACTCTTCCTTTCATAATTTGTGTATTTACACACTCATATTTAATCTTTTACATTTTAGTATTCATAAGTATTTCGTACCTTAACAAAAATTCTTTAAAAATAATAAATATTAATATTTTTATATTTATAATAAGAAATTAATATAATCCGAGTATATTAACAAGTAACTAATCGAGTATTTTAACGAGCATATTATCGAGTATCTTAACGAGTTATTCGCGAACGTATTCGAGTCGAGCATATCTCTGTTCAAGCTCGATTCGTTTATGAATCAAGCTTATATTTTTGTTCAAACCCGGCTCGTTTATCTAATAAACGAGCCGAGTCGAGTTTTTATCGAGCCGAGTTTCGAGCTACTTGTCGATTGTATTGGTTCGTTTGCAACCCTACTTCTCTGGACCACTTTGACCACCACAACGTGCCGAAGAGACCTCATCCTCAATTCACGTCGGACGTCATTCCTCAGTTCCTGATGAGTGCCGATGCGACCTCGTCCAGCGAACTGCGACGTCCTCGCTCATCACGTGTGTCGAAGTGACCACGCCTTCAATTCAGGTTGGACGTCGTTCCTCAGTTTATGACGAGTGCCGAAGCGACCTCGTCTAGCAAACTACGACGTCCTCACTCATCACGTGTGCCAAAGCGACCACACCTTCATTTCATGTCGGACATCGTTCCTCAGTTCTTGACGAGTGCCAAAGCGACCTCGTCTAGCGAACTATGACGTCCTCACTCATCACGTGTGCCGAAGCGACCACGCCTTCAATTCACGTCGGACGTCGTTCCTCAGTTCCTGAGGAGTGCCGAAGCGACCTCGTCCAGCGAACTACGACGTCCTCGCACATCACGTGTGCCAAAGTGACCACGCCTTCAATTCACGTCGGATGTCGTTCCTCAGTTCCTAACGAGTGCCGAAGCGACCACGCCTTCAATTCACGTCGGACGTCGTTCCTCAGTTCCTGATGAGTGCCGAAGCAACCTCGTCCAGCGAACTACGACGTCCTTGCTCATCACGTGTGCCAAAGCGACCACGCCTTCAATTCACGTCGGACGTCGTTCCTCAGTTCCTGAAGAGTGCCGAAGCGACCTCGTCTAGCGAACTACGACGTCCTCGTTCGATGTGAGTGCCGGAGCGACCTCGTCTTCGACCTGTTTTCATGTTGTCAGGACCAGCTGAGGGCCCACGGGATAACCATTGACAAGGCTATAATGCGACTCGCCAAGTTTCAATATTTCAACCACGTTTAAATCATGCAAATTCAAAAGAAATTCAACTTTATCGACAAATCACAACAAATATCGTAGGCTCTCGGAATCGCCGATCTGCACATCTCACATAACTCGTCGGCCCCGCGACCGAGGTCCTTAATCGCACGGTATGGGCCTTCAGCTCAGAGTGCTCATGAACACAGTATTCGATACTAGATTACGTAAAGTAAGGTCGCCGACAACAAAGCGTCTGATGGCCGACCATTAGGCCTCCCGAGACGGTGGTACGAGATCTACTGGGAAAGAGTAAGGGATTCACTCAGGACGATGCTCTAAGCGACTCGTCATTTGCCCATTTTAACTGTTCTCCGGAGATACTTGTCAGAGTAACCTTATATGCTCCAGATCGGCCTCCTTGTCGATCATGGATGATGCCTCAGCGGCTCCTTAATGTCTGCACTTAGTTGACATCAACTAAAGGGGTGTGGGGAAAGCCGTACTGACCTTTAGTAGCATCTTCCCATAGACGGCGCCAATGTTACCATATGCGTAACATAGGTCGGCTCAGGCCGAAGTGACTGCTGAGGTGCTCCTCGCGGAAGAATGAGCCGAGACGACCAAGCTGATGAATCCTGTCTGAAGCGCGCTTGGCCGACATGTGACGCTGGTTCCGAGCTCCCGATCTGACCTGCAAAGCCCGCCGAGAAGTCTCGACGGAGAGACACTCCGACACTCTTGTCAGTCGCTAGCCGAGTAGAATAGCCTAGCCAGAGGGATATAACAGTCTACATGTGCCTGTGGATTGTCTGCCTCTTATATATTATTAGGACACCTGTGTAATTGTTAGACAACCCAGCTAATCTCGCTGAGGGTTTCCGTGATTGACGCCAAATCATGGCTGTTACCAATATGCCAGATCACCGAGATCGTGATCTTAATGGCCGCAATCATCGGGCGCGTGATCCTCAGACCTTACCTCATTTGTTACTACACCGTCAGTCACGTAAGCTATGCTCCCAGACGAGCATGCTGGGCTCCAGGTCGACTACGTTTGAGCCGAGAAAAACATCCACGATCGAGCTGAGGAAGACGGCCCGAGGTGTGAAAGGAGGTTGATCTTGCCGACCAGAGTCATCGGATTAAAATGGCACCAATATTCTCCCTGCTTCATGAAGGGACGTCGGCCTATACATTCAATGAGATCGGCTAAGCCCCAAGATTCAACCGACCTGATGAAAACTCCCGTGGGAGGAATTGGTAGCTCAATTAGTAATCTAATTGGTCATACAGTCTAACGTAAATTAGTAGGAGAGCGTGCAGCAATCTTTTCACATGATTCAGATGATCTTTTTGTACAGCCATTTTCCTTATAAAATTTTTAAATGACGTGTGCAAATACAAATCCAAGAATCATAAATATGTAATCTTCATTTGAACACCAACTTATATACAGAGAACCTACAATATTATGGAAACGACACTTTCGACTCAGTTCATGCTCAAACTCTTCTAACTCGGCTGCAAACTAACGAGTCCAACACTGCCTTCAAGCTAATTTCAATTTTAAATTTTATTCTTAGATAAAAATTTAAAATTTGCTTTATTTAAAACTGGAATTTTGCTCTCTTATGTAGGTCCAATCCGTTCAAATGGGCTACGCAAAATCCACTTATAGGTCATGATAGTGGCAAAAAAACATCACCATGGGGTTCAAATCAAGTTTCAAGGGAGGTGGTTGCCTTTTCCCACCTTCTCCAAATAAAACAAAGGTAACGTTCTCAACTGCGCTCCAAGAAATTTAGTAACGGTAATTATACCCCCATCATAATATCATATAGCACACATAAATATAAAACAAACTCCAAAATTAAGAGAGATGGGACATCGGATAAGAACTGAAATCTTCCTGCACTACTACTCATCCGCAATTCAAGTCCCGACTCTCCTTCGTACAAACATATAATCCGGGAAGAAAATAAGAAGCTGGCCTTGGCAAACCGAAGCGATTCAGCCACAAGCTGGTTTCTTCTACCATTTCCTTTACTGCACACTGCACACATCCAAATCATAATTTATCAAACTGATGCAAAAGGATGAGATATTTTCATACCAAAGAATCCATACGCCACCAAATTAGGTAAAAGAAGACAACACTAAGACGTCATCTGGCAACAGGACTTTACATAAGTATCTTCAGAACCGTAAGCGCGTCGGCGGCGGCTAGACATTGCAATTGTTTTTGATTGGAAACTATAGTAACTAAGAGTAACTACCTGATGGACAGAGGTCCTTTCAGAAACATTCAGAATAAACAGAGGTTGTGAAATCAACTGGGAAGAGACTCCTAATCCAGCCAACTACACAATCTTTTTATGAAAACGCTCAAGAACATTCCATACCTACAGCTGATGAGAATTGTTTAGAAGCTGGCGGGGATGCATATCTGCCGGGTGACCAGTTGGTAATTGCGAACAGGGATACACCTTAGTGGAGGTGGATGGGAAAGATATTTGAGCAGTCATCTTATTATGAGGATGGGCTCACTACTCTTGCAGCTGACGAGGATTCTCATCTTCAAGGTGAACCGCTGGTAATGCTGAACGGGGCTTTGCCTACAGTGGAGGTGGATGAGAAGGATCTTTCAACCGCATTCCTAGTTTCTAAAATCAATGTCTCAACCCCAAAACTCAGCAGGCATTGAGATGAGGGGACTCAACCATTATATGGAGAGAAAAGTTTATGGGATGTCCGATGCGGAACTATCCCCAACATGCCCCCGTACATGCAGGCCGATATTAGGCATTGACACATGGGCAATGAGTATTATGACTAAGCGTGTGACACCCAGGATAAATGACATGCTCTGATACCATAAAATAGGTCCAATGTCTCAACCCTAAAACCTAGGCACTGAGTTGAGGGGGCCAACTATTATATGGAGAGAAGTCCATGGGATGTCCGATGTGGGACTATCCCCAACAGTTTCTTACTACATGAAAATTAGACGGCTCCTCTTGTAGTTATCCAATTTGACAAAACTGAAGAGCAACTAGCAGAAATTGTACAATTTGGAAGGTCAAGGGATTCCATTTGAAGGTAGACAAGAACTGTCAGGAGATCATAGAAAGAATGAAGAGGAATGTCAGTTCACCAGAATAATGTGAAGAGAAGGGAGGAGTTAAACAAGCAAAAGAGAATGAAGGGGAGGATGTGGAGAAGATAGTTATAACCGTCCGAATATCAAAAGGCTTAACAGTGAACAGGAGCCCAAGAACGAGAAGGATTGTTTTTCTCTGAAACTCAATTAAGATATATTGTACTTGCATGAGACCAAGATGAGTTCTGTGGATGACCAATCTTTCTCAACCACAAATGGGTTTTAGCACCAAAAATAAAATGAAAAAGCATGTACAGAGGACCCTTATTCTGTGTTTCTTTGTTGATTATATCAGGTACAACTGTAAAAGTACCACACTTTACTGTACGGACCTCACAAGGACCAGCAAAGAACTCCTTTCTTCCGGGAAAAGTAGCGGAAGATTCCATAAGGATGGTGCACATCTGACGGATTTTACAATTGTGTCAGATATCCATTATCCTCGGGAAAGACAGGACACTGCAACTAGGGAAGAGAAAAGAAACATTCTGGTCAGTGGATTAGGGGTATCAAATGATCGAGTTAGACTTCTAATAGAAAGTTCACATAGATCCACCTGCATAAGAATAGCATGCAGCCAAATCTAGGCAGATTCTTTACATCCACCGATTGGTCAAAGCTGTTTCACAGCCAATCTAACTAGCACTATCTGGTCATTTTTCAGTTCAATTAAGCACAGCCCACAAAATGAAAGGCAGCAATATTTAGTTTGGACTGTGTCAGGTATGAAGGGTTTAATTGAGCTCCAGTAGCTAAATGTATTTGAGATGATCTTCCAAGAAGCCTAGCTGGAATATAGACTGTGTAAGAAAGTGGCGTTTACAGCGAGTAAAGCAAATCTGCTATAATCAGAGACGAAAACCTCGAGGAAATTGTACTCTCAGAAAATCAGAGAACCTTATCTCCAGATAAGGGTCAGGCTTTAAGGATGGATAAGAAAAGTACGAAGAATTGCTCATCAGAGACAAGATCAAGTGGAAGCAAAAGTAAAAGAATATTAGCTTATAACAGGCGCAAGAACACACAAAAATGAGGATTGAGCATGGGAAAGTGGGGGACAGATTGGTTAGCTACAAAATGAGCTACAAGAAGTATTCATCAGTATCTCCAAGGACCTTGTAAAAGAAGATAATATGTGATGAAGACAAGAGGTTACACACACTATTTATAGCATAAGAAGTTACAAACCGTTAATAAGAATCTCAAGCGACTGGACAATGCAACAAGTATTACAAACAAAAGAGGTTTGATACTTGCCAGAAAGATTCACATGAGGCGGATGGAAGATGGCCCTGAAATAGCCGCCACTTTCTGAGCCAGTTGTGCCTCACACTTGTATAAGCCTTTTAATTCTTTCTTTGCTTGACGTGCTTCTCTTCTTGCTTCTCTTACAGCAGCCTGTCCATTGTAGCCATATTATCATTTGCCACCCAGTGTCAATTACAGTTTAAAACATAAATTTTACGTAATGTTTACAACTCCCAATCAATGAAGACGTTGGATGTTCAAAAGGAATTCCCATGTACCATATACAAGAGCCTTTAAATTTCTTTCTCCAGGAATCAAGAAAGGTGATCATTCTACTTAATAAAACACCAAAAATGGAGAAATATAACCTAACATAAGAAGATAAGACTAATACAGCAGTCATACTTCTCTAAAAGTGGTTGATACTTTAAAACAATAATAAGTTACGTACATGAAAATCCTTTTTTCTTTTCCTTTTTTTTGGTTTTTTTTTTTTTTGGGGGGGGGGGGAGGGGTCACCAGAAACAGCCGTTGTCAATATAATTAATACATAGATCATTAAGGCAGCATCACAATCATGTTAACACGGTGTTTTCAGAATCAAAAGATAGCTGTGAAGCTAATGCCTAAAAGTCTACCACCTGGAATAGAGATGTCACTAAGTGCAAGAAAAGTGATCAAACAAGTGTAACTCCTTAACAACATTCTTATTCAACCACACCTTCTTCACCCTATGGCATTCATTCATTGGACAATGATTCACAGTAATATTCATCCGAAAATAAAATAAAAGATATTTAATAATAATAACAGACTTATATGATTTCCTTCATGAGTTTCCTTCCACTGACATGCACCAGCACTGGGCAGTATCATGGCAGTCCTCATCGGCATTTCTTTTCATAAAAGAATAGGACTAGAAGTTAAGATCTCATCAATGAGGCTTCATGTCCCACATCAGAATATCATCTCTCTTTAATGCTTCCCTCACACATCTACATCTCAGTCCTTGACCATCCCAGTTGCAGTATCATTCCTGTTTTCCTTTTTAGGGGGTTGCTAAAAAATGAGTAGTTCTTTTTGTTTTTGTTTTGAAGAAGAAGGTCTTCACTTTAAAATGGTAGAAAGTATGCTTAAAAACTCAAGAATGAGTTCATGCTCACTAATTTTCTGAAGACATTATCATTACCTTCCTCTCTTTCTTTTCCTCCTTTGATTCGTTTGGCCTCCTCTTTTGTTGATCAGGTTCTGAACTTACTGATTTCTTCACCTTCTCAACAGGGCCCCTTCTGCTGTGTGGTAAGAAATCCACAGGAAGCACTTCCTTACCTGCTAGTGAAATGATCTTGCTTTTTTCACTTGGCAATTTTGAAATAGATTCAGAAAATTGAGGTCTCCTTCTAGGCTTTTCTGGAGCTTGTATTCTCCCAGGGTGGTTATCAAGATTTGAATAAGTAGAGATAATTGTTTCACAATCCCAAACCTCGGATTCGTCACTGCTCTCTTCAAAAATGACCACTTTTTCATCACCTGCATCCTCCTGGCTGTACATCTGAGCATACACAACACACCTTTGCATTACATCAGCTGAAGATTCCACCAACAGATTACTGCTTGCTACCTGCCCATGACACACAAAATCTGCTGGAACTTTGTACTTCTCTTCAAATTCAAATTCATCTTCTGGGTATTTCTTCATGGCATCTTTAATATTGGCAGCAAATGATTCTTCATTATTATCCATGTAACCAGCATCATCATTATCACTGTCATCACCATATTCATGAAGCATGAGCTGCCAAAAAAGGGGAGAAAGGTAAATTGCAAGTTGTCCACATAAGTATGAACTATTCTCATCCCTAAGATCAATTAATGTCTAAACTTATTTTGGAAGAAAACACCCAGCAGAATATCATAGACAATGAACTTATACAATCAGTGTGTCAGTAAATAAAACAATAACCATTGCCTCACATACACATGTGTTATTAAGAATAAGTATTTGAACATAACAAGTGACCAAACAGATTGTTTTCAGATGTATCGCTATGATAAAAACATAAAATTCCTTTTATGTTTTCACATGGGTAGGAAAATTAGCCTATTGCATTGTCCCTTTAGAAATTTTCTTGTAAAGCCTGCTCCCAGTGGGATTTGCAACTGAAAACTCATCCTGGTGTACACAGAACCTTTAGAAATTCCTTACAAAGCAGTAAGCACATTCTGCAGATGTTACTCTTTTTGGTTGGAAAACTAGCCCATTGCGTTGCCCTTTTCTTATAAAATCAGCTCCCAGTGGGATTTGAACATGAGACTTCATCCTGGTGTATACAGAACCTTTAGAAATTCCTTACAGAGCAATAACCTCATTCTGCATCCATGAAAAAGGAGATGACATAATAAAAAGTCTCACTGTAGTAAACATGCATAAAGCAATGATCACCCTGATTCTCTTAGCCAATTTCCAGATGGGTTACAGAGAAAGTTGGAAATTTGCACAAGTTGGCAAGCCAGCATTATGAAACATACTAACTATCAGTGCATTAATGAAGTATGCAGATGCTAACCCCATATCCCCCATCAATTGACATAGTACCCACCTTTTCACAACAAATCAGAATATAGAAGCCAATTAAGTTACTTAATGAATCTTTAAGTAGTTACAATGTGTGTTTCTGGACAGCTTTGAGCTAGAAATTGCTTTTGGGTGTACAAAGTCTAATCAACCTGATGTAACCAACTAATGATTAAGAAAAGAATACCATTTCTTTTCAATGATGATATTAGGGTATGTTCATCTTTAAGTAGTTTTTTTTTAAGGAACACATCAGGACACATTTGGTGAACCTTCCAATTGGAAACACCTTTGAACTTCCCTGGCATCAGCGGCATTTAATCTTGGAAGGCATTAGTTTATTCTTTTCCATTTCCAGCAAGAAACTTCAAAGTGGAGCTTTCATACACCTTAGGGAAAATAGGGTTATTAAGAAGGGTTTTGATTAAACTGCCAGAAGTTAGTTAAACCCACTAGAGTCAAATAATTCACACACGAATATAGAAGCTAAAAGAAACCCCCAGCCAAAAGCCATATCAAACATGTCGCAGGACTTGCGGGGTAATTTGTGTGATATTTGGCTTCCAACTAAAAGCACCAAGTTGGAGCTTCATACAATGGCAGAAACAGAACAAAGGATAACACTTGTTCAAAATTAGTTACATTCATTGTCATTCAAAAGGTCGGAAGTAGATGTCAAAAGTGGCTTCCAAATAAAGGTTCTGCAAGATACACCAATAGGCTGGTTAAAGTTTCCTATCATAAGTGTCATCTTGGAGAGACCGGAAAACGCAGAAGACGGTTTGTTCCAGATATCAACTGCTACTTATTTCCCCATTTACCGCTTGATGAAGCGCATAGCAACGGGCAGAGAAAAGCATTAATCAAACGTCTCACCGATCAAGAATTTAGCAATAACCATTTCTTCAAAAGAAGGATCATAGAAAATCCAGCTCGAGAGATTTCCAATGTGACAGAACTCGTCTAAAGAAAATAATATCAATCTTATCCATGCAGAGAAACGCTCATGTACTTACCTGATCAAACTGCTCATCGAGCGGCCTTCGAGGCCTTTGTTTCTGGTTATCTCTCAACTCCGCTTCACCTTCCCCATGACTGCGCCTGGACTCAACATGGCTTCCAAAGCCCAACGCCTCTTCCCTCAGCGACTCATCATTCTCAGAAGCTACGCTCTTAAATGGTGGCATCGCGCTCCCACTTACGCTCCTGGAACCCGAAATGCCCTCTTCTTCCCCTTCTTCCACACGGTTTGCCATGACCACGAAATCCTCCTCCAGGTCCTCTACGTCCGATCCAAACCTCGACAAGTCGCCGTCGTCCAGCAGCCTGACCACATCAGGGTCCACTACCTTCTCAACCTTCACGCCCACCGTCTTCGCCGCAACATCATATATAGAATCACCACCACCGTCCTCAACGACCTCCGAGATTAGTCTGAGACTCGACGCATCATACGCCCTCACATCAAGCGGCAACTTGTCGAGCCTCGCCTTGCTATTCTCGTAGTAATTGGAGCCACCGCCGGCCTTCCTGATCTCACGGAGATGCACAAGGTAGTTATACCCGTCATCCGGCAGCCCGAGCTCCAGTATATCCTTCCTCACGTGGTCGGGGAGCGGCGACGCGCACGGCCGCGCCGCCCTCGGCCCGCCCCAGGCGGGCGGCGGGCCGCGGCCTTCGGCGTCCTCGTCGTCGGTATCCTCCGGGGCGTCGGCGAAGATAGAGTAGGGATCGGCCTCGTCGTCACCCAGGTCAGCGTCATGGCCGCCATGGTCGTCGGGGTCGTCCCCTTCAGCGAAGGAGCCCGGGGCGGCATAGTGTGGGTTGTTGTCGACGCGGACGAAGACGCGGTCGGCCGCGGGGCCGGTGGGTGAGGAGGGTGCGGCGGGGGCGGCGGGGAAGGAGGAGTCCCGGGCGAGGAGTTGGAAGGTGGCGGAGTTCTTCTTATCTATGAACTTCTTCTTCCCCATGTTCGCCGGCCTTTCCCTCTCGGTGATGCAGGGGCAGAGGAGGAGGGGTTTGCACGGGGGCGGGGGAGACGTGGGAAGATCGCGTTAGGGTTTTCGGTGTATTAGACTCTCGGGCGGGCCCATCCAGCCTCTTAACCTTAATGGGCTTGGACCAGGCCGACCCGACAGAACAGTGTTCTCTGTGAAGTGGACCAAAACCTAACGGGCCTCCGGGCCAACTGCTGCGACAAATGTCACGTTCCCTTCGAACAAATCGAAACCAAAAGCTATTCGGATCCGGTATTTAATTGGAATCAGAACGACCATGTTCTTATTTTATCGAAATTAGATCTAAAAAGCCTTCCTTCATCGCCAGAATCCGTCTCTAATCTATTTATTATTATTTTTTTATTGAAAAATATTACGCTCCCATATGGACGGGAGATGATGTTAATTTTGTCGTCCGTCTAGACGAGAGATACATATTTCTTTATTTTATCACTTTCGTCCCTATTTTCTGAGTTAGTGTGAACAATTTAACTTCAGTGTTTGTCAAACAAAGTTGCTTCATGTGGTAACGAAGATAACGAAATGGATGACATCGTAACATTTCTCAAAACAAGCTTAGCTAGTTAGGCACTTCGTCAGCTAGACTTAAGTAAACTCAAACTGCTGACAGCCGCCACATAATAAACACTTTATGATTGGGGAGCATAACTGGGCCTTCCTTTGTATTTGGGGCCACTTGTTATTTGGGTTTGAGGTATCTTTTAAGTCAAGCATGTGGAAAAGCTTCATTTGTAGGGGTGTCAATATGCTGGTTTAGATTGACCCAATCTAAGTCTAATCTAAAATCAAAATAGCTCAACCCAAATTCAAACCAAGCCTAATGAATTAAAGAAAATAAAATTCACATTAGCTTGTTGAGGCCCATTCCAATCCAACAAGTTATTCATGCAATCACATTTCATTATTAGTTATTTAAAATTTTTATTAACATCAAATAATTAAAAACACTTATTTTACTATATCAGAATTTTATAGGGCAAAGATCTTTTACTATCTTCTATAAATAAAACTAAAATTTTGTTCTGCCAAGAAAAAATCATCTAATAAAAATATCTAATAAAGATATTTGCTTCTCAAAGAAGACTCGAAAAAAAGTTCACTTCACACACAGTGAAATAATATGATGTCATCTCTAAAAAAAACATAGCAATGATATCTCTTCTCTTGCAAAAAAAAAAAAAAAAATCACAAATTTTTATGTAAGAGATTGTCAGCATTACTATAAAAAATATTTAGAAAACTTTGAGCACAACGATTGTAGGTTTAGGGTGACATTTGATAAATTTTAATTAATGTCTATTATCTCAAAGTTGATGCAAGTCATTGACGTTGGTCGCAATGTTGGGGCCAGCTGTTGGTTGTTAGTGTTGTTGTCGGACGTCAGGGACGATCGTCATCGACCACTAGCGCCACCGTCTGATGTTGATCACTGGCAGTCGATTGTCGACTGTCGAGCGTCGGACGTTAGTCGCCGAGCGGCGACCGTCGGTGATTAGCCGTTGGGCGTCAGACGTCGAGCGCTAAAGATTGACTGTTGGGCGTCAGACGTTGGACTCCGAATGTCTGATATTAGGAATGAGAATAATGACTATAATCTCGTTTATAAAAATCTTATATAAAAGAAACTAATTTACAAAATATAATCAAGAATGTCAAAATTCATAAATTTTAGGTAAAAAAAATATTCTTGACTTAACTTTTCAAAAATATCAAATACGTCATTGCACGAAATTTTTCTTAAATACGGTTTCTGACATGAGATACGCTACGGAGTTTAGACACAGAGGACGTACGGCGCCACTGGACCTACTCCGTTCAGCCCAAGAACAAGCTACTCAATTCCTCACACACCTTGGTACGTAGCAATTTTGCATGTCATAAAGATGGAACAAACATACTCATAAGAAATCAAATTGCCCTCTAGCTCTGATCGCTGATCATGTACTCGGAGCACCCCTCCTCAATGGTTGCCGCATTAATTTGACCTTCCTCTTGCTACCTACCTAGGTATCCTTATTGAGACTCTGGAATCTCAATTCGAAATATATATGTAGAGTACTGAACCGATCTCTTGCATATATGGTATGTTATATCCGCAATGGACGCTATCTATGGCCTCATACAGTGTATATCTTATGAAGACTAGGGATAAAATTAAAGTTAATGGTAATTATGATAAAGTATGAATCAATGATATTATCGACCGACCACCTTTTGGGAGAGAGAATGGCGAAGAGGACACATCACGCTGCTTGGTCTTAATTAGAGAAAAGAATTGGAATTGTTAATTTTTGTGCAAACCAAGTATTGTGCCCCCCTTCCTCCCACCTTTTTCCTCTTCCATCCCCTAATGCTACTTTCCCTTGTCTGTCTTACCTTCTCAAGTCTCAGTCTCTATAATTAATAGATGGACACGTAATAACCACTTATACACTACAATAAATCGAAAAGCGAACAACTACAAAGTCAGTCTTATTATTTGTCTGTATTATTGGTCAAATCAGATACATAAACCTTGCAAGACAAGTATGAAAAATTAATTAGGGGTCTCTTCAGATCGTCTAACTTAATTCTTAATCCTTGTCAAAATTTTAGAAGTTACAAAGTCTTTACTTTTCTATATAATTTAATTTTTAATCCTTGCACAATATTTATAAATCTCGAAAGACGAGTCTTTCTTGGCGCCAATATTTTTTCCACTTTATCTTTCTGTCATTTTGTCTTCCTCCTGAATTATACACTTACAACAGTTACAGTAAATCCATATAACTCTATTATAGTAAACATTATCATCTGTTATAGTATATGTTAAGTCTCGTTACAGTAAATATTTCATGTTATATAACGTTAAGTCCTATTACAATAAATATTATTCTCTCTTATATCATATACTATGTGATAGGAAATATTTATTGTAATAGGACTTAACATATACTATATAACATGAAATATTTATTGTAAGGAGACTTAACATATACTGTAACAGAGAATAACATTTATTATAATAGAGTTGTATAGATTTATTGTAACTGTTGTAAGTCTACAGTTCAAGAGGAAGACAAAAAATAGAAAAGTAAAATATGTATTTAAAAAAATACTGATGCCAAAAAAGATAGAACTCGTTTTTGGAGACTCATAAATATTATGTAGGGACTTAAAATTAAGTTATATAGAAAAGTAAATTAAGACACTGTAACTTTTAAAATTCTGACAAAGACTAAAAATTGAGTCAGATCATCTACCAGAGATCTCTAATTAATTGTTATGTCGTGCGGTTGCATTCATTTGTTGAGGAGAGCATGCCTTATCCATTCGGGTGCCGACAAGAAAGATATCGGACATGGTGGGGATAGCACTAAGCACTGCAATCACTACTATGTAGCGCAGTTAACGGGTCAGATTTGAAATAGGAAAAAAATGGGTGTTTTGGTCTCTACTTTTATAAGAAATTTTAGAATCAGAAATGGAAATAGAAAATATTGTTTTTACTTTCACATCTATTTCCGTTTTAAATTTGAAAAACAAAAACGAAAATAAAATATTTTTTTTAAATGCAACGATTTTTATATAATGAGAACAAATTTATAAATTTACAAATATATTGATTATTAATTTTATGAATAGTTTCAAATGTAAATTTAATAATCTATTAGTATAGTTACGTCATAACAATAAATATAAATATATCTTTTACCATGTCTTCTCTATCACATACATTATAATGACTCTTACTCAATAAAATATGACAAAATTAAGTTAATATAGTAACATCATATAATTATATATAATGATTGAGTAATAGATAATCAACATATATAGATATGAAAATTATCAGAGAAAAAATTATGTGTATAATGAGAGAGTGATATCACTAACTACTAATTGAGATAAGAATAAACAACATTTGCATATACATTGGAGATAGAAGGTAGTGAATTAAAATTTTAAGACTTTAAACTTCGAGGTTGAGGAATTTTTATTGTAAAAATATTATATAAAATATATTAAAACTAATAAAAAATGGAAACCAAAAAGGAGATGCAAAATTATGTGTTTTTGTTTCTGCATCCTTATCCTATAAAATTTTAGATATTCATTTTCATTTTCGGAAAACTCCACATCTTATAAAAAATATAAAAATAAATCAACTAAATAAAAAACAGAGATCCATAATTGCCTATTGCTAAATAAAAAAATATAATAAATATTTATCATTATGATAAAGAATTTGGATATTCTTTAGAGTTTTAACTTATTTATTTAATTCAAAATATTGAATTGTTACATCATCCCCCTCTTAAAAAGAATTTGGTCCACCAAATTCACATGATAGGGAGAGTGTTCTTACTAAATATCTCAGGGTGGTTTCTTCTTATCGTTGCTTCAGATTCCTAGGTGGCTTCTTCCACACCACAGTGGTGCCATTGGACTTTCACCATTAGTATAGGTCTGTTCCTGAGCTGTTGCACTTTTCGATCTAAGATCTTGATCGGATTCTCCTTATATGTCAAATCCTTATGCAGAACCAAGTCTTCATGGTGTATTATGTGAGTTAGGTTGTACACATACTTCCTTAGCATGGACACATGGAATACATTACGTACGCATGACATATGTGGTGGAATGTCAGTCGGTATGTAACTTCACCAACCCTTTCAACTATTTCGAAAGGATCGATGAACCTTGGACTTAAATTTCCTTCAAAACTCTGAACCTTTGAATTCCACGAGTAGGAGATACCTTTAGAAGTACATGGTCTCCTACTTGGAACTCTAAGTCCCTTTTTCTTTTGTTTGCATAGTTTTTTGTCTGGATTGGGCAATCTTGAGACGGTCTTTAATGACTTGGATGTCTTGAGTTGTGGTTTGTACCAAGTCTGGACCTAGCCATTGCTTCTCACCAACTTCATTCCAACAAATAGGTGATCTGCAACATTTTCCATATAATGTCTCAAACAAAGTCATCTTTATGATTGCCTGATAGCTATTATTGTAAGCAAACTCTATGAGTGATAAGTTTTCGTTCCAGTAGCCTTCAAAATCAATAGTGCAAACTCTCAACAAGTCTTTTATGATCTGGTTTGTCCTTTCAATTTGCCCATCTATTTGTGGGTGGAAAGCAGTACTACGATTAAGTTTAGTACCCAGAGCAGATTTCTTTCCCTTCCAGAAGTGAGAGGTGAATCTAGGATTACGATATGAGACTATGGATGATGGAACTTCATCAGTCTCACTATCTCCTTGACATAAAGAGCGACTAACATATCTGTAACACCCCAGAATTTTTATTTGTTGGAAAACATGAATAATAAAGTTATTAGACTTAAGCATTAGTCTTAAATTGAAATAATTGATATTTGGATATGATTAGTGGTAACGAACGTTACCCCAGTGTCGTACATAGAGGTGCGCGCTTCCACAGGGCGACACCGAAAAACGACAACGAAATAAAAATTCAAGAATACCATAATTTTCAGAAAAATGTGGAGAAATCAGAAATGTAATTATCCGAATTTTTTAACGTACGGACTTTGAGATTAAGTCGACGCGACTATTTTCCGGGTGATTTTTCACCTACTGTAAAATAAATTCTAAAAATTAAACTAAAATCACCATAATTTGTAAAACCATCATATTGGGCTATGGTTGAAATTTCATGACAAATGGATACCATATGGACATGTTTACATCAAGTTTATTAAACCAGCCGAATTATGGTGTATTTACGGTTGGATTTTATGGGATTTAGCTGGGCGCCTATGTGTAAGGTTTAAGGGAGGCCAACACACCTATTAGAGAAGGTAACACGTTAGTTACCTGTGTGTAATCACGGGATAGCTTGCATGGGCAACGTGTCGAGGTAAAAACTAAAAGGTTTTTACCATGACACATTAGCCATCGACCTGTCGTTGTGCATGGAGATCATTGGAGTTATAAATATACCCCAATGGCCATCGTAGCTAACTTTCTCACCTGTTCACCCCTGTGCACCATAGCTCCTGCATCCATTTTCTTGTTTCTGGCTGTTGGAGTGGCCTTGCTGGAGTGATCTCTGCATCCTTGCGTGGATAGCTTGCAATTGGAGTTGGTTGTTGTGCGTTGTCACAACTTCATTTACTAAGGGTTGCATCTCTCAAGTTGCATCTGTCAAAGTAGTCAACCGTGCAAGCTTCCCATTCCTTCTTCTTATTTCTGTGGAGCTTCACATCAAGGAGGAACTTACTCTACTCAGAAAGGTAGAATTCAATTCCTAATCCTCTCCTTCCTTCTACTTCGGGCTAATGGTTTGAAATGATTCATCATCAAGTTCCAACTATTTTTCCAGCTTAGGGAATGTATTCCTGATAGAAAGTGAATCTTCCATCATATTTTAGTTAGTCTTCAAGTCATGGGTAGCTACATACTACTCCCTCTGTTTCAGTTTGTTTGAATCTGGAATCATGTTGACTTCACTATGTAGAGTAGACTGAACTATGACGGTTCTTTCTACGATCGAGATATGATTCATTGAGAAAGTCTCAAGTGAGTGTGTGATTTGATAAGTGCTTTGATAAGTGCTTGATAAGTAATGGATGAAAGAAAGAAAGAAATTTAGGAGTATTACTCTTCCGGAAAATTTCCCTTTGAGTTTGTCTTCTTGTTGATCATCCATGTGAATCATATCCCATGATTTTTCTTTCACTCTCTTGTCATGTTAGCTTCATGTTTGAGGCTAAGATCATACTTGGATAAAGTCCTAATCATGTTAGGAGTGATAGAAGAGCTTGTTAGTACAATTTCTAGTTGGATTGAATCAGTTTTTGAAAGTCTACGTAGCACCTGTCGACAGCCGTGCATTTACCTGTCGACAGGGGCCTTTGTCCAGAACCCAAAAAAATGGAACCTGACAGGGGCTGTCGACAGCAACATTCCTGGCTGTCGACAGCCACTGACAGACTGAGAAATCAGCTTCTGGGAAAGCCCCATCTATCGACAGTAACACCCTGGCTGTCGACAGGCACAACCAGTCCACAAATTTCTGCACCTACCTTGACTTATGTCTTGAACGGAACCACACCCAATTGTTCCAACAAAATGCTCACTCATTCATAGATGTTGTTTCTACCACTTAAACACCTACTAAACCAGTGAAGCTTCTTTTCTTTTTACCATGAATCATCACTTCAAAAGTTCCAAACACAATTGACCTTGTGAGATTATCAATTTCTGAAATTAGTGAAGGAACATAGTTCCTTAATTCTTGTGTGTAAACTATGAGTAAATCCTTGTATATCCTTGATTCCTTACAAGGATGAGTGTGTGATGATGACAATTTGTGAGTCTTGGACACATTTAAGAATTATGCCTGGCAAATAAGGGCTGGTTCAGTCTTGGGGAGAGCGCCCGAATTCGTTAGTGGTCGCGCGGGAGCGATGAGGACATCGTGGATGTTGGCATACATCAACTCGTGACTGATTAGTCATCACAACATGCTTGTGTGTGTGAAAATATGTTTGATTCTGAGTTCAAAGAGTCATCCTGAATTATTGATATTGATTGGTCTTGCTTCTAAACTAATCTTGTTCGTTACATGTTATTGAATTATCTTGTTTGTCCATTATCATTGAACATTCAGTGCAAGCAATCTTTACTTGTTCTTGTCTTGTGTATATGCATCTAAATTCTTTCGATTTAAAGGAGTTGAATCCTACTAGGCTAGTTAGCTCATTCAATTTAATATTTTCATGTGAACAAGATGGAGATGTTGCTTAAGGGGGGATTTGAGTGCTGAGATGACCACATTATGCCAAGACGTGCAGTCATCTTTTGTTTTCTTTGTAGATAGAAATGAGAATGTAATAAAGTTACAGTCTACTTTTGCTTGCTCCTCATTAAACTAAAATGAGGAGTGTTATGCAATAATTTCCGCAAATCTAGTTGTTTATGAACAAACCTTTATGTTATTTCTCGTGTTTTATATCTGTCATATTCAGTAAATGAATTTTTACTAGGACGTGATAGATAAATTGGTATCAGAGAATTAGTACGATAAACCTAGGGATAACCAGTGAGTTGGGGTAGAAATTTGGGATTAGCTAGCATGACTTTGCTATCATATAAATGCTTAACTTGATATTTGTTTCAGTATGGACATGAATGCCCAAGATAGGATGGTAGCAACGTTAGAAATGCTACGTCAAGACATTGAGCTGTATGCCCAAGCCCAGCAGGAAGCTCATATGCAAATTAAGGAAGAAGTGATTAATTTGACTGCATGTGCTTTCTTTGCCGGCAATCCTGGTGCTTCATTGGAAGTAATGACTCAAGTCATGTGTAGGCTAGACAATCTTAGGCTGGGGCAAGATATGTTGCTTCACCAGTTTGAAGGGTATTGGGAAGCTTTAACCGATGCGGCAAGGGAATTATACCATGGAGCCGGAGAAGCACAACAGCCACCACCTGTGAGAGTCTGTTATAGACCTGACCCAGAACTAGAAAGGACTTAGGCAACTTGTCCTTCTTTTTGTAAAACTCTCCTTTTGTTTAAATGTTGAATGCATATAATTCCCATGTGAAGGGAAAGTGAGAGGTTAGTGAAAGTATGTTTTGTACTGTGAAAAGTTGGAAGGAGGAATGGCAATGACTTAGCTGTTGGTTTATGATGTATGTTTTGATGTAAATATTTGGTTAATGAATAGAAATGGTGTGTTAGATGGATTTGAAATGTGTATGTGATGAATGCAAGTTTGGATGGACTGTGGAATTAATGTATGTCCTATTGTATGTTTCAGATATATTTCCAACTTAATTATGGAAGGAAGTGACGCCAATTAGAGAAAAATGGAAAATTCGATGCATGACTTGACCCGAGTGATGAGGTCTGTAGCGAAAAATAACAGCCATAATGGAACAAGTCTATTCAGGGATTTCCGAAGCTTAGATCCTCCGAAATTTGTAGGAAGTACAGACCCAGACGAGGCGGAAAATTGGTTAAGAGATATTGAAAGGATATTTGGAGTGATTAAATGCACTGAGGAAGAGAAGATCCGATTGGTGACTTTTCAGTTGGAACGGGATGCCAGAGCATGGTGGGACACAGTAACATCCACATTGGAGGATCCAACTCAAATTAGTTGGGATGAATTTGTAGAGTTATTCAATGACCAATATTTCTCTAAGGTAGTCCAGGAAAAGAAAGCAAATGAGTTTGCTAATCTGAAACAACTAAGAATGTCAGTGTCCGAATATGAGGCCCAATTTGCTCGATTATCCAAGTATGCTCCACATCTCATAGCCACGGATAAGTTAAAAGCCAAGAGGTTCATGAATGGACTACGCCCTATCTATATTATGCAGTTAACTTCACATTTGATCACTACGTATTCGGATATGGTCAAAAGAGCTTTGGCTTTGGAAGCTGCAAATGATATGGTGGAAAAAATTAAAGGAAGGTCGGGAGAAGGATCTTCGGATCGGAAGAGAAAGTTTGAGTCGGGAAATACCCCGAAAGTTCAGCAATCTGGAAAGAAGACAGAGAAGGCTCCAAGTGGAAGCAAGGATGTGTGCAAACACTGTCACATTAGTGGACACAAGGCGAAAAACTGTTGGCGTAGGTTGGGAGTATGTCTCAAATGTGGAAGTACTCAGCATTAAATTTCAGAATGTTCGATGATCAAGAATGCGCCAGCCAAACCGAATCCCCAAGCAAGGCAACCAAAGCAAGGGAGAATACAAGCTATTCAAGAGGTAGAGCCTGAATCCCCGCAGGAAGGCGGACTGATTGAAGGTACACTAATAGTAAACTCAAAACCTGCACATGTATTATTTGATCCAGGAGCTACACACTCCTTCATTAGTTATGATTTTGCTAAATCTTTGGAAATACAACCTGTCCCATTGCCTACACAATTGGAAGTAGCAACTCCTTTGAGTGAGGGTAAAAAGCTTAAGGAGTATTACCCTGTTCGTCAGATCCTAATTAATGGACATAACTTATCTGGTGATTTGATATGTTTGGAAATGTGGGATTATGATGTGATCCTTGGGATGGATTGGTTATCTAAGTATCATGCCAATTTAGATTTCCAATTAAGGCAGATCACTTTCCCAGGAAAGGAAATTTGTTCTATAACTTTTGATAAACCTTACACCAAGTGAATACCAATAATTTCAGCAGTTAAGGCTTGCAAGCTAGTACGGAAGGGTTGTCAAGGGTACTTGGCTTCTGTGACTCTACTAAATCAAGATATCATGGGATTGGGAGATATTCCAGTGGTAAGGGAATTTCTTGATGTTTTCCCTAAAGAGTTACCTGGCATACCACCTAATAGAGAGGTGAATTTCTCGATTGAATTGGTACCAGGAGCTACACTAGTGTCAATAACACCATACAGAATGTCAATGGAAGAGTTGAAGGAATTAAAAAGACAATTATTGGAATTGATAGAAAAAAGGTTTATTAGACCTAGTACTTCACCCTGGGGTGCTCCAGTGTTATTTGTTAAAAAGAAGGATGGATCGATGCGATTATGCATAGATTATCGACAGCTAGACCAGTTGACTATAAAGAATAAATACCCACTTCCGAGAATTGACGATTTATTTGATCAACTGTCTGGAGCTCAGTGTTTCTCCAAGATTCATTTAAGATCTGGATATCATCAACTTAGAATTCAAGAGCAGGATATTCACAAAACAGCTTTCCGAACAAGATATGGACACTACAAATTTGTAGTGATGCCATTTTGATTAACTAATGCACCTTCCGCATTTATGCGTCTTATGAATGACGTGTTCAGACCTTATTTGGATCAATTTGTGGTTGTGTTTATTGATGGCATACTGATTTATTCTAAGAGCATAGAAGAACACAAGACACATTTACAGATTACTTTGCAACTATTACGAGATCACAAGTTATATGCAAAGTTCAGTAAATGTGAATTTTGGATGAAGCAAGTGATGTTTTTGGGACACATTATTTCAAAAGAAGGATTGTTTGTGGACTCTTCGAAGATTGAGACCATACAAAAATGGGAGCAACCAAAGAACCTCAGTTCTGGGTATGGCTAGTTATTACCGGCGATTTGTCCAAAATTTCTCTAGAATTGCCTCGCCTCTCACACAATTGACCAGAAAAGGAACTGCATTTGTATGGAGTGAGAGTTGCGAGCAAGCATTTCAATTATTAAAGGAATGTCTATCATCGACACCAATTCTAGCCTTGCCAGTAGAGGGTAAATTATTTGAGGTTTATACCGACGCTTCAAGTATTGGATTAGGATGTGTATTGATGCAAGATAGAAGAGTCATCGCTTATGCATCGAGGCAATTGAAGACTCATGAGAAAAATTACCCAGTACATGATTTGAAATTAGCCGCAGTAGTTTTTGCACTCAAGCTATGGAGGCACTATCTATATGACAATCAATTTATAGTGTACTCTGATCATAAGAGTCTTAAATATTTATTTTCACAGAAAGAATTGAATATGAGACAAAGAAGATGGATGGAGTATATTAAAGATTATAATTTCAAAATTGAATACCATCCAGGGAAAGGAAATACTGTGGCAGATGCACTTAGCGGAAATCCTATAGCTAAGGTGTTTCAATTACAAGTAAAGGAATGGAAATTGTTAGAAGAGTTCTCCACATTAAGCTTGAAGGTTGAGTCACAAGAAGGAAAAGTTGTAATTGATAACTTGATAGTTCAATCAGATTTGATAAAACAAATTGGAGAACAATAGGATAATGATCCTATATTGACAGAGATCCGAGAAAAGTTAACTTTTAAACCTGATTTTAATGAGGATAATCATGGGAATCTTCGATTCCGAGATAGGTTGTGTGTGACGGATAATCCCGAGACCAAAAAGTAAATTTTAGAAGAAGCTCACCGGTCACGTTACACCATTCATCCTGGAGTTGTCAAAATGTATCAAGATTTAAAGAAGCATTTCTGGTGGTGCAATATGAAGAAAGACATTGTAGACTTCATAGCAAGATGCCTGATATGTCAGAAAGTTAAAGCCGAGCATCAAAAATCGGCCGAAAAATTAAAACCACTCGAAGTGCCAGAGTGGAAATGGGATAGTATCGGTATGGATTTTATTATGAGATTACCTAGGACACGAAGTGGATTTGATGCCATATGGGTAATCATTGATCGACTTACTAAGTCAGCTCATTTCCTAGCAATCAAGACAAGATGGTCTGTGGGTGTCTTAGCAGCAATGTATATGAAAGAAATTGTCCGATTACATGGTATTCCAAAGGATATAGTGTCAGATAGGGATGCAAGATTTACCTCACATTTTTGGAAAGAACTACAAGATGCATTGGGGACTAAATTAAAGTTTAGCACAACATTTCATCCTCAGACTGATGGACAAACAGAACGGGTAAACCAAGTTATCGAAGATATGTGTCGTGCTTGTATATTGGAGTTTGGAAATGACTGGAACACTCATTTAGAAATTATGGAATTTACCTATAATAATAGTTACCAATCTACTATTCAAATGACACCATTTGAAGCCTTATACAGTCGCCAGTGTAGATCACCACTGTGTTGGGTGGAACTAAAAGAATCCCATATTCTTGGACCTGAAATGATTCAAGAAACCACATAAATTATCAAATTAGTGCAAGACAGAATGAAAGCTGCCCAAGATCGACAGAAAAGCTATGTTGATCGTCGAAGAAGGGAATTGGAGTTTCAGCAAGGAGAGCATGTATTCCTTAAAGTATCTCCTCGATGGGGAATTAGAAGATTTGGAATCAAGGGAAAATTGAGTCCAAGGTACATTGGACCATTTGAGATACTAAAAAGAATTGGAGAAATGACGTATCAATTGGCACTACCACCGCAATTATCTAATGTACATGATATTTTTCACGTGTCAATGTTGAGAAAATATGTTTATGACCCGGAACACATCATTGGATATCAAGATCTGGAGATACAAGAAAACTTAGCATATGAAGAAAGACCTGTACAGATTCTTGATCGAAAAATCAAGCAACTTTGGAACAAGAAAGTTCCCTTATTAAAGATCCAATGGAGTAAACGTGGACAAGAAGAGGCAACGTGGGAACTCGAAGACGCCATCAGGATCAAATACCTGGAATTGTTTACAGGTCAGTAACCACATCCTTGTGTAATTAAATTTGGAGGACCAAATTTCTTTTAGTGGGGGAGAGTTGTAACATCCCAGAATTTTTATTTGTTGGAAAACATGAATAATAAAGTTATTAGACTTACGCATTAGTCTTAAATTGAAATAATTGATATTTGGGTATGATTAGTGGTAACGAACGTTACTCCAGTATCGTACATAGAGGTGCGCGCTTCCACAGGTCGACACCGGAAAACGACAACGAAATAAAAATTCGAGAACACCATAATTTCCATAAAAATGTGGAGAAATCAAAATTGTAATTATCCAAATTTTTCAATGTACGGACTTTGAGATTAAGTCGACGCGACCATTTTTCGGGTGATTTTTCACCTACTGTAAAATAAATTCTAAAAATTAAACTAAAATCACCATAATTTGTAAAACCATCATATTGGGCTATGGTTGAAATTTAATGACAAATGGATACCATATGGACATGTTTACATCAAGTTTATTAGACCAGCCGAATTATGGTGTATTTACGGTTGGGATTTTCTGGGATTTAGCTGGGCGCCTACGTGTAAGGTTTAAGGGAGGCCAGCACACCTATTAGAGAATGTAACACGTTAGTTACCTGTGTGTAATCACGGGATAGCTTGCATGGGCAACGTGTCGAGGTAAAAACCAAATGGTTTTTACCATGACACATTAGCCGTCGACCTGTCGTTGTGCATGGAGATCTTTGGAGTTATAAATATACCCCAATGGCCATCGTAGCTAACTTTCTCACCTGTTCACTCCTGCGCACCATAGATCCTACATCCATTTTCTTGTTTCTGGCTGTTGGAGTGATCTCTGCATCCTTGCGTGGATAGCTTGCAATTGGAGCTGGTTGTTGTGTGTTGTCACAACTTCATTTACTAAGGGTTGCATCTCTCAAGTTGCATCTGTCAAAGTAGTCAACCGTGCAAGCTTTCCATTCCTTCTTCTTATTTCTGTGGAGCTTCACATCAAGGAGGAACTTACTCTACTCAGAAAGGTAGAATTCAATTCCTAATCCTCTCCTTCCTTCTACTTCAGGCTAATGGTTTGAAGTGATTCATCATCAAGTTCCAACTATTTTTCCAGCTTAAGGAATGTGTTCCTGATAGAAAGTGAATCTTCCATCATATTTTAGTTAGTCTTCAAGTCATGGGTAGCTACATACTACTCCCTCTCTTTCAGTTTGTTTGAATCTGGAATCATGTTGACTTCACTATGTAGAGTAGACTGAACTATGACGGTTCTTTCTACGATCGAGAAATGATTCATTGAGAAAGTCTCAAGTGAGTGTGTGCTTTGATAAGTGCTTTGATAAGTGCTTGATAAGTAATGGATGAAAGAAAGAAAGAAATTTAGGAGTATTACTCTTCCGGAAAATTTCCCTTTGAGTTTGTGTTCTTGTTGATCATCCATGTGAATCATATCCCATGATTTTTCTTTCACTCTCTTGTCATGTTAGCTTCATGTTTGAGGCTAAGATCATATTTGGATAAAGTCCTAATCATGTTAGGAGTGATAGAAGAGCTTGTTAGTACAATTTCTAGTTGGATTGAATCAGTTTTTGAAAGTCTACGTAGCCCCTGTCGACAGCCGTGCATTTACCTGTCGACAGGGGCCTCTGTCCAGAACCCAGAAAATGGAACCTGACAGGGGCTGTCGACAACCACTGACAGGCTGAGAAATCAGCTTCTGGGAAAGCCCCATCTGTCGATAGCAATGCCCTGGCTGTCGACAGACACAACCAGTCCAGAAATTTCTGCACCTACCTTGACTTATTTCTTGAACGGAACCACACCCAATTGTTCCAACAAAATGCTCACTCATTCATAGATGTTTCTACCACTTAAACACCTACTAAACCATTCAAGCTTCTTTTCTTTTTACCATGAATCATCACTTCAAAAGTTCTAAACACAATTGACCTTGTGAGATTATCAATTTCTGAAATTAGTGAAGGAACATAGTTCCTTAATTCTTGTGTGTAAACTATGAGTAAACCTTTGTATATCCTTGATTCCTTACAAGGATGAGTGTGTGATGATGACAATTTGTGAGTCTTGGACACATTTAAGAATTATGCCTGGCAAATAAGGGCTGGTTTAGTCCTGGGGAGAGCGCCCGAATTCGTTAGTGGCCGCGCGGGAGCGATGAGGACATCGTGGATATTGGCATACATTAACTCGTGACTGATTAGTCATCACAACATGCTTGTGTGTGTGAAAATATGTTTGATTCTGAGTTCAAAGAGTTATCCTGAATTATTGATCTTGATTGGTCTTGCTTCTAAACTAATCTTGTTCGTTACATGTTACTGAATTGTCTCGTTTGTCCATTATCATTGAACACTCAGTGCAAGCAATCTTTACTTGTTCTTGTCTTATGTATATGCATCTAAA
This sequence comes from Colocasia esculenta, assembly GCA_014218235.1. NCBI lineage: Eukaryota > Viridiplantae > Streptophyta > Magnoliopsida > Alismatales > Araceae > Colocasia > Colocasia esculenta. Next base: position 32,939,639 of record CM024757.1, on the reverse strand, counting down.
TTCTTTCGATTTAAAGGAGTTGAATCCTACTGGACTAGTTAGCTCATTCAATTTAATATTTTCCGGTGAACAAGATGGAGATGTTGCTTAAGGGGGGATTTGAGTGCTGAGATGACCACATTATGCCAAGACGTGCAGTCATCTTTTGTTTTCTTTGTAGATAGAAATGAGAATGTAATAAAGTGACAGTCTACTTTTGCTTGCTCCTCATTAGACTAAAATGAGGAGTATTATGTAATAATTTCCGCAAATCTAGTTGTTTATGAACAAACCTTTATGTTATTTCTCGTGTTTTATATCTGTCATATTCAGTAAATAGATTTTTACTAGGACGTGACAATATCCATAGTCTACTTACTTTTGATTGTTAATAAGTGTGCGGACTTTGTCGGTCAGTTTACAACAACCCAAATGGCATCAAGTCTACCACGAGTCTTGGATAAACCCATGATGAAGTCCATGCCATTACTTTCCCACTTCCATTCTGGTATCTCCAGTGGTCTTAGTACACCCACAGAGCGCAAGTGTTCTACCTTCACTTGTTGACAAGTAAGACAGTGAGCTACGAACTCAGCTACTTCTCACTTCATGTTTGGCCACCAGTATGTTCTTTTCATACCTTGATACATCTTGGTAGCACCAAAATGGATAGTGTACTTAGTTGTAGTACCCCATAAAATTCATTAATTAGAAAATATAGATAAATTTAAAATTTTATCAAGTAATAAATCAAACTAGTTAAAAATATATATGTGTCATTAGTTCATGCATAAACACATATAAAAATTTTGTAAAAATAATAGTTATACTTTAAATGATATTCTCTAATGACCCATCAATAAATTTGGGCATAGAAAAATCATTTAGAATAGGTTTAAGAAACTATGCGACTTATTAGTGTAATTAAAGAATAAGTCGGAAAACTCATTATTATATGAGCCAAAGTGAATTAAAAATCAAAATGAACATGTGGGTAGACTTTAAATAATATGGGTTGATAGCCCATTATGATAATTGGACTAATAGGCCCATGAATAAATTCTTTAATAAGAAGATAATTAAAACCCATTAAGAATATGGGTTGTACAATTAAGCTCATATACGTTATTGGGCCGAGAGTAAGAGCCCAAATGATGAAGGCTAGAAATATTGGCATAAATAATGTTAAATTGAATTAAAATAAGAAATTAATTGAATAAGTGTGATAAATAGATTTAAATTAGAATAAATGGTGAATAAGTGGAATTAAGCTAAAACGCATTAAACTAAATTAGGAATGGGTTGTATTAATGGACCAAGCATAAAAGAATGGGCCCAATTGTCAAAAGCCTATCTTGGGATGGGAATTAATTAAGCTAAATTCATATTTAAATTAATAATAAATGGAAAAGGGTTAAGATAATTATTAATTAACCCATAATTATCGTAAAAAGGAGTCATCATCCATCCTAACCCATTAGCCATGAAATTAGATCTCTCCCAAAGCCATTTAGAGAATAAATGCTAAAATATGGGGAGATAAATGTGGAAATTCAGAGTTAATAAATAAATAAATTAAATAGGGGTAAGATAAATACTAAAAAGGGTTATAAATATCCTAAAAAAAGTCCTAATCCTATCTTAACCCTTTGCCCATGAATTTAGACTTCTCCCCAAGCCTATTAGGTAGATAAAGGCAAGAAATAGGGGGATAAATATAGAAAGTAAGAGTTTGAAGGGAAAGAGGAGTTTTAAGAAAGTTGGACTCTTAAACAACTTAATAGACCTCTAATTCATGTCTACCAAGTCCCATTTTCGTTGTTGGAGCTATGGAGAATGAAGGAGGAGGCTTTAGACGAGGAGAGCAAGGAAGAAGGAAAGGAGGCTTGGAGCAAGGAGGACTCGGAAAATTCATCACCCCAAACCCTAGGAACTTTACAGTGCAAAAAGGTAGGCAATCTCTCAAGTCGAAATCGTGAAATTAAAACCCTAGGTAGACCATGCACCCCTCTTTAAAAGCCCCATGATCTCATCCTTTCTTGTTCATGCATGAGGGTGAATTAAATGCCCAAATTTCTGTTAACATGTTTTGCCCGAACCTTCATGTTTGCCTTGTATCTCTGAATCCACTCGTGCTCATGACTTGAGATAATTACCATAAATACTGCCTGTTGTTAGGGTTCTAACGAGCCCAGTTTGCCCAAATTCCATTGAGCATGTCATTCGAATTAAATCGTTTCCTATCCCTGTGCATGTTCTAGGTTAGCAAAATATAACCTGATCAAAGCATGCCTTCGACATGTCTGTTTTCTAATTAATCGTGACCAGTGATAGATCTCCATGTCTATTGTCATTTAAAATTAGTCTCATGATTTTTGGATCTCTGTCTGATTTTATATCGAATTTTTGATGTGCCTGTATCATGTACACCCACCTGAAAATAGGGCAAAACCCCTTTTCTGGGCTCGGGCAGCCTTCTGGTGTCGCGACGGCCCGATCCGCCGCGATCTCAGAAGGGGTCGCGACAGGAAGAACCATCACGTTCTGAACGCGACGGGTCGACATGTCGCGACCTACCCCCGGTTCACCCCAGCGCCCGGTTCAGCATAACGCGACCGGAGATAGTGGCGCGACCTGATTGCGACCGTTAATCCCGTCACGACCTGACTCCCTGAATGTGACGGTCCGCCTTGTCGCGACCTGATCGCGACAGCACCCTGCATCGCGACAGCACCAGAGCGACCAGAATCTTGATTTTTCCTTTTAACCCTACCATATATGTCTATTAAACCTTGTTAAGCCCAAATTAAGTACTGTCATGAATAATTTCAAATTGTTAATTATTAATAAGCATTATTACATGGATTTAATTAATTTAAATACTATATGCACAACTATACATGTTCCCTCGATTTCTTACACTTGCACACACTTAACAATCATGTTTACCATGAAACCCTATTAAATTACGCAATAATGTATCTGGTAATTTAGTGAAATAAATTACTAAAATCCCTATTTAAATAAATATACTTGTCTTCATTTTATTTGCACATTTCATACACCGTTATCGCTTCCCTCAGCCTTCAAGCACTCGAGGCACGATGGACCCTAGTTTTCTACACACTCTCTTGACATGGACCACCTCTCCACTGGGAATACTCCCGACTGGGCCAGGGACTCCTTGTCAAGACCTCCGTAAGTCTTCTTGGCTTTGGCGCACGTCCATTGCCGATGAGTTGGTTGTACCCTTAAAATCCGTTACACCCTTAGGGATCAACATGATCCAAACGGCCTTAGTGTGTTCTCTCTTACCTTGTGATGACGCCGGACCATCTAGCCTGTGTTCGTAGCACGGCTAGTGGGCGGTGGTGACTTCTACCAGACTGTCGGCACCCGACCGAGTGCTGTGCAACTGTTACTATCGATGTGTCACGTTGTTTTACGATTATACCCTATCTCTTCTACTATCTCGTTAGTCTCATCTATTCACTTTCACTCTACACTCTCATCTAGTTCCTCTACTACTCTCATCTATTCTTGTTACTTTATTTGACCATCAAATTGATTGTCTAAGATAACAAACATGACTATGCTAGGCAACATTATAAGGGCCCGATTTGCTCCTTGGGAGGAGCACTCGAAAGGCTATAACTTGCGGGGGTCTAATGATCAGGTGATGGCATACACCAAATGCAGGACTATCAAAATTTAATCTATAACAATCAATCAATCATAATACTAGATTTTCTCGGTTGATAAAATGATCGACCAATCACACGTTACTTGCTATCGCGAGTAGTGCACTGTTGTGCAACCATACACGCTATCTCCTTACATGGCCAATCCTTATCATGCTAATTTTGCAATATTCTTCCTGGATGTATTATCGATCTCTTGCTATCGTGTGCTATTACTCTCTTGACTATACTTGATCGTTCTCTCTAGCTATCCTGCTTTACAAGATATTAATCACTTAAAACATACTTGTTTATACGAGATATTAAGTCCTACTGAGCATTATCGCTCACCCTGCGCTATTGTTGTATGTATTTCAGGTAAGTCAGATGACCCTACGTACACCAACGGGAATGGACTAGAGTGATGAGCAACCTGGAGTCATAGCGATGGAATAACCTTAGTATGTTAGAATTTAGTTAGATATTTGCTTAAATATCTTTTCCAAATGTAATGATGTTATTGAGCTCTATGTTTTGGCTCAGAATTAGTGGTTGTAATAGTTTAGGAGAGTTATCAATAAAATAAGGAGTTTATTACAATTATTGTTCATTTCTTGCTCTGATATTTGTGACTGTATGTGTAATTGTCGTTGCCATACACGTTGTTCATGTCTCCCCGATTTATTCCGCTGCTAAATTGGCGGGACATGACAGTTGGTATCAAAGCCTAGGATGTCCTTATTAGGATATTTAAGTCTAGGATGCTCTAGGTGAACTGCCCTGACACGTGTCTAAGTCAACCACCATACCTATGTGAGGATTGGGTAGAACCATGGTTAAGATCTGAATACATTTATCTATATATATGTGTATCAACTAAATATTACTTTAGCATCCTAATGCCAACCTTATTCTTGAAGGAACCCTTAAATGGACGCCAAACACACGCCACTACAAGACGAAATAAGGTCAATTCAAAGGCCAGTTCGGGCATGTCGGAAAGCCACCCAACTACTAGAAGAAGCTTTGAGGACAACCAAAAAGATTAGAAAGATGACCAACAAGAATGGAAAGAGAAGACACCAACGTGGAAAGCAGGCAAACCTGCAAAAGAAACGTAATTTCCGTCATTGTAGTAAGCTGGGTCATACGACCAAGGGATGTTGGAGAAAAGTTGGTGCATGTCTACGCTGCGGCAATCTGGAGCATTGAATGCGAGACTGCCCTCTTCTAAAGGAATCTTCCACTAACACCAAAGATCTCAACTCTATGACCAAAGAGAACCAGCCAAACGATATACAACTAGCCCCTATTCAAAAAGGGTGATGCGAACACTGCAATAGGATAGGCCACATATTGGAGGAATGCTGGAGAAAGCAAGGAAAATGCTCACGATGTGGCAGCTCAGACCACAAGATTTGTGATTGCCCACGAATGAAGAAACAACGTCACGAAGAATCTAAACAACCAAACACACTGGAAGCTTTGGTACAACCCTCTCCAGATCGAGAAGTGGGTACCGTGGAAGGTAACTCTGAACTTATAATATTTAATACCTTCTAAGTATGAAATGATGATATATTTATTTAACCGAAGGAGTCGTGGAATTTGGGGGCCAAATTCTTTTTAAGTGGGGGAGGATGTAGTACCCCAGAAAATTTATTAATTAGAAAATATAGATAAATTTAAAATTTTATCAATTAATAAATTAAACTAGTTAAAAATATATATGTGCAAATAGTTCATGCATAAACACTCATATAAAATTTTTGTAAAAATAATAGTTATACTTTAAATGATATTCTCTAATGACCCATCAATAAATTTGGGCATAGAAAAATCATTTAGACCAGGTTTAAGAAACTATGCGACTTATTAGCGTAATTAAGGAATAAGTCGGAAAACTCATTATTATATGAGCCAAAGTGAATTAAAAATCAAAATGAACATGTGGGTAGACTTTAAATAATATGGATTGATAGCCCATTATGATAATTGGACCAATAGGCCCATGAATAAATTCTTTAATAAGAAGATAATTAAAACCTATTAAGAATATGGGTTGTACAATTAAGCTCACATACGTTATTGGGCCGAGAGTAAGAGCCCAAATGATGAAGGTTAGAAATATTAGCATAAATAATGTTAAATTGAATTAAAATAAGAAATTAATTGAATAAGTGTGATAAATAAATTTAAATTAGAATAAAGAGTGAATAAGTGGAATTAAACTAAAACTCATTAAGCTAAATTAGGAATGAGTTGTATTAATGAACCAAGCATAAAAGAATGGGCCCAATTGTCAAGGGCCCATCTTGGGATGTGAATTAATTAAGCTAAATTCGCATTAAAATTAATAATAGATGGAAAAGGGTTAAGATAATCATTAATTAACCCATAATTATCCTAAAAAGGAGTCCTCATCCCATCCTAACCATTAGCCATGAAATTAGATCTCTCCCCAAGTCAATTAGAGGATAAATGCTAAAATATGGGGAAATAAATGTGAAAATTCGGAGTTAATTAATAAATAAATTAAATAAGGATAAGATAAATACTAAAAATGGTTATAAATATCCTAAAAAGAGTCATAATCCTATCTTAACCCTTTACCCACGAATTTAGACTTCTCCCCAAGTCTATTAGGTAGATAAATGCAAGAAATAGGGGGATAAATATAGAAAGTAAGAGTTTGAAAGGAAAGAGGAGTTTTAAGAAAGTTGGACTCTTAAACAACATAATAGACCTCTAATTCGTGTCTACCAAGCCCCATTTTCGTTGTTGGAGCTCTGGAGAACGAAGGAGGCGGCTTTGGATGAGGAGAGCAAGGAAGAAGGAGGCTTGGAGCAAGGAGGACTTGGAAAATTCATCACCCCAAACCCTAGGAATTTTACAGTGCTAAAAGGTAGGCAATCTCTCAAGCCGAAATCGTGAAATTAAAACCCTAGGCAGACCATGCACCCCTCTTTAAAAGCCCTATGATCTCATCATTTCTCGTTCATGCATGAGGGCGAATTAAATGCCTAAACTTCTGTTAACATGTTTTGCTCGAACCTTCATGTTTGCCTTGTATCTCTGAATCCACTCGTGCTGATGACTTGAGATAATTACCATAAATACTGCCTGTTGTTAGGGTTCTAACGAGCCTAGTTTGCCCAAATTCCATTGAGCATGTCGTTCGAATTAAATCGTTTCCTATCCCTGTGCATGTTCTAGGTTAGCGAAATATAACCTGATTAAAGCATGCCTTCGACATGTCTGTTTTCTAATTAATCGTGACCAGTGATAGATCTCCATGTCTATTGTCGTTTAAAATTAGTTTCATGATTTTTAGATCTCTGTCCGATTTTATATTGAATTTTTGATGTGCCTGTATCATGTACACCCACCTAGAAATAGGGCAAAACCCCTTTTCTGGGCTCGGGTAGCCTTCTGGTGTCGCGACGGCCCGATCCGCCGCGATCTCAGAAGGGGTCGCGATAGGAAGAACTGTCACATTCTGAACGCGACGGGTCGACATGTTGCGACCTGCCCCCGGTTCACCCCAGCGCCCGGTTCAGCATAACACGATCGGAGATAGTGGCGCGACCTGATTGCGACCGTTAACCCCGTCATGACCTGACTCCCTGAATGCGACGGTCCGCCTTGTCGCGACCTGATCATGATAGCACCCTGCGTCGCGATAGCACCAGAGCGACCAGAATCCTGATTTTTCCTTTTAACCCTGCCATATATGTCTATTAAACCTTGTTAAGCCCAAATTAAGTACTGTCATGAATAATTTTGAACTGTTAATTATTAATAAGCATTATTACATGGATTTAATTAATTTAAATGCTATATGAACAACTATACGTGTTCTATCGATTTCTTACACTTGCACACACTTAACAATCATGTTTGCCATGAAACCCTATTAAATTACGCAATAATATATCTGGTAATTTAGTGAAATAAATTACTAAATTCCCTATTTAAATAAATATATTTGTCTTCATTTTATTCGTGCATTTCATACACCATTATTGCTTTCCTCGGCCTTCGAGCACTCGAGGCACGACGGACCCTAGTTTTCTACACACTCTCTTGACATGGACCACCTCTCCACTAGGAATACTCCCGACTGGGCCAGGGACTCCTTGTCAAGACCTTCGTAAGTCTTCTTGGCTTTGGCGCACGTCCATTGCCGATGTGCTGGTTGTACCCTTAAAACCCGTTACACCCTTAAGGATCAACATGATCCAAACGGCCTTAGTGTGTCTTACCTTGTGATCATGCTGGACCATCTAGCCTGTGTTCGTAGCACGGCTAGTGGGCAGTGGTGACTTCTACTAGACTGCCGACATCCGACCGAGTGCTGTGCAACTGTTACTATCGATGTGTCATGTTGTTTTACGATTATACCATATCTCTTCTACTATCTCGTTACTCTCATCTGTTCACTTTCACTCTACACTCTCATCTAGTTCCTCTGCTACTCTCATCTATTCTTAGTACTCTATTTGGCCATCAAATTGATTATCTAAGATAACAAACATGACTATGCTAGGCAACATTATAAGGGCCTAATCTGGTCCTTGGGAGGAGCACCCAAAAGGCTATAACTCGCGGGGGGTCTAATGATCAGGTGATGGCATACACCAAACGCAGGACTATCAAGATTTAATCTATGACAATCAATCAATCAATCACAATACTAGATTTTCTCGGTTGATAAAATGAACGACCAATCACACGTTACTTGCTATCGCGACTAGTGCACTGTTGTGCAACCATACACGCATCTCGTTATATGGCCAATCCTTATCATGCTAGTTTTGCAATATTCTTCTTGAATGTATTATCGATCTCTTGCTATCGTGTGCTATTACTCTCTTGACTATACTTGATCGTTCTCTCTAGTTATCCTGCTTTACAAGACATTAATCACTTAAAACATGCTTGTTTATACGAGATATTAAGTCCTACTGAGCATTATCGCTCACCCTGCGCTATTGTTGTATGTGTTTCAGGTAAGTTAGATGATGACCCTATGTACACCAACGGGAATGGACTGGATTGATGAGCGACCTGGAGTCATAGCGATGGAATAACCTTAGTATCTTAGAATTTAGTTAGATATTTGCTTAAATATCTTTTCCAAATGTAATGATGTTATTGAGCCCTATGTTTTGGCTCAGAATTAGTGGTTGTAATAGTTTAGGAGAGTTATCAATAAAATAAGGAGTTTATTGCAATTATTGTTCATTTCTTGCTCTGATATTTGCGATTGTACGTGTAATTGTCGTTACCATACACGTTGTTCATGCCTCCCCGATTTATTCCGCTGCTAAATTGGCGGGGCATGACATTAGTTTTATGTGCTTCCCCCATTAGCTTCCTTTTGAGTTCCTCATTGTCAGGTACACATGTCCTTCCTTGAAATAGTAATCTCCCATTCTCAGTTATAGAGAAATCAGGCTTCTCATCGAAGGTTTGATTGATTCAAACTAAGAATGGATCATTGTCTTGCTTGTCTTGTTGGGCCTTTATATCCACTAAATAGTCTAATTGCATCTTGATGTTGGCTATCGCGACACGATCATCCCTCTTTTCAATATTCAAGTCGAATCTTATGAATTGTTCTAGCAGTCACCATTCTCCAAGCATTAGACTAGATAGAGATGCCATAGGCTTTCTGCTAAGTGCGTCTGCCACGACATTGCCTTTACCCGGGTGATATTGGATGTTGAAATCAAAGTCCTTGGGATATTCTAGCCAATTTCTTTGTCTCATGTTAAGCTCCTTTTGGGAGAACAAATACTTCAAGCTTTTGTGATTAGAGTAGATAGTGAATTACTCACCATATAGATAATGTCTCCAGATCTTGAGTGCAAAAACCACAATAGCAAACTCTAAATCATGCACGGGATAGTTGACCTCGTGAGTTTTCAGTTGTCTTGAAGCATAGGCAATGACCTTGTCTTGTTGCATAAGTACGCAGCTTAAACCAATTCTTGAAGCATCGGTATAGACTGAGAATCCTCCCTCTTCAGTGGGTAGGGCAAGGATAGGGGTAATAGTTAGACATTCTTTCAATGTCTGCAAGATCTTCTCACAATCTTTGGACCACACATAGGGTTCACCTTTCTTGTAAGGCGAGCGAGAGGTACAACAATCTTGGAGAAGTTTTTTATGAACCGTCTGTAGTATCCAACTAGTCCTAAAAATCTTCTCATTTATGTGACATTGGTTGGTCTCTCCTATTTGAGCACAACTTCAACTTTGGAGGGGTCAACAACTATGCCATCTTTGGTGATAACATGGCCCAGAAAGGAGATTTCTTCAAGCCAGAACTCGCACTTGTTTAGTTTAGCATAAAGCTTATTGTCGCACAAGATCTATAGAGCTATCTTCAAGTGCTCTTCATACTCTTCCTTGGTCTTTGAATAAATGAGTATGTTGTCTATAAGATGACCACAAACTTGTCAAGATATGACCGGTACACGCTATTCATCAATTGCATGAAAGTTGCAGGAGTAGTGGTTAGACCAAAAGGCATAACGATGAATTCATAGTGTCCATACCTACTATTAAAGGCCATTTTATATATCATCCTCCTTGATTCTCATCTAATGATAACCAGATCTGAGATCAATCTTAGAGAAGTATTGAGCTCTAGATATTTGGTCGAATAATTCATCGACACGAGGCAACTGATACTTGTTCTAGATGGTCAGCTATTTCAGTTGCCTATAATCAATGCACAACCTTATAGATCCATCATTCTTCTTGTCGAATAGAACATGTGCTCCTCATGGAGATGTGATTGGTCTGAGAAAACCCTTCTCCAACAACTCCATTAGTTGTTCTTTCAACTCCTTTAACTCGGCAGGGGACATTCTATAGGTTGTCTAGAAATCGGGGCAGCTCCAGGAATGAGATCGATGGAGAAATTTATGTCTTATTCAAGAGGGATTCCTAGTAGCTCATCGGGGAAAATTGGAGTAGTCCTTGACTATGGGCATCTCTTCAACCTTGAGTCCTTTCTTTTCAATTACAACAATAGCAAGAAAAGTCACACATCCATTCCTTATCATGTTGTGAGTTTGTAGGGAAGAGATTAGGGATAGGCATCGCTTATGTCTAACGCAAGTGTAGACAAGCTTTGGGTATTTACTAAAAGTAACCCTTCCCTTCTTACAATTGACACTAGCCCCATGGGTTAATAGCTAGTTGACTCCTAGTATAATATCATAGCCTTCCATTGGCATACACACCAGGTCGGCTGGTAAGTTGGATTCTCCAATCATCACATTGGCTGAGGGGTAGTATTGTTTGAGTTTTATTTTCTCTCTGAGAGGTGTGACAATCGAGAACAAAGAACCCATAGATGCAGATTTTATGGATAGAGTTTCAGTGAAGTTTTGTAATATGAACAAATGTGTAGCACCAATATCAAACAAAACAAATGCTGAATGAGAGTAGACTTGTAGTGTACCTTCTACCACTCCACCTTCCTCAGTAGCTTTAGGTTCTTGCAAGGCTTGTAGATGGCCTTACTTTTTTAGTCCAGTTGGACACTTCTCATGTTCTTTGAGCAGTGGGTAGTTGGGAATAAGGTGCTCATGACTTCCACAGAGCAGACATGCTTCTACCTTCCTCCAGCATTCGTCAGCAGTGTGACCAAGCTTGTCACAGTGCTTGCAATTCCCCTTGGATGGAGTAGATAGGGTGTTGTTCCTTTGCTTCTTATCTTGACTGGGTCCTTCAGTGATACCGAACAACTGCTTCTTGCTGTTGGACGACTTGGTGCTAGTGGAGCTTGAGGCTTGCTCCTTCTTGACCAACCTTTCTTTGATGTGATCAGTGAGGTCAGTGGCATCCTCCAGAAGTTGGGCTTTCTTTACCATCTCAGCATAAGTTTGGATGTCGAGTGGTGTGAGCTGGGTGATAAATTGAGGCTTGCGGCCATTGAGAAACCTCCTTTCCTTCATCCTTTATGTGTTGACTAGATGATTGGCATAGCGTGCCAAGCACGAGAACTGAGCTTCATACTCAACCATTATCATGTTCCTTCGCTTCAAGGCGGAAAATTCTGCGACCTTCTTCTCTTGGACTCGATCGGAGAAGTACTTTACATTAAATTGTTCTTTGAATTCTTCCTATGTGAATTGTCCATTCTCCAAAGTCGCTTCTATAGACTCCCACCAGGCGTGGGCGTCTCTCTCCAATTGGAATGTGGCCAGTAGTAGCTTATCTCCCGCTGCACATTGCATGACACGAAAGATCCTTTCCATCTCCTTGAGCCAGTGTTCGGCCTCATCGGGATCAGTGGAGCCATTGAACCAGGGTGGGTTCATGCTCCTGAAGTTGCGATGTAGTTCACTCCCTCCACGATTACCACCGCCTTGCGAGGCTTGCAGTAGAGCGCTAGTTACATCTTGAATGGTTTGCTGCATGCCTCAGAGTTGAGCGTGTGTGAGTGATCTTTATCTCCTAGCCATGGTTCTACCCAATCCTCACATAGATATGGTAGTATGACATATGTTAGGGCAGTCCAGTCTACAACCACTTAGACTTAATTCATCCTAGACACTGATACCACAAAACTGTCACCCCCTGACGTGAAAAATCGATACAGGCAGTTGCAATTGTGTGAGTATAGAGCAATATACATCAAATTATTGGATAATCAAGCATAAGAAATCAATTAACTTTTATTCATAATTCAATCTCTATCGTCCATTACATTCACTAATTCAGAGTCAATACATAGAGCCAATAATAACGCCACAGTTAGGGAGGTTGTTCTTCACCCAAGTGCTGAAGAGTCTAGTATCATTGATAGGAATATACCTCAACATATTTTAAAGGCAGTCAAGAGCATACCAATCATTCAGGATTTAGATAAGGTTTTATGGTCTTTGTCCTCCTCTGGTGAATGCACGATATCTTCTATCTACAAAATTCTAGCTAATAATAATGTTTGCAATGATATCCCCTATAGTCGCATTTGGTCACCATGGCTGCCGACCAAGACTTTTGTGCACATGTGGAAACTTTTATATAACTGCCTTCCTACTGATGACAAGGTGAGATCCTTGGGAATTCCTTTATGTTCTAGATGCTCGTGTTGCAATCATCATAAGACTGAAAGTGTTCAACATCTTTTCATGGAAAGTGAGTGGGCCTCTCACATATGGTCATTCTTTAGATCTAGAGGCATCCCAATCCATGGCAATTCCATTCGATCCATGGTCGTGAATTTGCTTTGAACTGTGAATGGAAACTCTTTCTTTGGATCCATCACAATTGCAATTGTTGCGTACTGTACTTGGGAAAATTGGAGATCCAGAAATGCTGTCAAGTATGAGGACAAAAGGGTTAACATTATGCACTTGCCCCACTCAGTTCTTTGGAAGGTTAAACAGATTGCCGCTATTATTTCTTCAATGGAAAACAACACTGCTATGTGGAAGATTATTTCTGATCTTGGGATAAACTTACCTCAGTTTACTTATCCAAAATTAAAGCTTGTTAAATGGGTCTTGTGACGGCCCTCATTATACCGGTACGGTTATACCAACCCACGTCGGTATAGCAAGCATCATCACAGTGGGACATTTACCCAAACGATACAAACAGCTGAGATACACACGAATATACGAACAGAGTAGCGGAAGTAAAAAGAACTACTGTCTTCATTCATTCATCATCCACATTTAACATACATGAAATTGCAATAACATTAAAGAACTTAAAAGTTCACATAATTAAATTGCTGAAAATTAAGTACACAATGTCCACACTTATACAATTTCTTCATGATTTCTAGTACAATGCCACTTTTACATACTATGAAAACACAAAAGGGGTACACTGCTCCAACAATCTAAACTCCACGCTCGGAGTCCGTCTCTACCGTCTCCTCCACGAGAGTCTCGTCACCGTCTATACCTGTACGCCGAAGCAAGGAGTGAGTCTTAAAGACTCAGCAAGCAACACTATTCATAACATACACGTATAAGTCATAGCGGTTTCTACATGCACATTCACAAATTTCAACATATGGCATGCTAGTCATTTGAAAGTTGCAACCTATCATGAAAGTTGTACAATTTAATACATGGATCATGCTTTCAGATTTCTAAGAATAAAACTTACCTATCACATGCTCTCTATTCAATTTACTCGTGAAATTTTGCCTTTAAAGAGCCAAGACATGAGAGCTACCAACATGAACACTGTGCATATATGAAGGGAAAACACAACTAGCATGGATTTTACATGTTCCTAAGCACATACATAGACATTTTCACTGCTTTAAGTTGCTGGTTTCACATGGTTTAATGGCTGTAAACCTACACATGAGAGCTACAATGTTGTTTAAAACATACCATGTGAACAACCAATCATGTTATTTTGTACACGTGCTCATCAATTATCCCTAACATGGATTCTAGATATTTTCGCACATATAAACATGATGATAACAACATGAAATTACTGATTTCACATGGTTTCAGATTTGTCTCACATGGATTTCAATGTCATATCCTCACATTTTTAGTTTCACATTTTCTTTACACAAGTTTCCAATTCACATGGTTGCACTTTGCACATACACATTTCACATTGTTCACTTACACATTAACACATGAACACATACACATTACGCATTACACATTACACATTACACATTCACATTTTAGGTGCCGTGACACATAGTCCAAACCACCAAAGAAGGACATATACACATCACATTACACATAGACGCCATCTAGGCATTACAATGGTGACTCTTGGACTGCGCAGACCGGGAGGACAAGTCTCCACCCTAACCAGTGATACTTGTCCACCTCCAGGATTTCCCTCTAATGCCCTTAGGGTCACTTACACATTGAACTTTCTCAGGGGGACTTTTCTCTGATACAGTTCCACTGCCCTCTACGGAAGCAGTGTCACATTGGCACAGTTACACATTTACACATTTTTTTCGATTTTACACATGGTTTTACACATATCACTTTTCATCCCATTGACTTTCTCACTCACATGCATATCTCTGTTTTCATGACATGACACTACAGATTTCAGGAGTTTAACACACAGTAAATTCACCAATCAGGTTGGGTTTAAACGATATCTAATCACTTTACGATGACATGCATAATTTTTTACATTTCTCATGGAAAAGTGCATAAATCCTTATATACTGGTCCAAATGACCTGGAAATTTAACCACATGCTATTTTCGGGTTCAAGATCATACCTTCAATTTTTCAGATTTTTCTGAGCTAAATAGAATTTACAGAAATCAAATACCTATTTAGCATGCCATTCATAATTTAAGTTGACATGTAGTTTAACACCATCATACATTTTTGCCACTTATTGTCTGAACAGAGACTAACTGTTATATGCATGATCTGAAAATACAGAATTACCCTAAATCATACAACCATAGATCGACCACAACAATTCTTTCTTGCATGCCTTTTTATTTACCGAACCGAATTTAATAGCAATTTATGCAAGCATGGACAATTTATCAAAATTTGAGTACACATATACTAATCCACTAACTTCATGATCTGACAAAACTTAGGGCACTCAGACTAGTCCTAATCATAAAACATGGATTGGCAAGATCACCAACAAATCATGCTTGAAATTTCATGGGATAATAATCTCTAACATTCACCACCACACATCATAACTCATCCACACACCACATTTACCAGTATACATAGTGTATAGGGTTACCATATATCCTCATCGTGAAACATACCGAAAATAGTTGTATAGGAAGGGCAGAACAGGTCACTGTTCTGTCCAGATGAACTTGGCGGCGGTCTCTGGCCGCTAATTCAATGTCAGCGGCATAGTCGATGGACGCTAAGCATGATCTTAGCGACCAGGGACTTTGCCGTCAATGTAGGTCTGTGCAGAACACAGACCCGAGCTCTCAAGATAGGGTGAATGTGGGGGTCTAGGACTCGAGAGAAAAATACACAAAAATGTTAAAACCATCCTAGACTCATACGGGAACCTTATGGTAGGGTCACTTGCCTCTAGAAATTGCTCCAATGGATCTAAATGCTCGGAGAAGCTCTCCTTGGGCCGTTCCAAGAAGTGCAGAAATGTCCTCCAAGATCTCCTTCCTCCGGGCTCTTGGATGATCTCCACAGCAAAGAAATGTCGGGGAGGCCTTCCTCGATGATCCCTCTAGCCTCCAGTTGCAGTAGAACGCCGGACAAAGCTTCAGAAGTTCGGATTTTGGGCTGCAAGGATGGGGTTTTCTCACAGTCCGAAATAGGGTTTTCTCCTCTTGTTTCTCTCTTGCAAAAGGGTGAAGAGAGGGGTTGGGGAGCAGATTCGGGTTTAGACATATGGGAGAGGCTTCTCTCCCACTCACAGGGTGACAAGATGGCTCTCAGAGCCGTTGGGGACAGCTCCCCAATGGGTGAGCTACCTTGTTTCCGGAATTTCTGGCTCTGCAACGCATGCAGGTCAGAGAAATCGGCGTCCACATCGTTAGATGCCAGGATTAGTGTTGGCGTCCATGGGTGGACGCTGACACCTCCTCGACGTCCTGGTATTGACGCCAATCTAGCCTTCGGCCAGAACTCTAAAACATGCAGAAAACTATGCATGCCATGCATATATACATGCAATATGTATATGGTAGTGTATCCATACTATCACCATTCAATACATGTATTATTTACATCTAGTATAAACATATGCACACGTAATTGTACTAATTAATACGTACGTAAATATGTATATACATACACAAGCACAAATATACACACACACAAATACAAATAATGCGACGGAAATTCGAGGGCCTTACAGGTCCTACCCTATAGCCATACCTAAAGATGAACACGGATGGGGCGCATAAACTCCCTGGTATCACAGGTGGTGGTGGCATTATTAGAGATCATCTTGGTAACATTATATTGGCTTTCTCTCATTTCTATGGTGATTGCAATAGTCTTATAGCAAAGGCGAGGGCTTTACTTGATGGTCTTAGATACCTAAACACCCTATATGTTCGGACATTGATTATTGAGTGTGACTCTCAGGTGCTTGTGCATGTGATTAGCAAGAAGGTAGTCTGCCCTTGGTCGATCTTGTCTTATATGAGAAAGATATGGAGCATTTTGCCGGCCAATACTTCTGTGATGCATATCTATAGGGAGGGAAATATGGTTGCTGACTGCCCAGCTAACTTGGCTTGCATTATCATGTGTACCTTGTTTTTTTCTTCTTCTAGTCAGCTACCTCCAACTGTTACTCATCTTGATAAGCTCGACATGCCTAGCATTCATTTGTACTGAACACTATTTATTTATTCATCTATAAAGTTTTTTTTTTTAAACAAAAAATAGGGCCCATTGACATCTTACATTGAATAAAAGTAATCTAACTACTATACTAATGTTAAGACTCTATGGTAACTCGTCTCCTTGCTATGATCGCAATTTGGATGCTCTATCACTCTTGTTCATCCCCGTCCACGTGTGTATCATCATCCTTGCCAAACTCACCTCAAACATGTATAGATAACACTTAATGTGCAATAACGCCTAGTAGGTTTTATATCTCTTGAC
This sequence comes from Colocasia esculenta, assembly GCA_014218235.1. NCBI lineage: Eukaryota > Viridiplantae > Streptophyta > Magnoliopsida > Alismatales > Araceae > Colocasia > Colocasia esculenta. The sequence continues at coordinate 32,922,376 of CM024757.1, read as the reverse complement.
CAGACATGCTTTAAGTAATTAGTGCATTAAAGAATAGAGTAATTAAGAGTAGAGAGTCATGTCAAATGGTATATGTCAAGCGAGAGATAGCACAATAGTATCATGTTGTAAACATGTACAAGCAAGTATAACACAATACAATGTTGGCCATAGCAATAAGTAATAAATATAGCACATAGCATGTCAAGTAACAATGTCAAATATAATACTTTGATTGGCTTTAGATAGTCGAGATAGTATAGCACTCGGTGTTGTTGGATTGGGATTGCACTTTAGATGTCCTAGAGGGGGGTGAATAGGTGAATAAGACTTTTTGCACTTTTAAATTTTATCTGAAAATAGATAACACTAGATAGTATCGTTAGTACTTAGTGTGGTGTATGTGAAACAAGTGAGAACTTGGTGGAAACAATCACACAAGCGCACAAAGGATTTTATCCTAGTTTGGACCTCTTATCAATCAGGAGTCCTACGTCCAGTCCCTAAGAACCCCTTGGGATTTCCACTAACTGCCAAGAACACTTCACCTTCACTCAACCTGAGAGGTATTACAACCCACTTGCTCCCCAGCAAGTCTTTCCTTCACAGAGGGGTACTATAGGGAGCAAACTCCTTGCTGATTTCTTAAACAAAAATAAGTAAAAAGTGTGTCTGCTCAGAAGAATGAACAGACACAGAAAATCAAAAAGAGATTACAAATAAGAATGACTGCTCTAACTCTTTCTGACTCTAAGAGGGTGGACTGAGAAGATCTAGAACAAAGGATGCCATCCAAGAACTTCTGAAAGCAAGAGAGAAGGAAGTCGAAGCTTGAACAGTTGGCTCTCTTGAGATCTTGTGAGATTCTCTCTTTTCTTGCTAAGTGTTGAAAGTGGTCGTGTCTTTTCTGTGTGTGTGTGTTGCTTGTTGTTTTCACTTTCAAACTTGAGCTTCATATTAGGGCTGTCAATGGGCCGGGCTGGCCGGACAGGCCTGCGGTCTTGGCCCGATTTTAGATCGGGCCGCAAGACTCTTTTCGGCCCATAGGTTTTTAGTAGGGCCTAAAAGCCCAGCCCGCCTAGGCCCATGGGCCGGACTCGGGCTTTGAGTTCAGCTCGATGGGCTCGTCCGACCCGTTCTCTTTTCTTTCTTTTTTTCTTTTCAAATCTTAAATTTTACTCAGTTAAAATTATGTTATTTTACTTATTTAAAAGTTAAAAACTATCTTTTCAAACAAATTAAATAAGTAACATTAAAACTCTACTTAATTGAGTGAGATTATAAGTTTTATATTATTAAATATATTATTTTTATTATTAATTTAATTTTTATTTAAGTATTCAGGCCGGGCCGGGCCTTAGTCGACCTTTACAATTTTGTAAAAATATTGGACCCGACCTAGCCCAGCCCGACATTGCTTGGGCTTGGGCCAGGCTTAGACTTGCATATTGATGAATCGGGCCTGGGTTGGAATCATATAAGCTCAGCCTGGACCAGACCCATTGACAACCCTACTTCATATATAGTCTTCAGAAATTCCCGTTTGAGAAGTGGCTGTTAGAAAATAGCCGTTTGAATTTGAACGTTGGGTCTTGAGACTTAAGACAGCTGAGGTGTGATCTTCACAAAGCAAGTCTTCTGTCTTTTGAGTCTCAATGACTTCAGGCTATACTGATAGCTGCATGGCTCTTCTTCAGATATCTTCTCGTGAATTTCTGCAAACATCATACTAAGCCTTTTCCTTTTTCTTGGGGTTAGTTTTGAGAGATATAAATAATGTAAGAAGGTAATGGACTGGTAGTTGTTTAGCAGATATCTATCAGTTTCAGACAGACATATTGTCCTTTGAACAGTACAAGGGTAGGTGAGCATTCAAGAGGAACAGACACCTGCTTGGTACGCAGTATGTTGGATCTCTTATTTTGATGATGCCTAAATATGATTCACAAATATATGGAAATCATGTTTATCATATTTCATTTATATCTTACAATGTTTCTTCTATATGTAGATCAAAGAAAAGATCAAACAAGTCCAGTGGTGTCGACACAGCCCACCTGTGTGTCGACACTAGCATACTGTCCCAGAAACATGTTCTGAAGGAAACAACCAGTGGTGTCGACACAGTCCTCCTGTGTGTCGACACTAGCTCACTGTCCCAGAAGTCCAGTTTGAGGCCGGTACTTGGTGTGTCGACACATGTGTGTATAGTGTCGACACACTTCGAACTTTTTGCCAAATCCAAGATGCAGAGACACGTGGATATTTTTGGTAGGGGCTTTTTGAGTGGGAATTTTCGTGCCTCTAGATCCCAAGATATTTTGTGGACCCATGGGACTATAAATGCCCCTTATCCACTTGGCTTTTGGCGTGGCACCCATATGTTCTTCCAGTCTCTAGAGTATTCCAGGCGATTTCAGAAGAAGGCTTCAATCTGGCAAATTGCTTCCAGATCTGAAGGAACTGGAGCATCGTGCACCTTGGATGATCCATCTAGAGAAGGAATTTGAGTCTTCAGAGTCTTCTTCCTGGAGCTGAAGAAGAAGAGTTGATCTCCCTCCTTGAAGCAGAAACAGGGGGATTCGAACTAGTCATCTCTAACTTGGGTTTCAATTGTCCAGTCTGGTTCCTCATCCTAAACCCACTCTACTATGTGTGTTTTGTGAAATTGGTGCAATCCTTGTGCCCAATTTCGTGTGTGTGTGGTTGAATCTAAGATTTCTGCATCTCAGAGTGTGTGGTGATTTGTGACTTTTCTGAACTGGCAAGATAAGCCACAATTGTGTGTGTGTGTGGATAGTGGATGTAGGATACGCTGTTGTGTAATCCGAACCACCCTAAATCTCCTTGTTTTTGTGGTTTGTTTGTCTCTTGCGCTAGATGTTTGATAGGCTCGTTAGTATTACATCATCTAACTTGTCTAAGTTGTTCAGAATTGCTACTGATATTTAGATTTCATTCTTAATTCAATCTCACTAAGATCCTAATCAAGTGATTTTTAAAATTCAGTGAAATCTATTCAACCCCCCCCCTTTCTAGATTTCCTTATAGCAGTTTTTCCACAACATTTCGTTTGGTATCAGAGCAAGGTTCTCATTGTACTTTAAGTGTTTGATCTAACGATCAAGAGTCTGTTGCTATGGAAAACACCAAGGGGTTTATTGCTGAGGGTCATTGAGTTACTAGGCCTCCTTTTTTTGATGGATTTGATTATGCTTATTGAAAAAACAGGATGCAAGTGTACTTGAGAACTCAGGACTATAGGCTCTGAAAGATTGTCGACAAAGGACCTGATGAACTTCCTGAAGATGAAAGCCTATGGACTAAGGATCAGATCAAGAAGTACACACTCAGCTGGAGTGCCATGAACATGATGCAGTGTGCCATCCATCCCAAGGAGTACTCAAGAGTGTCTTCATGCAAATCTGCTAAGGAGATGTGGGACAAGCTCTAGCTTATCTATGAGGGAAACTTTGAGGTGAGAGAAACCAAGGCAAGTATCATAGTCTTAGAGTATGAAATATTTAGAATGAAAAATGATGAGACCATTTCTGAGATGTTTGTTAGATTCATGCTTTTAGTGAATGGTCTTAGAGGTCTAGGAAAGGATTATTCGAATAGTGATCTTGTTAGGAAAGTTCTTAGATCACTTCCATCAGCTTGGCACACAAAGGCCACAGTAATTGAGGATTCAAAAAACCTGTCAACCATGCAACTAGATGAGTTAATTGGCTCACTCATGACATATGAAATCAATTTGAAAAGAAATGCATTTGTGATTTCATCTAAGAAACCTATTGCTTTAAAAGCTTCATCTAGTTCAAAAATTGTTGTTGACCAATCTGATGAAGATGATGATTCTTCTGATGAAGAGGATGATGAGGAATTGGCCTTATTGACAAGGCAATTCAAAAAGTTCATGAGAAAGAAAGGGAAAGGTAAGTTCAAACCCTCATAAAAAAAGATGTTTCAAAGAAAAGTGATTTTAATAAAAAATTGGAAACCAATAAAAAGATTGATATCATTTACTATGATTGTAGGAAACCAGGACACATGAGAGGAGAGTGTCCCGATCGAAAGAAAAAATTGAAGAATCAAATGTTCAAGAAGACAAGGGCAATGCTGGCTACATGGAGTGATGAGGATGATGAAGAGCAGGAAGAAAGTGAATTTGATGAGGAAGAAGTAACATGTCTCATGGCTAGACATGAAGAAAGCACTGAGGTAAGTCCTTCCTTTGAAGACTTTACAACTGATGATTGGGAGGAAGCATATGCTGTTTTATTTGAAAAATTGTGTGAACTAAAATCTGAAAATAAAACATTGAAAAGGAAAATTAATAGCATAGTGCAAGGCCCACAAGAATCTGAGCAAATAAAATTGTTGAATGATGAAATCAATAACATGAAAAAGGAATAAGAATATTTGAATGAACAACTTGATGTCATCAAAGAAAGATGTCAGTCCACTGAAAAAGAAAAAAAAATCTTGATAGATGAAAATGAAAAACTTAGAAATGAAAAAGAAGTAATACAAGAGGAGCTTAAAATTGCCCAAAAAGAACTGAATGACAAGAAAGAAATATTGTCAAAATTTGTCAAAGGTAAACAAAACCTAGATGCTATCTTAGGAGTTCGAATGAACACTACCAAACATGGTTTAGGTTTTCAATCTCAAAGCAAAAAGAAAATTGGGCAAACCTTGATAACTTCATTTGTTCAAGGTAGTACTTCTTATAGCAAGTCTGAAGAAAGCATCAAAGAAAAACCACAAACAAACACAAAATCCAAAAATAAAAATCAATTCAATAATTCCAAAACTCAAGTGAGACATGAAAGAGTTCAAGGTAAAAATCAACAAAATTTGAAATCCAGTGTTAGACCAAATTCATGTCCAAAGAACAACAAAATTTCTCAGTTGGATCTAACTCTTACATCAAAAAGAATAATGATTTCACATCAAAAAGATTCAAGATGTGCACAATCTGTAAAAAATCTGGTCATACTAATGAAAAATGCAGATCAGGAATAAATTCAAGGAAAATGAAATAAATCTGGATTCCAAAACAGCTTGTTGTTGAGTTGAGACAACTGATGGGACCCAAAGCAATTTAGGTACCAAAATTCTCCTTTTAAATCTCTTTGCAGGAATATCTTACAGTCCACAAGAAAGATAAATGGTACCTTGATAGTGGCTGTTCAAGACATATGACTGGAGATAAGGAAAAATTCTCCATACTGACTGAAAAAGATGGTGAACAAGTGATTTTTGGAGGTAAGAATAAAAGGCAAATCATTGGAACAGGAAGAATTGGTAAGAATCCTTCAAGCTTCATTGAGAATGTTTTGCTTGTAGAAGGCCTTGATCATAATCTCTTGAGCATCAATCAACTTTGTGACAAAGGCCTTAAGGTAATTTTCAATTTTGAATCATGTGAAATTGTTGAAAAAGATTCTGGCAAAATAAAATTTCTTGGTCAAAGAATTAATAATTGATGACCAAACTGTCCCCATAATAGATAATTTATTTATTTATATATTAATTAATTTTGATGATTAACAAAATAGTACTAATGAATTACTTGAGCTTTGAGAACAGGAAATAAAAGAAAAATGAAAGTTCAAGACAATCAGGTAAGTCTCATCTCACATTCTGTCCAAGTCTTTGTATCGACTTCTTTGATAAGCAGAACGATTTCCTCTCTGACCGAAAAGTTCAAAACAAATCGATATCGTAACGATTTCTTTAGAACTTGCAATGACTCTTTAGCCGTAACGATTTCTTTAGACCTCATAACGATTTCTTTAGAACTCGCAACGACTCTTTAGCCGTAACGATTTCTTTAGAACTCGCAAGGACTCTTTAGCCGTAACGATTTCTTTAGATCTCGTAACGATTTCTTTAGAACTCGCAACGACTCTTTAGCCGTAACGATTTCTTTAGACCTCGTAACGATTTCTTTAGAACTCGCAACGACTCTTTAGCCGTAACGATTTCTTTAGACCTCGTAACGATTTCTTTAGAACTCGCAACGACTCTTTAGCCGTAACGATTTCTTTAGACCTCGTAACGATTTCTTTAGAACTCGCAACGACTCTTTAGCCGTAACGATTTCTTTAGACCTCGTAACGATTTCTTTGAAACTCGTAACGACTTGATAGCTGTAACGATTTCTTCAGCTTTCGTAACGATTTCTTTGAAACTCGTAACGACTTGATAGCTATAACGATTTCTTCAGTTTTCGTAACGATTTCTTTGAAACTCGTAACGACTTGATAGCTGTAACGATTTCTTCAGATTTCGTAACGATTTCTTTGAAACTCGTAACGACTTGATAGCTGTAACGATTTCTTCAGTTTTCGTAACGATTTCTTTGAAACTCGTAACGACTTGATAGCTGTAACGATTTCTTCAGTTTTCGTAACGATTTCTTTGAAACTCGTAACGACTTGATAGCTGTAACGATTTCTTCAGTTCTCGTAACGATTTCTTTGAAACTTGTAACGACTTGATAGCTGTAACGATTTCTTCAGTTCTCATAACGATTTCATCATTATAATTTGATAATGCTCTGTCATAACGATTTGTCTATTATCGGGAGTGTTCATATCAACTTTCTTACTGTATCAATAAAATGCTTTTTAATAGTGTTGAAAAGTCAAAGTCATATCCCGTTTGTTGACTGTTACGCATTAAATGCTCTCTGATCATATCTCCCATGCATGCAGACAATATCTTCCATTTTTATGCTACTCTGTCTACGTACTTTTTAGACAGAAGGGAGCTTTGCTATATATTGCAATATCTGTTCCATCTGCAACTAACAATCGACGGCAGTCCTAGCTGTCCTCTATTTATTGTTGATATGCTCGCAGATATCTGACAAACTCATCTGTACAACGTTGGATACAAGATACAAGATTCTAAAACATTTTTTTTGGCGTGTACTAAAGGATAAAAGACTGAAGATCAGAAGCTTCCTTGGTGACCAGTCTAACGTACACCTGGATGAGAGACAACGGTTCTCTTAACGTTCAAATTTCAAGAAGAAGCTTAAATACGAGACTCAAGACTGAGAAGAGGGATATATACAAAAAAGCGAGCAATACCAATTCTTCTAGTCTTCTGAGTTCCAAGAAAGAGCGAAGCGTACATTCTAATTGTCCTCTTAGCTCTTTAGCTCTCAGTATTCAAACAACAATTTCTTGTGAGAGCCTGTGTAGTCTTTGGAGAGAAACCAGTGTCAAATTCTCTTTCTCTCTCGAGGCTTGTTCGCTTCAGGTTGCAGCTGATTAAGCTAGTGTCTGAAGCTTGTTCTTAAACTTCGTTTCTGTGTGTTGTTCCCTTCTGGACGAAGGAAGACCTGGTGGTATCCAGAGTGGTTGTTTTTCCCTTCAGGTTGAAGGAAGACCAGTTGAGGCTGGGTGTAAGGATCCGTGAGGGGGATAGTACCCTAATTAGTGAAATCCTGAGGCATTGCTCAGGGACTGGACGTAGGTCTCCTGTGGAGAGGAGTTCCGAACCAGGATAAAAATCCTTGTGTCTTGTGGTTATGCTTATGTGCGTTTGCTGTCTTATTTTGTCCAACTCTAACGTTTGTTTAAGTTGTTGTGTAATCCTTTTAGTGAACAGGTTTTAATCAAAGATCAATTTTTAATAACCCATTCACCCCCCCTCTGGGCTAGCTAGCTGGGCAACAAGTGGTATCAGAGCCCGTCTCTTCGACAAAGAAGAAGATCCAACGATCTGAAGAGCAAAGATCAATGGCAGCCCAAAGCAACTTCGAAGGTCAGTCAGTCAACAGGCCTCCCTTGTTCGATGGAGAAGATTACACCTATTGGAAGACAAGAATGGAGTACTTTCTACAAGGCCACGATTATACAATATGGTCCATTGTAGAAGAAGGTGATCTTCTAGTCACAAATGCTAAGGCTCAGTGGACAGATGACGACAGAAGAAGAATATCCCTAAACTGCAAAGCCAAGAGCATCCTTTGCTGTGCCCTCAGCAAGAAAGAATTCAACAGAGTTTCAGCCTGCAAATCCGCAATGGAAATGTGGGAAAAGCTCAGGATCACTTATGAAGGGACAGACAAAGTAAAGGAGACAAGAATCGATATTCTTGTAGCCCAATATGAAAGGTTCCAGATGCAGTCAAGTGAATCCATAACTCAGATGTTTAGCAGATTCACAGATATCACAAATGGATTAGCTGGATTAGGTAAAGTCTATGGTGTACCAGACATGGTCAGGAAGATACTTAGATCTCTGCCATCCTCATGGACTCCAAAAGTAACAGCCATTGAGGAAGCCAATGATCTGAAATTAATGTCATTGGAAAAGCTAATAGGATCTCTCATGGCTCATGAGATAAATATGGAGAGATTAGGAGAATCCTCCAGCAGAAGGAAGCAATCAAATGCTCTCAAAGCGAATGATGAGATATCAGAAGAATCTTTGGATAACAGTGAAGGTAGCAAAGACAGTGATGATGAAGAAGCCATGCTGTCTCGAAGACTTCAGAGAATATTAGCAAAGAAGAAGAAGTATCAGTCCGGAAGAAGATTTTTCAAGAAGAACAAAGACTTCAGAAAACCAGAAGTAAAGGATCCAAAGAAAGGAGAAGTAATATGCTATGAATGCAAGAAGCCTGGACACATCAAGGCAGATTGTCCAATGCTAAAAAAGAATGATCATAAGAAGAAGGACAACTTCAGAAGATTCAAGAAGTATAAAAAGAAAGCAATGGCAGCTGCTTGGGAGAACAGCAGTGACTCAGATAGTGAGTCAAGCTCGAGCAGTGAAGGTGAAGAAGCAAACTTGGCCCTCATGGCCAATACCGAAGATAAGGTAACTTCTGACTCTTCTTTTGATTCATGCAATGATTCAGATTCTGATAACTTAGAAAGTGCTTTTAATGAACTCTATGAAAAATATAAAGAAGTATCTAAATTACTTAAAATTAGTAAGAAGAATTTAATCTGTTTAGAAAATACAAACTCAGATCTAAAAACCGAAAATGAAGAACTTGAAAAACAAATAACTGAACATAAAAGAAGGAATGAATTATTATGTGAAGATTTAAAAGAGAAAAATAAGAAAATAATTCATTTAGAAAAACAAGAAGACTTAAGTGGACTTAAAACAGAAATAGAAAGATTAAATAAAGAAAATGAACATTTAACAAGCACCATAAACAAGTTCACAAATAATAAACCTCTTCTAATGATGAGTGGAGCTAAAAGATCAACCAAGAAGAAACATGGTTTTGGTTATACTCCCTCGGAAAATGAAGAAACAAAAGTCTTTCCTAACACTTATCCAACTCCTGAATTTATATCCGAAAAGAATAAAGAACATAAAAATTTAAATACAATCCAGTTGAAAGAGTAACTAGAACAACCTGCTGTACTCATTGTAACAAACTAGGACATAACAAAGCAACCTGTCCTAACAAGAACAAAAAGTGGATAATAAAAGGAAAAATCAATGATACTAACCCATCAGGACCCAAAAGAACTTGGGTACCTAAAACCTAGTGTTTAAATTTCAGGGAAATTCAAGAGCATCCAAATGGTACTTGGACAGTGGATGCTCAAGGCACATGTCAGGCAACAAGAAGTTTTTCGTTGATCTCAAAGCTGAAGAAGGTACAGTCACCTATGGAGATAATGGAAAAGGCACTGTGATAGGAAGTGGGTCCGTGAACATCAAAGGAAAATCAGTTATTGAAGACGTAATGTTGGTCAAAGGATTAAAGCACAACCTTATCAGCATCAGCCAGTTGTGTGACAAAGGCCATCAGATTCAGTTCCAAGAATCAAAGTGCAGTATATTAAAGGATGGTGCAGTCATATTTGAAGCCTACAGAGAAAGAAACTTGTATGTTCTCTATCTCGAGGAACTCAAGAATCAAGATGTCTGTTTGGCAGCCAGCAAAGATCAATCAACAGAGCTGTGGCACAGAAGATTGGGTCACTGCAGCTTGGACGGTTTGAATAAGCTCAGAAAGAGAAAGCTAGTGGAAGGACTGCCAAAGGTCAATTCTAGATTGGATAGCATTTGCAAACCTTGTGCAAGAGGAAAGCACACCAAGAGCTCTTTCAAATCAAAGACTGTAGTAACCACCTCAAAGCCCTTAGAACTACTTCATATGGATCTATTTGGGCCAATGAGGACTACCAGTCTAGGAGGAAAGAATTTTGGATTTGTAATAGTTGATGATTATTCAAGATTCACTTGGGTATCCTTTCTAGAGCACAAAGATGACACATTTGACAATTTTGTCAGCTTCAGTAAGAAAGTTCAGAAAGATCAGAAGTTCACAATTGTCTCTATCCGATCAGATCATGGTGGTGAGTTTCAGAATGAAAAGTTTACAAAGTTCTGTGATGATCAAGGAATTGAGCACAACTTCTCAGCCCCAAGGACACCTCAACAGAATGGAATTGCTGAGAGGAAAAACAGAACTCTTTTGGATATGGCAAGAACCATGTTATCAGAATATGATTTGCCAAGATACTTCTGGGCCGAAGCCATCAACACTGCATGTTATATCATTAATAGAGTGATGATCAGGCCGATTCTGAAGAAGACTGCTTATGAACTCTACAAAGGAAAGAAACCAAAGATCAGCCATTTCAGAATATTTGGATGTCCTTGCTTCATCCACAACAATGGAAAAAGGGACATTGGTAAGTTGGATGCCAAATCAGATGAAGGCATCTTTATGGGGTACTCTTCTAAACCCAAAGGTTATAGAGTTTTCAATAAACGTTCCTTATTAATTGAACAATCTGTACATGTTATTTTTGATGAATCTAACCCTTCCTTGAAAAAGGAAGAAATTAGTGACATTGATGATGCAGATGACTTGTCTGAAAAATTAAAGAATACCTCAATTAAGGACAAGGAAGATCCTCCTCTGGAAGAACTGCAGCAAACTGAAATTCAACATGAAAATCTTCCAAAAGAATGGAGACATCAGAAAGATCACCCTCCTGAAAACATTATTGGTGATCCATCTGTAGGGGTAAGAACAAGAGGTAATGTAATTCCTTGTGATTATTTAGCCTTTGTTTCTCAAATAGAGCCTAAGACAGTCAATGAAGCTTTATCTGATGAATCTTGGATATTAGCCATGCAAGATGAACTAAATCAGTTCAAGAGAAACCAAGTATGGTCACTTGTTCCTAGACCATCCAATCATTCAGTTATTGGCACCAAGTGGGTGTTCAGAAATAAACTGGATGAGTCTGGAATAATCTTAAGGAACAAGGCCAGACTGGTAGCTCAAGGCTACTCCCAAGAGGAAGGCATAGATTTCGATGAAACCTATGCACCTGTAGCTAGACTTGAGGCTATTAGGATTTTACTTGCTTATGCATCTGCATTTGATTTAAAACTATTTCAAATGGATGTCAAATCAGCCTTTTTAAATGGTTTTATCAAGGAGGAAGTTTATGTTGAACAACCTCCAGGTTTTGATGATACCGAATTTCCAAATCATGTATTTAAACTGCATAAGGCTTTATATGGTTTAAAGCAAGCACCTAGAGCCTGGTATGAAAGGCTCAGTACTTTCTTATTAGATCATGGTTTCACTAGAGGTAAAGTAGATAGTACATTATTTATAAAATCTAAGGTTAAACATATACTTCTTGTGCAAATATATGTAGATGATATTATTTTTGGATCTACTGATGAATCTCTTTGCAAGTACTTTGAAAAGCTTATGCAGGGAGAATTCGAAATGAGCTTGATGGGGGAGCTAAGCTACTTCCTTGGATTGCAAATCAAGCAAGGGAAGGATGGCACTCATATCTGTCAAGCCAAGTACACCAAAGAGCTGTTAAAGAAATTTGGATTTGAAGGTGCAAAGCCACTATCAACTCCAATGAGCACATCAACCAGAATGGACAGTGATCAAAAAGGTAAAAAGGTAGATCAAAAGAATTATAGAGGTATGATAGGGTCACTACTTTACTTAACTGCAAGTAGACCAGACATTTTGTTCAGTGTATGCATGTGTGCTAGATATCAGGCAGACCCTAGAGAGTCTCATTTAATTTCAGTAAAAAGAATATTTAGATATCTGGCTAGAACTCATGATTTAGGTCTCTGGTATCCTAGATCTTGTGAAATAGAATTAGTAGGATATTCAGATGCTGATTATGCTGGATGCAAAGTAGATAGAAAAAGCACCAGTGGGTGTTGTCAGTTTCTTGCAGGATGTTTAATATCATGGTCATCCAAGAAACAAAATTCAGTAGCTTTATCAACAGCTGAGGCAGAATATGTTGCTGCTGGAAGTTGCTGTACACAACTTCTTTGGATAAAGCAACAACTTGAGGATTTCGGAATTCATATCAAATCAATTCCACTATTGTGTGATAATACAAGTGCCATCAACCTCACCAAAAATCCAGTACAGCACTCAAGGACTAAGCACATTGAGGTAAGATATCATTTTATTCGAGACCATGTAGCTAGTGGTAATTTAGAAATTTCTTTTATAGATACAAATGGTCAATTAGCAGATATCTTCACAAAAGCCCTACCTGAAGAGAGATTTACATCTCTTAGAAGGGAATTAGGGATGTGCAATGTGTGAAAAGATTTCTGTAATTTTATTGGCATAAAAATTTTCAGATAGAAATGGAATTCTCCCTCCTTAAAGATAAGCAAAACTCAGTTATCTACATTCCTTGACCGCTATCGTGTTAAAAGTTGTTTGACTCGTCAAACCTTTTTGTCGCTTTCTGCCTTTACCACCTCTTTGGCGTTTCACTTTTCGGTAAAGTAATATTAAATTATTCAAATCGTTCTGAGAACGACTTGTCTTCTACCTTTACCCTTTTATCTTTTATCTGTTCACCCAAAGCCGATGCCCTAACGATTTCGGGATCGACTCTCTGCAACTTTCGAAGCTTTCTCTTCTTCCCGCGAAGAATCCCTCGAGAGGTTCCATCTCTTCCATCTTCCTCCTCCTCCAGAACCTTTCTCCTCTACCTATGGCCGCTCCGATGATCTCCGGAAGCGTAGGGGGCTACAGTGCTGAGTTTCTGTCCCCAAAGGAGCAAGAAAGGTTTACCTTCGTGAAGTCGAAGATCTGCGGAAATAAGGCAGTGGATGTTCAGAACCTTGAGAAGAGTGGCATGTCCAGTCTAGTCGAAGCTTTGAGAAGAATGCAGTGGATGGATGTTGCTACTTTCACCGAGGTAAGCTATCCGGACCTGGTGAAAGCCTTTTTCATTTGTTTGAAGTCAGAGGCAGATGGGTCCCTTGTCTCCTCAGTGAAGGGCACCCAGATCAAGATAGATCATGAACTATTGCATGAGTTGTTTGGAGTAAAGACCTCCGGGTATAGTGGCATTCACTCTGTGAATGATGAAGTAAAGGGTCTCGGAATCATTGGTCCAGGGTTTAAGCTGAAAGATGGAAAGCTAGATATTAATCAGATGTCCGCATTTAATCGGTTGCTTCACTTTATTGTCTGCCAAATTATAGTACCTCGTAGTGCTACGTTTTCTTCATGCACTAGGGCAGACTCGGACATAATGTTCTGGGCAATCCAGAACAAGGAGATCAACTTGGCCGCAGTTATGATTGAGAGAATGAAGTTTGCCAGTACTCAAATCTGGGAAACAAAGAGCAAACTGAATGTTTCCTTGCCTTATGCTCATCTACTCACCAAGATTTTCAAGCATTTCGGAGTAGATGTGTCTGGAGCTGTAGTAGAGAAGATGGGCCAGTCTATAAGGTCCAGAAATTTGAAGAAAAGTGGTTTTTCAGTGCAAGATGGAATTTGGTCAAAGACCTCTGTGGCAGAAGGAGAAGCGATTATTGGAGATATCCCAGAAGTTCAAGAAGAAGCAGCAGCAGAGAAGCAGCAGCAGCAGCAAGCAGCAGCAGCAGAGCAAGCAGCAGCAGAGCAAGCAGCAGCAGTAGTACAAGCACAGCAGTACCAGTTGTGGCAAGCCAGCAGAAGTTTCAGAATCACCTGTTGTGGAGATTGACTCTCATTCTCCAGAAGTTCAGATGGAAGAAGGTGCAGCTAGTGTGGCAGACTCTTTGCCTACCACCTTAGTCGCCTCTATTTTAAGAGAGGTATTGGATTCCATTCCCTCCACCTCAGCTACTTCTAAAGAAGGTGGACGTGTTGAAGAAGAAGTTATGGCACCAGGCCATACAGAAATTCAGTCTGAACCAATTGCTAATGTTGAGATACAAGCAGGTACTCAACAAGATGTGGTCATGGAAGAAGCTCCTAGCCAAGGGGAGCAAAATATCATTGAACCTGAAGTGTCTGAATCCGTGGCAGAAGGCCACTTTGAAAAAGTTGTTTTGGAGGATGCTCCTGCCCAGGGGGAGCAAGAAAGTGTTGAACTCCCTGCTCCTATTCAGGGGAGCAAGTGGGCATTGAGGAAATTCCACCTCCTGCTAGTGTTCCTGTTAGTGAAGGCCCAAGTGCAAGCAATATTAATCTTGAGGAGCCTGTCACTCAGCAAGGGAAGCAGAAGAGAATTGTTTTCAGAAGGCCAAGAAAGGGCCATAGAAAGGTAAATCTGAAGCCAATTATGGCATTACTAAAGGCTCAGGGAGATATCTTGTCATCAGTTCAGACAAGTATTCAAGGCATTGTTGCTAGTCAAGCTTCAACCTCCTCAGACTTATCTTCAATCCGAAATGCAATGAGGTGGTTCAATAAAGAAATGTCTGATATCAAGTCTTTGCTAGCAGCTCCTTCAAGGTCTAGTGGAGTTTCTCTTGGAGCTACTCAGAGCAGATCCGCAGATGTTCCTCGGCCACCAGGGCCTCCAGCTCAAGGGCCACCAGGGCCTCCAGCTTCAGGGCCAGCAGGGCCATCAGCTTCAGGGTCAGCAGGACCATCATCTGCAGTCAGAGAAGATCAAGCCAAAGGGAAAGAGCCCATGTCAGCAGCTAAGGCCCCTGAAACTTCTAATCTTGCAACTCCAACCCTCTCCTCACCTTCATCTCCTTCTACAGCTCCTCCTGCACCACCAACCATAAAACACCCTGTGCCTCGCACTCAACCATCTTCCTCTCTCACTACATCTCAACCTTCTTTCTCTCCTACTCCCTCTCACACCTCAGGACCATCATCATTTTCACCCTCATCACCTCTCACTCAACCCACTCAAGTTCACCCACCTTCTTCCTTCAATCCCAAACACCTCTTCTATCCTCCTACTCCTCCTTCCTCTGTTACTTTCATTCCGGACAAACCTCCTCTACTTGGTGTCTTTGACACAAATCTGCCGGATGACTTTGAGAGAAATACCCTTTCCACCATTCTCTTCACTGCCACTCATATCCACAGGACTGATCCTCCCAGTCCTGCCAAGAAAAAGAGGAAACAATCATCCTCAGTTAGCATCTCCTCCTCACTATTTCCTCCTCTTTGGTACTCTCTTACCCTTGAACCTCACAGAAGATTCCTTTATAAGGAATATATTCAAAAGTGCATCCTCTCCACCATTTATGGTATTCCCTTCCTCAACCTTTCTGAGCACCTAAATATTGTTCTTCCTCTTACCCAGTTATCCCTCTCTCAAAAATCCAAAATCCTTGAAGGGACTGAGTTCAAGACTGAAGATCAGTGGGCCAATGTCAAGGGCAACAAAGCTCAATACAGCAAGTATTTGACTGCCAGGGCAGAATCTATTACCCATGGAGCTCACTCTCTCACTCTTTCTGAGTGGTTCTTTCTCAAGCATAAGAACTTGTGGGGTCCTTTCATCTTGAAAGAGATCAGAATTGCCAAAAGCTTCCAGCAGTACAGTGACTTCTGCTTCTTGAATAAACTGCCAGAAGTTCAGTTCTCTCAATTCCACTCAGCTATAGTGATGTTAAGATCAGAACGTCCAGTGAATATTCCCCTCACAGTGAATTTTGCTGATATCCGAGTTGACTCTCTAGTCCTTCTGCCAAAGCTGCACTCCCTAGTGTTTGATTCAGATGCAGGATCCCATGCATTTGACATGTTTGCCAAGCAGATGGGTAGAATGTCAGCCAAGCAGAGCAGACTGCCCTCCTTCCTGCGGTTTATCTTCAGAGAATACCACTCTGGCCGCATCTCCTCTCAGGTTTTGGCTCCACTCATTTTGAGTGTGAAAGGCTTACTCCCCCCTTATGGGCAATCATCTACAAGGAAACCAACCTTCAGTTAGAGGCCATCAACAGTTCCTTGTTTCATCAAGATAAGCCCTCTCTCTCAGCCGAAGCCTTCATGGATCTCAACTCCATAAATCCTATTCAAGAGATCTATGTTCAGTGGGCAGCTAGATATACAGCTTTCTATGCTCTGAAGCAGGATCTGATAGATCAGAAGATCTTCTATCCAATCTCCTTGGATAGATTTCTCCATCGTGCCAGCTTCGGAAAAAGCACTTACTTCAGATTCATCCTGGACCCAGATCAGTATGCAGAGTTCTTGGATCAGCAACGGACTCTGTACATTCAAAGGGCCACCCCCTCCATGGGTCCCAATTTCTCAGTTGCTTCTGGGGTTTTCCAACAGACGTTTGAAGACCTTGAGATCAAGGCATGGGCTGTCATCTCACAGCATGCCTCCTTGTTATCTCCCTTGTACTATCTTTCTCCCAATTAATACAAGGATATCTCTCCTCTTTGTCTCACAGCCTATCTTTTTGCTTAATGACAAAATGGGGGAGAAAACTAAAGTCATTCTGAAAAACATGTTTAATTTTTGTATGATGTTTAGTATATTTTGTCATCATCAAAAAGGGGAGATTGATGACCAAACTGTCCCCATAATAAATAATTCATTTATTTATATATTAATTTTGATGATTAACAAAATAGTACTAATGAATTACTTGAGCTTTGAGAACAGGAAATAAAAGAAAAATGAAAGTTCAAGACAATCAGGTAAGTCTCATCTCACATTCTGTCCAAGTCTTTGTATCGACTTCTTTGATAAGCAGAACGATTTCCTCTCTGACCGAAAAGTTCAAAACAAATCGATATCGTAACGATTTCTTTAGAACTCGCAACGACTCTTTAGCCGTAACGATTTCTTTAGACATCGTAACGATTTCTTTAGAACTCGCAACGACTCTTTAGCCGTAACGATTTCTTTAGATCTCGTAACGATTTCTTTAGAACTCGCAACGACTCTTTAGCCGTAACGATTTCTTTAGACCTCGTAACGATTTCTTTAGAACTCGCAACGACTCTTTAGCCGTAACGATTTCTTTAGACCTCGTAATGATTTCTTTAGAACTCGCAACGACTCTTTAGCCGTAACGATTTCTTTAGACCTCGTAACGATTTCTTTAGAACTCGCAACGACTCTTTAGCCGTAACGATTTCTTTAGACCTCGTAACAATTTCTTTAGAACTCACAATGACTCTTTAGCTGTAACGATTTCTTTAGACCTCGTAACGATTTCTTTGAAACTCGTAACGACTTGATAGCTGTAACGATTTCTTCAGTTTCGTAACGATTTCTTTGAAACTCGTAACGACTTGATAGCTGTAACGATTTCTTCAGTTTCGTAACGATTTCTTTGAAACTCGTAACGACTTGATAGCTGTAACGATTTCTTCAGTTTCGTAACGATTTCTTTGAAACTCGTAACGACTTGATAGCTGTAACGATTTCTTCAGTTTTCGTAACGATTTCTTTGAAACTCGTAACGACTTGATAGCTGTAACGATTTCTTCAGTTTTCGTAACGATTTCTTTGAAACTCGTAACGACTTATAGCTGTAACGATTTCTTCAGTTCTCGTAACGATTTCTTTGAAACTTGTAACGACTTGATAGCTGTAACGATTTCTTCAGTTCTCATAACGATTTCATCATTATAATTTGATAATGCTCTGTCATAACGATTTGTCTGTTATCGGGAGTGTTCATATCAACTTTCTTACTGTATCAATAAAATGCTTTTTAATAGCGTTGAAAAGTCAAAGTCATATCCCGTTTGTTGACTGTTACGCATTAAATGCTCTCTGATCGTATCTCCCATGCATGCAGACAATATCTTCCATTTTTATGCTACTCTGTCTACGTACTTTTTAGACAGAAGGGAGCTTTGCTATATATTGCAATATTTGTTCCATCTGTAACTAACAATCGACGGCAGTCCTAGCTGTCCTCTATTTATTGTTGATATGCTCGCAGATATCTGACAAGACTCATCTGTACAACGTTGGATACAAGATACAAGATTCTAAAACATTTTTTTTTGGCGTGAACTAAAGGATAAAAGACTGAAGATCAGAAGCTTCCTTGGTGACCAGTCTAACGTACACCTGGATGAGAGACAACGGTTCTCTTAACGTTCAAATTTCAAGAAGAAGCTTAAATACGAGACTCAAGACTGAGAAGAGGGATATATACAAAAAAGCGAGCAATACCAATTCTTCTAGTCTTCGGAGTTCCAAGAAAGAGCGAAGTGTCCATTCTAATTGTCCTCTTAGCTCTTTAGCTCTCAGTATTCAAACAACAATTTCTTGTGAGAGACTGTGTAGTCTTTGGAGAGAAACCAGTGTCAAATTCTCTTTCTCTCTCGAGGCTTGTTCGCTTCAGGTTGCAGCTGATTAAGCTAGTGTCTGAAGCTTGTTCTTAAACTTCGTTTCTGTGTTTTGTTCCCTTCTGGACGAAGGAAGACCTGGTGGTATCCAGAGTGGTTGTTTTTCCCTTCAGGTTGAAGGAAGACCAGTTGAGGCTGGGTGTAAGGATCCGTGAGGGGGATAGTACCCTAATTAGTGAAATCCTGAGGCATTGCTCAGGGACTGGACGTAGGTCTCCTGTGGAGAGGAGTTCCGAACCAGGATAAAAATCCTTGTGTCTTGTGGTTATGCTTATGTGCGTTTGCTGTCTTATTTTGTCCAACTCTAACGTTTGTTTAAGTTGTTGTGTAATCCTTTTAGTGCACAGGTTTTAATCAAAGATCAATTTTTTAATAATTCATTCACCCCCCCTCTGGGCTAGCTAGCTGGGCAACAATAATGTTTACCTAGTTGATTTGAATGATCATCAACATGAAAATCTTTGTCTTGTTGCCAACCAGCATGATCTATTTCAGTTGTGGCATAGAAGGTTAGGTCATGCTAGTGAAAATGTTTTGAATAAGTTGTTAAGATATGCTCTTGTGAATGGTTTACCAAAAAAAATAAAAATAAATATACAATTGTATGTGCTTCATGTGCACAAGGTAAACAAACCAGGAAATCATTCAAATCTGTTGCACCCTTAATCACTTCCAAACCCTTTGAGTTATTGCATATGGATTTATTTGGTCCTACTAGAACACTCAGTCTTAGTGGACATAGATTTGGATTTGTGATTGTGAATGACCTCTCTAGATTCACATGGGTATACTTTCTGTCTCACAAGAGTAACACTTTAGAAAACTTTAAAGAATTTGTTGATAAAATTGAAAATGCAAAAACAAATAAAATTCATTCCATTCTTACTGATCATGGAGGAGAATTTGACAATAACTTATTTTTTGATTTTTGCAGAAATAAAGGAATTGATCACAAATTTGCTTCTCTAAGAACCCCTGAACAAAATGGAATTGTTGAAAGGAAGAATAGGATATTGGTGGAGATGACCAGAACCTTGTTGATTGAAAGTAAGCTTCCAAGAAAATTTTGGGCAGAAACTGTCAACACTTCATGTTATGTTCTCAACAGGGTAATGGTAAGACCCGTCCTCAAGAAAACTTCCTATGAACTCTTGAAAGGTAAGAAGCCTCACATTGCATATTTTAGAGTTTTTGGAAGTAGAGTCTTCATCCACAACAATGATAAGCATGATCTAGATAAATTTGAAAAGAAAAGTGATGTAGACATTTTTCTAGGTTATTCTGAAAATTCAAGGTCATATAGAGTGTTTAATAATGAATCAAAAACTATGGAGGAAACTCCCCATGTTATTTTTGATGAAAATTTTGAGAAATCTAATGACCATGATTCTTGTAGAAACCAAGAAGAAGATGCTGAAATTTTGGCAAAGGATCTGGATCAAGCAGTTGAGAATGAAGGACTTGATGAACATGAAGATGTGTCGACACCACCTAACATGAGGTCGACACCAGAACAGGTAAGTACAGCTACAAGAAGTAATTTCAAATACTCAAAAGATCATCCACTTGAGAATATTGTAGGAAATCTCAATGATAGGGTCCATACTAGATCTCATTTCAGAAGTATCATTGAACAAAATCAAATGACTTTTATATCGCAAGTGGAATCCAAAAATATTGAAGAAGCATTAAAAGACAATTCTTGGGTAGAAGCAATACATGATGAATTGAATCAATTCAAAAGAAATAGTGTTTGGAGTCTAGTTCCCAGACATTCTGAAAACTCAATAATTGGAACTAGATGGGTTTTTAGGAATAAATTGAATGAAGAAGGAAAAGTTGTTAGAAATAAAGCTAGATTGGTTGCCAAAGGATATAATCAAGAATTTGTAGTTGATTTTGAGAAGTCATTTGCACCAGTAGCTAGGTTAGAAGCAATGAGAATTTTAATGGCATATGCATGTTCCAAAAATTTCAAATTGTTTCAAATGGATGTGAAAACTGCCTTTTTGAATGGTTACATTAAAGAGGAAGTGTTTGTTGCTCAACCTCTTAGATTTGAAGATCATGATAAACCTAACCATGTTTATAAACTACATAAAGCTCTCTATGGTTTAAAACAGGCGCCAAGAGCATGGTATGATAGATTGAGCAATTTTCTGGTTAGTAAGAATTATTCCAAAGGTAAGGTGGATCAAACTCTCTTCACAAAAATCAGTCCACAATCATATCATTGTAGTCTAGGTATATGTGGATGATATCATTTTTGGATCCACTAATCCTTCACTGTGTGAAGAATTTTCAAATCACATGCACAGTGAGTTTGAAATAAGTTTGATGAGAGAATTACAATTTTTTCTTGGTTTGCAGGTCAAACAACTTGATGATAGATTCTTTATTAATCAAGCCAAATATGTCAAAGAATTGCTCAAAAGATTCCATTTTGAACAAGCCAAACCAGCAACTACTCCCATGAGCACAAGCATCAAATTGGACAATGATGAAAAATGTAAATTGGTTGATGCAAAGCAATACAGAGGTATGATTGGATCTCTCTTGTATCTTATTACAAGTAGGCCATATATTCAATTTAGTGTATGTCTTTGTGCTAGATTTCAGTCCAGTCCAAAGGAAAGTCACTTGCTTGTAGTTAGAGAATTTTTAGATATCTCTGTGGTACTTGTGATTTGGGTTTATGGTATCCAGTTGGATGTCATGCTGATTTGATTTCATATTCTGATGCTGACTATGCTGGGTGTAAGCTTGATAGAAAGAGTACTAGTGGTATTGTCAATTCTTAGGAAATTGCATGATAACATGGGCATCCAAAAAGTAACACTCAGTCGCACTCTCTACTGCAGAAGCAGAATATGTTGCTGCAGGGAGTTGTGTAGCTCAAGTGTTGTGGATTAAAAGTCAACTACTTGACTACCATATTGATATTGGATGTTCATCTATCATGTGTGACAATACTAGTGCAATTAATCTTTCCAAAAACCCAATTCAACACTCTAGAACAAAACACATTGAAATTAGGCATTACTTTCTTAGGGATGAAGTTGCAAACAAGAACATTGAATTAGAATTCATCCCTACCGAAAAATAAATTACATATATTTTCACAAAACCATTGGCTGAGGAAAGATTCACATATTTAAGAAGAGAACTTGGAATATGCAACATGGAATAAAAATGAAAAACAAACTGATTTCTTATGCAAAGATTATGAGGTATATCAAATAGTGATTAGTGGAAGAACAAGTTATGCTTGTTTGAAAACTATCATTATGTGTCGAGAGAAATCCTCCGCCAAGTACCCATGATCTATCATGTATAAGAATCATTGATTCTTGAAATTAATTAAAAAAAAATTTTGTGTTGTGGATGTTTTCTCTTGAAACATGTTTTTTTTGAATAATTGTTTGCTGAAATTCACTGTCGAGATTCAGTATGCATGGTTTGAATGTTGAATACTTCATTGATGCACACATTGAGGGGGAGCATTACTGCTTGAGAAACAAAGGTAAGTTCTGAGGATTGTTTTCAAGAGAATCAGAATTATACATGAAGCCTTCTAAGAACAAACTATTTTGGTTGATCAGAAAATGCTGAGAATTTGTGAGCTTCTATAAATTTTCTGAGTTGTGAGTAAATCTCTCATTGAATCTTGAGAATACATGTTCATCCTCATAGTCCTCAATTCTTCAATCTCAATTTCATCCAATTCATTTGATCATCTTAACCATTTTTTCATTGAAGAAGGGTTTTCTTTACTTTTGATGAAAAATAGATGAGATCAATAACTCAGGGGGAGCTAAAGACTTCATTGCTATTTTCTCTCATCAAACCAAAATTAATTCAGTGTGTTGATAAATATCTAATACATGAAATGTTCATTAACTCTTCTGAAGAAAACAAGGATTGACTTCTTAATTGTTATAAGATATCCTTTCAATCAACATTCTTTTATATTCTGAAATTCTAAAGTAACTTGATTTCTTTAATGGAATTATGTTCAATTGTGTATTGACTTTACACATTTCTTTTAAGACTGATGAAGGGTAAAGTTGTGTCAAATGTCTCAATGTTCATTTTCAAAGTGTTCTTCTGACAGAGCAATGGCATATACACTAAGAAACTACACACCTTTACAAAAAGTGAAGAGCCATGTATGTTATGAGGTGTTTTGTTATCTCTGTTCTAAGGGGTTAAATCAAAATGATAAGAACCAATATCAACTGAGTAACTGGAAATATTGGCGTCTGATAAACGTATATTTCCAAATAAAAAGGTTTTCATTCACCATTTGAAGCAGGATAATTAGTAAATCTTTAGAAACCAGGGACTCTGGTGTGTAAAAAACATGTGTACTTGAATGAAAAAGATTTACTACATTTGAATGCTCATTGCTTTAATGTTAAAGAAAATTCAATCAAATAAAATGAACAACTTGAACCTAAATCAAATCTTTTCAGAGTGTTTAATTTCAATGCAAATTGTCTTAATCTTAAAGAAATCACATTACTTTGGTTTAGTAAAGTATAAAAGATTACAATTGACTGCATAGAATATTTTATGTCAATCAATTTGTCATCCCAGTGTTTCAAAACTTCTAATGATCAATTTTTGTCAGGTATCTTTCAACCCAGTGAATTTATAATGGAATTATGATGAGAAATTGTAAATGATTTCCTTAACATATTAAAAATCCTTGAATGATTGATGTTAGATATTTTTCATCATAACAAAGACTTTCCTTCACATTTTTCTCAAAAATTCTAAAATTCTTACCAAATCAGATCGACACACTCTCTTCCTGTGTCGACACCAGAGTCTGTCAGGTCGACACACTCTCTCTGTTGTGTCGACACAATTGGGTTCGACCGCCAGTCCCTGTTTAGGGTAAACGAGCTGAGGGTTCATCTTATCCTCTCTCTTTTAGTGTCGAAACCCTTTTTTATATGCCCTAAATCTCATTGCTCATATTGATCAGGCGATAGCAGATCTCCGAACTGATTTCAGTAACTTTCGGCAGCATGGCACAGTTCCTAGTTCATCTTCTACTTCTGAACATGCAGCTCATAGTTTTGGTGTCTTTCAGGAAAATATGTATGAAAATCATCAGAGAATGGAAGATCTTTTGCACACCAGACTATCTACTTTGCAAGCTCAACTAAGGTCAAACATTGGTTCTCTAGAAGCCAGGATGAAGACATTTGAGAGCATTTTACTCCCACTTCCTCCTCCTCCGCCTCCATCTACATGATGTTTCTTATTTTGTTTTGATGATGTCAAAGGGGGAGAAGGGCTCATATTGTAATGGATGCCATTGTGAATGCTTTTGGGCTACTATACACTTTTTGATATGGATGCTACACATTTTGGTTGTTGGATGTTTTTGGTTGTTAGATGTTTTTAGTTGTTGGATGCTTGTATATTTGATCCTTTTGACATGATTGTCATTGAAGTGATGAAAATTTTAGATGTCATTGTTATGCTT
The DNA here is from genome assembly GCA_014218235.1 of Colocasia esculenta. Classification (NCBI taxonomy): domain Eukaryota; kingdom Viridiplantae; phylum Streptophyta; class Magnoliopsida; order Alismatales; family Araceae; genus Colocasia; species Colocasia esculenta. Next base: position 32,898,313 of record CM024757.1, on the reverse strand, counting down.
CTTATATGCCATGGAATAATGTGAATGGATGTTCTTAAAATCACATTTGTGAGAAAATCAAGTTAGCTTGATGAATCATAGTTGCCATCATCAAAAAGGGGGAGATTGTTGGATCTCTTATTTTGATGATGCCTAAATATGATTCATAGATATATGGAAATCATGTTTATCATATTTCATTTATATCTCACAATGTTTCTTCCATGTGTAGATCAAAGAAAAGATCAAACAAGTCCAGTGGTGTCGACACAACCCACCTGTGTGTCGACACTAGCATACTGTCCCAGAAACATGTTCTGAAGGAAATAATTAGTGGTGTCGACACAGTCCTCCTATGTGTCGACACTAGCTCACTGTCCCAGAAGCCTAGTTTGAGGCCGGTGCTTGGTGTGTCGACACATGTGTGTATAGTGTCGACACACTTTGAACTTTTTGCCAAATCCAAGATGCAGAGACACGTGGATATCTTTGGTAGGGGATTTTTGAGAGAGAATTTTTGTGCCCCCAGATCCCAAGATATTTTGTGGACCCATGGGACTATAAATGCCCCTTATCCACTTGGCTTTTGGCGTGGCACCCATCTGTTCTTCCAGTCTCCAGAGTATTCCAGGCTATTTCAGAAGAAGGCTTCAATCTGGCAAATTACTTCCAGATCTGAAGGAACTGGAGCATCGTGCACCTTGAATGATCCATCTAGAGAAGGAATTTGAGTCTTCAGAGTCTTCTTCATGGAGCTGAAGAAGAAGAGTTGATCTCCCTCCTTGAAGCAGAAACAGGGGGATTTGAACCAGTCATCTCCAACTTGGGTTTCAATTGTTCAGTCTGGTTCCTCATCCTAAACACACTCTACTGTGTGTGTTTTGTGAAATTGGTGCAATCCTTGTGCCCAATTTCGTGTGTGTGTGGTTGAATATGAGATTTCTGCATCTCAGAGTGTGTGGTGATTTGTGACTTTTCTGAACTAGCAAGATAAGCCACAATTGTGTGTGTGTGTGGATGGTGGATGTAGGATACACTGTTGTGTAATCCGAACAACCCTAAATCTCCTTGTTCTTGTGGTTTGTTTGTCTCTTGCGCTAGATGTTTGATAGGCTCGTTAGTATTACATCATCTAACTTGTCTAAGTTGTTCAAAATTGTTACTGATATTTAGATTTCATTCTTAATTCAATCTCACTAAGATCCTAATCAAGTGATTTTTAAAATTCAGTGAAATCTATTCAAACCCCCCCCCCCCTTCCAGATTTCCTTATAGTAGTTTTTCCGCAACATTTCACAGTACTGCTGCAAAGAGAACTTTTTTTGAAAATTTAGAAACTAGATATTATGAAGCATGCTAACATATGTCTTTGAGAGACACGTAGCATTTTAAAAAGATAAATTATGAAACTGATATTTAGAAATGACATGAAGCAATAAACACAAGAATAGAGAAGTGCAGAGTTTATTTAACTATAATATTCAGATAACACACAGAACATATCATAGTGCATATCATGTGTTTTATTAGTTCATTGAATAATTTATAGGAATTAAACATTAATCACACTAAGAGTGCATTACTATTTCTACAAAAGTAATAAGAGATACTTAAAAAATATCTAAGTATAGATGATTATGGAAGTTAATGTTATACTCTGAATTTCACAGAGTCGGAGTGCTACAATAGTCCAACAAGGTCATACTTCGACTTTTTATGAGTTAGAGTACCTTCAGTAAACTGTATGAAAGACTTTGACTGTAGACTTCGACTATAGAGAAGTCGGAGTAGAGTCGATCAACAAATGAATATCAGACTTCGACTTATCAAGAGTTAGATTGAGTCGATAAGGTTCAACAGTCGGTATCCGACTTTGACTTCTTGAGAGTCAGAGTGAGGCTATTGGACTTCGACTTCTTACGAGTCGGAGTAACGCCAGTTCAACAAACCATAGCTCACTTCAACTTCTCAGGAGTCGTACAACACTTCGACTTCTTGGGAGTCGGAGTTGTAAACATGTGTACTTAGAAAATTTTCTTAATGAAAGTTGACAGTGTGTCCACACTTAGGCTTAGTGTGTCGACACCAATAGACTGTAAAGGATTATATGATATAATACATGTATGCCTTTACTGAGACACATTAAATTTCATATAAAATAGAGTGTGGTATAATTCAATAAATTTGTTTAGGAGATTATTAAAAGATTTTATCATAAGCAAAGACACAATGATTAAGCATTTGTAAAATATAAATGCATAACAGTTCTTTTTAAAACACAAATCAACCATTTGTAAAAGATAGTTGTTCAACAAATTTCCTCCTTTTTGTTAATGACACAAATAATCTTTTATATAGACAGTGTAAACAACTTTTAATTAATCATTTCGATTTTGTTTGTTGTTCTCCTATATGTATTTTGTTTGTTGTTCTCCTATCTCTTCTATATATCTTTTGTCTTCTCCCCCTTTGTGGCATTAACATAAAGGATATTAGATAGAGATAGAGAGAGAGAAATGCACAGAGATGGAAGAAGTATATATTCATAACTGAGGGACAGTTGTATAGACTTCAAGATGATTTGGGGAGATAGAGAGAAGGTGGGACCTGATCAAAGAAATGTTGAAGAAGATCCCGCAGTCTTCTCATTTACTGGGAATACATGAGCAAATTTAAAACTGTGCATATCACAGGAGGATCCCACATAGGGAATTTTCCTATAGGAATTGAGATGACACCTATGATACCAAGAAATCTTCCTATTATAGGCATCACCAAGCAAGGTTTGCCTAAGGGGAATGAAAGTCCTACTGGCAGCCTTATGCAAAAACTCATGAACTATTATGTTCCACTGTAGACCCTGAGATTGGGCTACTACCTTGGCCTTGTAATAAATGATGTATCTCTCTGTCCATTTCAGAGATAGAGTCTTCCAAAGGGTATCATAGCTCTTGTAAAGGTATGAAGAGGGAGACACTGTCTGCTTTCTATATTCTTTGGCCTCTTTAGGATAGCAAACTACCCACTGCTCTGCTATAAGTCTCTCAGACTCGGCAAAACTATGCTGAAAATCTTTGAGAAATGTTGAATTCTTTGGGGCATGCAACATGGCAAATCGATGAAAAGATAACTTGATATTGTACTTGATCTTGAATCTGACTGATAACCTGATGTGCCTGTTGAAGACTACTTGAGGCAAAGTTTTTCTAGAAGACACAGCACCTATCAGGCTAGGGTAGAGTTCTGAGGATAACCCAATAATCATGGATGGAGTGATAGTTCTTTGCCCTCTTAGTAACAATTCCCATTGCCCTCTACTAACATCAGAAAGATTTAATCTGAGTCTCTCTTCATTGAAGTGTTTCATCCTACTGAAGCTAGTTTGCTGCTCTTTTATTAAGTTTCCAAAAAAGATCAAAAAATCTGAGATTCAAGTGAGATGAGAGATTTAATAAACCACTGCTCCCATCGACAACTTGCTTGAACTTGACTGCTTCGCCAGCATGGAGTGACAGAAAATCCTCGGGAGAAAGACTATGACTTTTTTGAGTGATGAAATTTAGATTAGCTAGAGGGACTTCTTGAGTTTTGATCAAAAGAGAGAGCCAATCTTCAAATTTATAGTCTGGCAACCCATGGACTTCAAGAAAGACTTTGATATGCAGAAATTATTGAAAAAGGACAAAATTGCGCTTAGAGTGATAAATGAAGGCATACCAAAAAAGAGAAAATAATTTGTTAGGTTTATTTTTCCCTTTCTGCCCAACTTGAGATGGAAGTGTCACACTAGGCACAATTTGAGCAAGAGGGTGAATAGGGAGAGCAGAAGAGGGTATAGATGATCTTGGAAGGGACGAGAAGAAAAGAGGAGGTAAGGTGTAGTTACAGTATGTGGAGGGTAAGTGTACACCATAGGAAGGGTGGCAAAGGAATTGATTGGTGGAGAGGGATGCTATTCCTCTGGTTGAGAAATAGATGGAGGATCAGAGGAAATTGAAGGTATTGGTTTAGAAGGGGTTGGAGGTAGAGGTGAGGGTTCTGAGGAAGGAAAGACTACAGACCCAGATTTGACAAGCTTTCTGCTAACTCTTCTCTTGAAAGTCTGAACCCTGGGCTGATCTTCTACTGTCTGAGAAGACATCTATACTGTCTACACTTCTGGTTCAACCATTTGCTGTTCTTTCTGCTCAGAAGGTCGCAGGCTATGAGTCCTACTGCTGCTATTGCTGTTGCTATTCAACAGGTAGTTCTTGCTATTTCTCTGACTCCACATCTAACTGATTTAGCTGCTATTCTGGCTGTGGCTCAGGCTGATTGGGCTATTGCTCTTCTGGTTGAGGGGCTGAAGTAGGTGCTGGAGAGCTGCCCTTGCCCTATTGGCAAACCAACTGAAGGAGCAGATCCTTCATATGCTGAACCTCTTCTGACAGATAATCAAACTTAACATCAATTTAGTGTATCTGCATCTGGAGTACACCAAGAATTTCTTGTTGCTTGAGAACCAAATTTAGTACATCATCTATGGTCATGCTAGTCTCCCCCTGAGACCTTGGCCGGATCTCAGCTGGAGGTGGAGAGGCATGGTGAAACTCTTCTTCAATAACTGGCTCAAATGGTGTAGGAGTAGGGAATTCTTCTTCATGAACCACGGCTTTATCCTTGAGACATCTAAGAACTAGATTTATGGTGTCGTCAGGGAGATCTTGCTCAAGGGAAGGTCATGCTTGTACTTCTTCTCTGGGACTAGCTGTTTCTGCTCTGACTGGTTCTGATGCTACTGCTTCTTCTCTTGCTGCCTCTCTTTTACTAACTGGTGGCTGAAAAGTGTGAGCAGTGGAGGAGCCCTCTACCTCATCAGGAGATATATCATGAGAGCAATCGGGTACAGAGTCTTTAGTCCATAAACTTTGGGCTTTATCCTCTAAAGAGTAGAGACTCCTTCGAAGTGTGGATAGCCCAATCTTCTCTTTAACAGACACTGAGAGCTCATATAATAAATCCACTTCATATTTTCTGAAAATAATTGAGAGCAGAGGTTCATAGGGGAAAGATTCTTGCAAGAACCTGGACCCTGCCATTCTCTCCAAGATTATAGAGGCAAGGTTCACTTGATGCCTCTGAATTGCCCAAAATAGTAGGTTGCCAACTCTAGTAGTGATAGATGAATGAGTACCTGCTCCTAGTGTCACAATGGTTGTGAGGATAGCATGAAGAAGCCTCTTTTCAGCCGAGAGCTCGTTGATGAGAAGCCCTTTCTTGGAGATAGTACCATGACTTCCAATAATTCCCATTCTCTGCTTCTCCAAGGATACAACATCACTGATCTTGTGTCCGGAAGAGGGACAATCCAAAATTTCAACCAATAACTCTTCAGAAATAGAAATGATTGTACCTTTGACAAACCCTTTTAGGGACCCATCTGCAGAGAGTTGGAGGGTCACATAGAAGGCTTTCACAACATCTTCATATGTTGGCTCGTTGGTCTGGCATAACTTTGTCCAACCCATCACATCTAGGGTTTCTGCTACTAAGTGGAGTTTACTAATCAACTGAGAGAAATCTGCTATCTTTCCTGGGCAAATCGAAGCTTTGGCAGAGATGAGATGGTTGAATTGCTCTCGGATGAAAAAGGAACCATCCAAAGCCCTAAAGGAGGCCATCTAGACAAATACACGAGAAAGGGTATGAGGGAAATGATGAGGAGATGTGAAATGAGTTCAACAATGTCAAAGATCTTCAGGAAGATTGAGGGAAATCGACAGATGCTTGGCAAGGGTTCTGTCGAGTTAAGGAGCAAACGAGGGAACCAAGAAGAAGACGGAGGAGTTAGAGACATTTCAAATGGGGGATTTGGAAAGAAAGGAGGAAAGGTCTCTATAAAGAAAGAAGATTTATGACAAACCATAGAAAGAGAGATGAACGATGAGATTAAATGAATAAATAATATTTAACTCTCCCCCAAAATATAAACATTTTTTTAAATTAACAGTAACTCCGACTTCCTAAAATCCGACTTCTAAAAAACTCACGACTCCTAAACTCCGACTTTGGAGAAGTCGAAAGTTCAGGATTTAGAAAAAAATTGATGACAGATAGATTAAAAACAATGAACTTGTGTTTTAAGCATTCAATCAGGATTGCAATACTTATTCTCTTCTAATTGAAGTAACCTATCTTTAGGGAGTGGTTTAGTAAAAAATCTGCTAATGGATTATCTGTAGTAACAAATTCAAGTAAAATATCACCATTACTACATGTCCCTGATGAAATGATGTCTGACCTCAGTG
>CM024757.1:32754345-32891947 GCA_014218235.1 Colocasia esculenta | reverse complement strand
GGAGTCCAAGAGTGAGTTAATGATCTAAGAATTTTCTGACTGTTTCTTCATTTGTGAGATTTTTACCTAGTGAACTCAAGCCAACTGTTATATTGGTGAATCTATTACACATTTGAGTAATATTTTCATTGGGTAACATTTTGAATTGTTCATACTGAGATATCGAAATATCTATTCTAGTTTGTTTAACTTTATCTATTCCTTTATATGTTACTTTTAGTTTATCCCACATTTCTTTTACAGTTTTACATGCGAATAATCTATTAAATTTCTTTTTAGATAATACACAACATAAATAGTTTTTAGCCTTATAATTTAGAGACATGTTTCTTTTATCAGCTAGAGATAAAGCAGAAGTACCATTAGCAAGTATAGTGAAATCACCTTGCTCTATTACCTGCCATAGATCAAAGTTTGTGCCTCGAATGAAGCATTCCATTCTCATCTTCCAGTACTGGTAATCTTCACCATCAAAGAATGGTGGTCTTGTAACAGACTGCCTTTCATAGTTGTGAGCTTCAGTTACCATCTCTTCTCAAATCTTTCGATTCTTCTGAGAAGACCTCGCTCTGATACCACTTGTTGGATTGGATAGCTCTTTAGATGTCTTAGAGGGGGGTGAATAGGACTTTTTGCACTTTTAAATTTTATCTGAAAAATTGACAACACTAGATAGTATCGTTAGTACTTAGTGTGGTGTGTGTGAAACAAGTGAGAACTTGGCAGAAACAATCACATAAGTGCACGAAGAATTTTATCCTAGTTCGGACCTCCTATCAATCAGGAGTCCTATGTCCAGTCCCCAAGAACCAATTTTATCCTGGTTCGGACCTCCTATCAATCAGAAGTCTTACGTCTAGTCCCCAAGAACCCTTTGGGATTTTCACTAACTGCCAAGAACACTTGACCTTTTCTCAACCTGAGAGGTATTACAACCCCTCCCCAGCAAGTCTTCCCTTGACAGAGGGGTACTATAGGGAACAAACTTCCTACTGGTTTCTTACACAAAAATAGGTAAAAGTGTGTCTACTTAGAGGAATGAACAGACACAGAAAACCAGAAAGAGATTACAAATAAGAATGACTTCTCTAACTCTTTCTGACTCTAAGAGGGTGGACTGAAAAGATCTAGAACAAAGGATGCCACCACAAGAACTTCTAAAAGCAAGAGAGCAGGAAGTCGAACTTGAACAATTGGCTCTCTTGAGATCTTGTGAGCTTCTCTCTTTCCTTGCTAAGTGTTAAAGTGGTCTTGTCTTTTCTATGTGTGTGTTTGCTTGTTTTTTCACTTTCAAACTCAGCTTCATATATAGTCTTCAGAAATTCCCGTTTGAGAAGTGGCTGTTAGAAAATAGTCGTTTGAATTTGAACGTTGGGTCTTGAGACTTGAGACAGCTGAGATGTGATCTTCACAAAGCAAGTCTTCTGTCTTTTGAGTCTCAACAACTTCAGGCTATACTGATAGCTGCATGGCTCTTCTTCAGATATCTTCTCCTGAATTTCTGCAAACATCATACCAAGCGTTTTCCTTTTTCTCGGGGTTAGTTTTGAGAGATATAAAATAATGTAAAAAGGTAATGGACAGGTAATTGTTTAACAGATATCTATCAGTTTCAGACAGACAATTTGTCCTTTGAACAGTACAAGGGTAGGTGAGCATTCAAGAAGAATAGACATCTGCTTGGCGCGTAGTACTACTGCAAAGGGAACTTTTCCTAAAAATTTGGAAACTGGATACTCTAAAGTATGCTAACATATGTCTTTGAGAGACACGTAGTATTCTGAAAAGATAAATTATGAAACTGATATTTAGAATGGCATGAAGCATTACACATAAGAATAGAGAAGTGCAGAGTTTATTTAACTATTAGTATTCAGATAACACACAGAACATATCATAGTGCATATCATGTCTTTATTTAGTTCATTGAATAATTTATAAGAATTAAAACATTAATCACACTAAGAGTGCATTACTATTTCTACAAAAGCAATAAGAGATACTTAAAAAATATCTAAGTATAGATGATTAAGGAAGTTAATGTTATACTCTGACTTTCACGGAGTCGGAGTGCTAGGATAGTCCAACAAGGTCATATTTTGAATTGTTATGAGTTAGAGTACCTTCAGTAAACTGTATGAAAGACTTCGACTGTAGAGAAGTCGGAGTAGAGTCGATCAACAAACGAATATCAGACTTCGACTTATCAAGAGTCAGAGTGAGTCGATAAGGTTCAACAGTCGGTATCTGACTTTGACTTCTTGAGAATCGGAGTGAGGCTATTGGACTTCGACTTCTTACGAGTCAGAGTAGCACCAGTTCAACAAACTATAGCTCACTTCGACTTCTCAGGAGTCGTACAACACTTAGACTTCTTGGGAGTCAGAGTTGGTATGATATGTATGTATACATGTGTACTCAGAAAATTTTCTTAATGAAAATTGACAGTGTGTCCACACTTAGGCTTAGTGTTTGACACTAATAGACTGTAAGGATTATGATATACACATTATGCCTTTACTGAAACACATTAATTTTCATATAAAATAGAGTGTGGTATAATTCAATAAATTTGTTTTAGGAGATTATAAAAGATTTTGTCATAAGCAAAACACAATGATCAAGCATTTGTAAAATATAAATGCACAACATTTCTTTTTAAAACATAATCAACCATTGTAAAAGATAGTTGTTCAATAGTGTAATGCCAAACACCTTGGTCATTTAACTTCCGTGGGCAAATAGCACTTTTGGGCGCACCTCCTAGGACCAGACCGGGTCCTTTACATTGTCAAGCATTAGTCATGTTTAATATCCTTACATAATCAGTTACAACCATATAGAGTACCAAGAATAGATGAGATAGTAGATGAATAGATGAGAATAGCATGAAAGAGAGATTTAATGAGATAGAGAGTACTTAGATGAGAGTTTCTGCACTGTCCAGAAGCTTACAATGGGTCATGCACGTAAAACATCGATAGTAACCACTGCAGACAGAACACTCGGGTTCTGGCAGTCTGGTAGAGAACGATGTAACATCCCTTGTCTTTGGTCAGCCACCCTCTGTTGAAGGTAGCGACAAGTCGGGCTATTGCTTTTTAAAGGCGACTGTCGCGTTCTGGTTGAGAAAACAATGGTCAGGTCGTTGCATTCACCTTCAGACCATTGCATGCCCATTTTGTCATCTTGCTGTCAAGATAGTTGGGACACGTGTCGGGGCGCATGCAACTTGAAGGCGACATGCCAGTCGTCACGTTCATGCTGACAGGCCTGCGAGGGCGACATGTGGCAGGTCCAATTGTCAGGTCTGACCAAGACTTTGGGGTCGCGACAAGATGCCTGCCACGTTCATTAGTGAACACGACTAGTTGGCTGTCGCATTCTCAGATCCGAGGCCTATATATGCAAGGCCAGTAGATCTGTCTTCCTCTTCCTCCCTTCTTCTTCCTCTCCTCTCCTCTTCCTCTCCTCTGTCTGAGCCCACTCTTGAGGGCCATTCTTCTCCGACTTGGTGGATCTTGACGTGGTGTGGCCTCCTTGTGTGTAGGAGGCCGGACGTTGCTCGTAGACGGCATGAGCGTGAGGTTGAGTGAGGAGGAGGTGTCCATGCACATGAGAAGACCCCAACAGGTTGGCTCTTCGTTTTGATGTAGGGACCCTCAACTTTCCCCCTAGTTCTATCATGCTAGGACCTCTCTCCCCTTCTCCAAGCCTTGTAGAATCAATACTAGGTTGTGAATGCTTGATTGGGGTTGGGGGTTTAAGTGTTTTCATGACGTGCATGTGAGGTTTCGTGAGTGTAGATCCTTCACATTGGCATGCATGGGTGTGGAGGAGGGTGGTTTGTACCCCTAGCATGTGTATTGATTGTCCTCCATGATCCCCTCCCCTTGTGCACATTGGATTTGCTGTTTAGGGGTGTTTTTGGAGGTCTCAGGTGAGCACCTAGGCCTCTGTCTGTGGTCACGACAAGGTCCCCAAAACGTGACGCCTCCCCCGTCGCCTTTTGGTATAGTCGCGACAGCCTACCTGTCACATTCTGGTTGCAACAGGGGATGTGTCACCTTCTGACCAAATACCTTCTTGTTGGGTAGCGACACCCTGCCTGTCATGTTTTGGTTACGATAGGGTGGTGTGTCGCCTTCTGACCCATATCGCGACAGGTAGCTTGTCATATTCAGGTTGCGACAATCACCTTCTCAGACAGAGAGTGACATGCATCCTGTTTGGAGCTCGTTGCATTGTCTCTGTTCTCTTGGCATCTGTGTTATTTCTAGCACGATCCTACACTAGTCGTTCACCCGGTGCTTGGCACTAGAGGGCTTGTCCCGTTAGAGGTTGTTATCGTTACCTGGGACCCCTCGTCCCTGCACATGGTTGAGGGAGTTCTCCAGGCGGCCGACATGCTCGAGTTACAGACTCTAGTAGCTGAGGAGAAAATGGTGGGGACAATGACGTTGAGTCATTTGCAGAGCTCTCTTGGTTGGTCTGGTACGCCGAGATGGTTTGGTTGTTCTTCCGGTGCAGATCAACTAGTCCTTCTCATTGCCTCACTCTATGTACTTCCGGTACCATCTAGAGGGATCAAGCGTGGAACCGTAGTTCGGCCAGACTACGACAGTTATGTGGTTACTTTTAATTTCGCGGTCTCACTCCGACGGGAGGTGGTAGACTCAGATTGGTGGTCGAGGGTAAGACGCGTGACGCTCCTAACCGGTTGACTAGTGTTAGTCATTCTCCGTAGCTAGTGTCCTTGTCCAGACAGTCTTCTCTATCTGTGTTTGCAGCCCTGGGGTTCATCCCTGTGCCGTGGTTACACGAGTTTCAGGTTCCGACGTGTTTAGACCAATGGCCGTGTAGTTTTACTTTTCGCTTCCACACTTACTTTGTTAGTAGAATAGCTTATCTTGCTTAATTTCCTTTAAAATATATATCTATTATGCTTATTAGAACCAGTGGGAGATTGGTAGTCCCTACTGAGCTTCTTTGTGAAGCTCATTCCCTTTCTTTCAGGTGAGACTTCACAGCAGCACCTTCCGCGGCGTGCAGAGGAGACAGAGCCGTAGTAGATGACGTTTTCCTTGAGCAGTGTTCTGCTTTGTGTTCTTCACCCTCAGGGTATGTGATAATTGCATAATCATTGATGATAATCATAATATTTTATTATCAAATGGTCCTTAGTTTGACATTAATCCATTACTATTTTATTACAAAAATGATAATTTGATTAAATCCTTGTATGTGCTTTGTTTGCAGGATAATGGGCCACTCAACAAGGATTTACTAATGGACCAAGATGAATTGCGAGATAATGAGGAGAGATTCTAATTTAAAAAAAATTTTCCTTTCCCTCTCTCTCTTTCTTTTCAATTTTCAAAACTCTCTCTCATTATAAAATACCTCTCTATTTTCAAAACCCTTCCCCTTAATTCTCTCTTCTTTCCTCTCTTCTTTCTATCTTATTTTAAAGACTCTCTATCTCTCAACCTCTCTCATTCCCTTCCACCGGCCTTCCCTCTCTCTCTCTGTAACGGTATGGTCGTTCAGATCAGGTTTATCGGGTCTATGTGTGGTGCTCTTGACTAAGAGATGGTCAATAGCATGTGTGTGGGTTTTCTGAGCACAAAGTGAGCAGTGTGGGCTGGATATGCCAGCCCAATTGCACTGCTGGTTCACTATTTGGAATCGCAGCAGAGGTAGGCGATGCGATTTGAACGTGTTGTAAAAGCTGGACGCGATTCAGCGAACCGCCTCTGTGACGCGTGTCGCGCGGTTGCTTTGTGGCGGCAGCTTGGGTGGATACGTTTAAAAGGTTTAAATGCGGCGGCTGTCGGCGACGCGATTCTGAATGTAATGTTAAAAGCTTCGTTTCAGCCAGACAGAGCAGAGGATGCTCTGTCCGGCGTAGGGGAGGAGTTGATGTGGCTTCTCCGATGATTTCCGATGGGTTTTGGTTTCGGATGGCTCGTGCGGCGTGGGAACCACGCGAGGACGATGCTCGGAGCGTGGGCGTGCCGTCGGCGAGGAGGTTTTGGTGTGCTTCGGCGTCTTCTGCCGGTAGGGAGACTTCCTACCCTATTTATAGTTTATTGGCAGGTTTGAATGGGGTTCAAGGGTTGGAGCATGTGAGGGTGGTTTGCCCTTGTTGTGTTTTACACGTTTACAGCTTTGCATGGAATGGATGTTTAGTTTTGTGGTTATTTCTCCCGTGTAGGAGTGTGGGTTCGGCCTGTGAGCTGATCCCCTTGCCAGCGTTGAAACATGGCCAGGACAGCCGATGCATTCATGTTAACGCGTCGCGCTGAGCTGACGCGTTTCGAGTTTTGTCCATCGTGTTAAGGCAGCGTAGATGTCGCGTCTGGTTGACCCGACACGTTCATATGGAAACACGTCTGTGTTGGTGGATGCGACTAAGTGTTGACCGAAGGTTTGACTATTTTGGTCTAGTGGCATTGTGTCGGGCCGACGCGACTTGCTCGCGTCGCTAAGGCCTGTCGCGACAGCAGTTTGAATAGTGTCTGGAAGGACCGACACGATCTGGTCGCGACGTTGGGTCCTGGCGTGATAAGGTTCTGTGTGGCGTCCGAATAGGTCGACGCGATTTGAGAGGCGTCGCCTATGTTCGACGCGATTTGGTCTCCGAAGGGAATGTTGGGCAGTGAAGGTCTAGTGTAGACCTAGCCTAGGTCTGTGGTTGTTCTTTAAAGGTTATTATAATGTTTATTGTGTTAAGTGTTGTGTGTTGCCATGGAGGTCATGGGTGACTAATGACAGGCAATATTGTCTTCCGATATTGATATGGTATGTTTATGATTTGTGTTAAGTGTGTTAATGTATTAAGATAGGTGTTTAATGGTTAATGTGTATAAGTCTAATGTGTGGTCTTGGCGGTCATGTGATGACCCCGTTAATGAACGGTTGTATGTAGGATGGCTTGAGGGTCATGGGGTGACCGATGATAAGCCATTTCTAACACTTGTGTATCGTGGGTTGTACATAAAGGTCATATAAGTGTGTATATTGTGGTTTGTGTACGTGTCGGCGTTGATTGGCTTGGAGGTCACATGGTGACCGTTGACAAGCTAAGCTTGACACTTGTATACCGAGGTTTATAATAAAGGATCGTATATCATCGTTTGTGTGTTTTCTGAGTCTGGTGGTTCGGCGCCTATTCCGGAATACCTCTCTAGTCGGTTACCCTAGCACCGGGTGCTTAGGGCTTGTCCCGATACGGGAGTACCGTCGAAGTTTGTGTCATCTTCCTGGACACCCTCACTCCTGTGTTTAAGTAGTACGTCCGGCTGAGGGGAAAGACGACAGGGGACAACGCCTTGTGTTTGTGGGTGTGCGGCCGTTTGTAGCACGCTTGTGGCTGAGGGACGGACACCAGTAGACTTACTAGTCCTCTGCTAGTCCAGTTCTAGTGCCTCACTTTATGGTTCTCGGCCGGAGCCCCTAAAGGTGTCAAGCTTGGGCCTGCGGGGTGTGTGACTTGCAGGTTGTGGTGGTTAGTTAGTCTCCACTGTTCTTGACTTGTTGTTGTGGAGCGACAGTTGGACCTTCCGTCCGTGACTACGAGACTAGAGGTAGTTCTTGTGTTTTATTCTCCGGGTTGGATACTGGCGTCATGAACCAGTAGTCCATTCCCGAGTGGTGGCGTCATCTCTGTACCGACTCATGTTTGACCACGGGTTGTGGTTTGTGTGTGATCTACTAGTTAAGGTTATAATTGTGAAACCATTAACCGTTGTGGTGTGCCCTGGAGGTGGCACGGTTCTGTGGTTCGGTGTTGTACCTCGTGGTAGCAGGTACATGTACCCCTTGTGGGTAGAGTTGTGTTGTGATGGTACGTGAGTCCCGACCTCAGCTGGTGTTGAGGTGAGACCGTGCGTACTATGGAGGTCTTGTGGTGTGGCTCTCCACGTGTTGTGTGTTATTTATATTCATATCGTGTATTTCTAGTTATGGTTTGGTATGTGGGTGTTGGCTGGTCGTCGCCATACCCGATGCTTTGTGCGGCTGGTTTGCTTGTGAGGCTATAGCCTAGGCAGTGGTTTGCCGGTGAGGCTTATGGTCGAGGTGGTTTAGTTGTAGGGCGGACTAGCGGTGTTAAGCTAGTCCTGTGTTTCCCTTTAGTTTTCGAAGACCGGGGTTTAGCCGGTGTGTTTATAGTTTGTTGTTGATTAGCATGCGTGTGTGTGCATGTTATGTTTTGGCTACCAGTATTGCCAGTGAGACCCTCTGAGGTTGAGGTCTCTTGTGTAGTTGTGTTTTCGTTGTGGTCCCTACTGAGCCAGTGACTTGTTGAGGCTCACTCCCTTATAGTCTGTTTCAGGTGTTGGCCGACTTTGGCGTGGTTATGCAGGAGTAGTGCACACTTGTACCACCAGCAGTAGAGTAGTTGAGTCGTTTGAGCTTGTGCTCCCTCGGGGTATGCCCCAGGTAGTTGTACTCTTTATTTGGACATGTAATATTGTAATTGTGGACTAATGTACATTGTGGTTTACAGTTATATACACTTGTACTTTCCTGTGTTATATACTATAATTGTGGTCTTTTATATTCTTACTGGACATGTGTTAGTGATATCCCGTGCGAGACTCCGGTCCGATCGCGAGAGGTGGATTTGGATATGGACCCTTATTGGGTATAAATATCCAGGGCCGTTACACTCTCTCTCTTTTCCCTCTTCTCCGATCTCTTCTTCCCCCGCCCCTCTCTTCTTCTTTTTTTTTTCTCTCTCTCTCCCTCTTCAGCGATCTCTTCCTCCCCCTCTTCTTCTCTTCTTCCTCCTCTTCTCTTTCTCTTCTTCTTCTCTTCCTCTTTCTCTCTCCCTATCTCTTTCGCCTGATCTCTCTCTCGGCCTGCCAGCACTCGCACCAGCGGCCCCACGCGTCTGCGCGTGCGTCAACTCGCGCCCATGGTCACTCGCCCGCGCGCCCCGCCTGCCACGTCCGCGCCTGCGCCTGCACCTGCACCGCTCGCATCCGCAGCTGCCTGCCTCCACTCGCGTGCTTCGCCAGCACCCGCCCGCGTCTGGCCCGCGCCCCGCGCCCCGCCTGCATCCGCCCGCGTGCCCTGCCTGGCGCACCTGCCCCTACGCGTTCCGCCCCCTCCTCCACGTGCATGCTTTTGCATGCACGTAGAGGAGGCAAGTCACCTCCTCTCTCGTCTCTCCTCTCCACGCTTTTCTCTCTCTCTTCTCTTTCCTCCCTATCATCTCTCTCTTTCCTCTCTCTCTTATTATTTTAAAATATTATCTCTCATTCTTTTCTCTATCATCACTATCCCTCTCGGTTCAAACTCTCTTCTTCTTTTAACTCTTTCTCACATTGTTTTAAAATTCTCTCTCTTTTCTCTCTCATAATTTTAAAATAGTTTCTTCCACTCTATTTGTTTCTCTAGATCCTCTCTCCCACTTTCTCTTTATATCTCTCATCATCAAGTCTAGGAGAATACTTGTGGAGCCACCATCATTCAAGGGAGAGGTCGAGCGGTGCGATCGTACATCACTGTGTTGGGGACTCCATCTCACCAAGAAACTTCTAGCTTTTTTCCTCATTCTCATTAGTTGTACCTTATTATTCATGCACTTTTGTTAGTAAACATTTGGTTGATTAGTGGAGTTTATTTTAGCATTTTGTCTCTATCTCCTTCTACTCTATACTCAATCCCTCTCTATCTTTCTCTTTAATTTAAATTTATTTCATGCAACTTAATTTTAATATCACCACGTTATTTTCCTAAATAAAAATTCAAGGTTTTCAATTCTAAAATCTATTTCTCTGTGGATTCGACTGGGCTCTCACCACTTAACTATTGTCAAAATATTTAGTATATGTCGATTAATTTAAGATTGATATACACGTGTTTAACAACGCATTTGTGGGCTATCAGTATGCCCCTAAGGGATTTGTTATCCCCTCTTTTTAGCAGTTGTACTTTGTCACTTGGGACTATATTAGACGCGCACTTTGTGGTGGACGCTTTCCTTCACTTGTTAGTACATTTTTAGTGCTTGTTGTCATCATTTACTTCCTTTACATATCTTCTTAGATTGGTCTATTAGCCCTTCCGGGTCTCCAGGCCCATGGGCGGCGGTACCGGTGGTCAGATTCTCGGTGGAAGCCGGGGGTCCGGGTGCCGGTGCCGCTACAGTGGTATCAGAGCAAGAGGTCTATCAAGACTTGTAATGGAACTAAGTGACAACGCAAAGTCTCATAGAAAGTACAAGTAACACTGCTAGCCACCGGGTTAAACCGCTAGCTTGATTAATAATTGTGTCACAGGATATGGCTCTACGCAAACGTAGGTAGGTCACATAGTTGATAGAGCATCAGGACGACGTGCCGGATGGGTCAGTCACAGTAGAGCACACACCAGCAAATGCTCAGCCTCAACACGATGACCAGCAGAGTGTTTTGTTGCCGTAGGGAGCACTGCAGCAGCAGTGGTACCCACCGCCGCCCCCGCTAGAGGTGATGGAGCAGTGGTGGAGGGCTATGTTCCAGGCACCTTGGTAGTACCAGTAGATGCCGGAAAGAGGACAACATTTTGCAGAGATGGCAGCAGAGGAGCAGCCACCAGTACAGCCAAAGGCACCACCAGCAGTTTAGCAGCAGACTCTAGTAGTGGTAGCAACACCTGAGGACCGGACAACACTTCTAGAGAGGTTCCTTCATCTTCGGCCTCCGACCTTCTGCCACAACTATGATCCTGACAGAGCAGAGAGTTGGGTTCATGAGCTCGAGCATACCTTTGAGACCATGAACTGCATAGAGTAGGACCAGGTTAGACTTGCAGTCTATCAGTTGAAGGGATCAACCCACAAATGGTGGAGGACTCAGAGGCAGACACGTTTCCAGGGTAGGAGGCTAGATTAGATTACTTGGGAGCAATTTTTGGAGGTTTTCCATAGTGAGTATTTCCACGACTACACTCGCCATGAGAGGAGGGACCAGTTTCACGAGTTGACGTAGGGAGACCAAACCGTGGCGTAGTACCACCAGAGGTTTGTTCAGATTTTACGGCACGTCCCTCACGTAGCCACAAGTGAGCAGGCTCGCACTGAGTGTTTCATTAGTGGGTTACGAGTAGAGTTGAGGTGGGCCATGGCTGGCCACTTGTGTGAGACCTTCGCGTTAGCTGTAGCCAGGGCTACTGTCTGGGAGAGGGAGTCCTATTTTCAGCCATAGCATGGAGCAGGTTCAAGGAGGTCTACCCCATACCAGCGCACTTCGGGCAGCCGAGGGACTGTATCTTCTTCTTCTTCTTCAGGCACAGACGACACTGGCCTACACGCGAAGTTTAAGAAGATGTTCACTCATGGGGGTAGACGACGTTTTCATCAGCTGCAGCACAAATGTCAGCCAGAGCTATTGGAGCAGTCAGTGCAGCAGGGGGGAGCAAGGTGAGCAGGACGCAGTTTGTTACCACTGCGGGCAATCGGGTCACTTCAGACGAGAGTGCCCGATGAGGTAGGGTCAACAGCAGTTAGCGCCGCCCCAGTACTCGCAGCAGGCACTACAGATGTAGTACCCTCCACCCCAGTAAGCACAACGTCAACAGTAGCACCAGGGATAGTTCCAGCCATCTCAGCAGTGCCAGTAGTACCAGTAACCATTGCCCCAGCAGCCGCCATAGCGAGGATGTGGTCGTGGTCGTATGATGAACATCACCAGAGAAGAGGCGGAGGCCTCAAATCTAGTTGTCCGTACGGTTCCTATACTTGGTAGAGCTGTCCGTGTTTTGATTGATCCTAGTGCTACACATTGCTTTGTTTTAGAGGAGTTTTTTAGTTCCCCCGAAGCGAACCTGTGACCTAGCAGTTGAGCTTCCGACGGGTGACTACGTGTGTACTCTAGGTTACCTAGAGGGTGTCACCGTCGAGGTGTAGGGCCATCTTCTACCAGCCAGCCTGTTTGTCTTACAAATCCATGACTTTGATGTCATTCTTGGCATGAATTGGTTGGAGGCACACTCGGCATTGGTGGATTGTCAGTGGAAGACCGTGCGGTTCAAGATACCTGGAGCACCTATGCTTTGCTTTCAAGGTACACGGTCTACCTGTCGACCGTTTGCGGCGCCTGATTTGAGATGGTTGTGTGGCATATCTTGCTTTGTGAGTTTCTCAGATGCTGGTGAGTTGTCAGTTTCGAATGTGCCTGTTGTTTGCTAATGTGTTTCTGGAGGATCTACCTGGTTTGCCATCGGAGCGGGAGGTAGATTTCTCCATTGAGTTGTTTTCGGGTACGATGCCTATGTCCAAGGCACATCGGATGGCATCGGCAGAGCTACGGGAGTTGAAGCGCCAACTCGAGGAGCTACTTGAGTAGGGCTTCATTTGTCCGAGCTGTTCGCCTTGGGGTGCGCCAATCTTGTTTGTAAGGAAGAAGGATGGTAGTCTCAGATTGTGCATTGATTATCTGTAGCTAAACTAGGTTACAGTGAAGAATAAGTATCTGTTGCCTAGGATCAACGATTTGGCTGACTAGTTGTAGCCTGCATCAGTTTTCTCGAAAATCCATTTGAGGTCAGGTTACTACCAACTGAGGATTAGGGAGTTAGACATTGCCAGATCAGCCTTCTGTACCCGCTACGGCCACTTGGAGTTTGTCATGATGCCTTTTGGGCTCACGAATGCACCAGCAACTTTCATGGAGATGATGTACAGTGTGTTCCGAGAGTACCTGGGCAAGTTTGTAGTAGTGTTCATGAATGACATACTGTGACAGACTGCGTCGTTTAAACCCGTTAAACTAATAACGAGCTTAACCCGAGTCCGTCTCCCACGAACGGGCCGTAGCCTCGCAAGGGATACCACAACACAAGTCCATAGAAACACAAAGGAACACACTGAATCACATGCTTGATTACAATCTCACATATATTCACAATAGATTTACATAGCCAAATTTCAACAAAAGTCAAATATAGTACAAGAGTCTGGGGCATACCTTGAGGTACAACTGAGAAAAAAAAACTACACGGCTGGAGGCGTGTGCCTAGCACCGCTGCGACGCGGCTCTGAACTGGAAGACAGTAACGAAACCTTCTCCTCGCCTTCACATGTTGGGAGTAGGGGTGAACCTCGCAAGTCACTGGCTTAGTAGGGTAACTCCCCAAAAACTGAGCAAACCAACACAAGTGCGTAAACAGAAAGCTACGCTAGCAGTTTTTATAGCACAAGCTAAAAGGCTATTAAAGTTGTAAACATCACTTACCGTTTGTAGACAACGTAAAGCTATATTAATAAATAAACGGCAAACCACAACCACGTGTACGTGCTAAAGTAGAGACCGCCACACTCGAGTCACGTAGACTAGTTCGCGACACCAACTACTGACTTGGACAAAACTACACAGGTCTACCTCTCAACCTCGCAGCCACGGACGGAAGGTCCAGCTGCCGCTCCACAAGAACAAGACAAACAACTGTGGAGACCAACCAACACCACAACCTGTGGACCACACAGCCACAGGACCATGCCTGGCACCTCTAAGGACTCCGGCCTGAGCTCCTTAGAGTGAGGCACTGGAAAGGACTAGCTGGGGACTAGTGATGTCTACTGGTGTCCGTACCCCCAACTACGAGCGCTCTATAAGCGACAAACACAAACACAAGTCGTTGTCCTACTGTCGTCTTTCCCTCAACCGGACGTACAACTCAAACACAGGAGTGAGGGTGTCCAGGATAGACGACACAGACCTCTACGGTATAACACAAGTACCGGGACAAGTCCCGAGCTAACAGCCTGGCTCACAGAGAACTTGGGGTACCCAACTGAAGAGGTAACCACGGTAGGCATCGTACTACTCGCCACGCACACAAAACCATGTGCACACCGCACAAACCACGTAAAATTTCACGTCTTCCACATGAACAGCCTGTCCACAACACGTGAACACAAGTCACACCGCGTGAATACCACGCCAACACGTAAAGCACACGTTAGCTACGTAACCCGTACGCTAGTCTCGTGACACGCTCCCAGAGCATCGTGAGTGCCAATGCACCACTCATTTCATATCATGCACGATAAATAATAAATATCGAATAACTCCACCATTAAAACCAACCACAATAGGGCCTCTCAACTGTAGTCGTGCCATAGCATGGGGTTGCAACCAGATCGCAACGCCACGACATGTCGTAATGGAAAACCTTGTCGCGACGGGTTGGCTTGTCGTGACCTTGTCGCGACAAGGGGTTCTGTCACCTTCTCAGGCAGAAACCCTAATCCGGGGAACACCCTCCGTATTACCCTGTCTCACCTAACAAACCACCCTTAATTCGTAAATTTCATGCTTTAGTGAGGTTCCTAACATGATATCTATCATTGTTAAAGCAAATAACATTTCCTACGATTGCTACATGCAATCCACATCTCAAAACGGAAGGAATCACCCTACCTCCATGAAGAACACGAAGAATGGAAATCTCCTGGCATTTCCCCCGCTCCACACACGGTCCTCGCAGTGAAAAGACACTTCAAACACCTCGTTCCACGTCAAATCGCCCTCAGAAGCCCGCAACAGCTCTCCCCCTAGCCAAACAGAGCATAACCAGCTCTGTCTGGCCAGCAGGGTTTAAGAACCTGTTGCGGTTAAGAACGCAACCAAACCCTGCGTCGTGACCAAGTCGCGACAGACCTGGGTGTCGTCTTCCTAGGGCTGACGTCCGTAGGTCACCCGGCGCACGACACACGGTACACATGCGGATGATCAGCGCCTCTGTGCGGCAATGGGAACGCGACATGCAGGACTGTCGCGTTCAGAACGCGACGTCCATACCCGTCGCGTTCACAGACAATGAATTGAGGGGTGCTATGGGCCCAAACAGCCGGCCCAATAGGCCCCAAAAACCTACAGAAGGACCTGGAGCACACCGCATTGACCACACGCTAGCCACCGTAAACACCAAACATAGGATCCACATGGATCCGAAAAATGCGCGATGTTACATCCTGGTGTACTCACCGACAGCAGAGGAGCACGAGTTGCACTTGAGACTTGTGTTGGAGGCACTACGGAGTCACCGCCTTTATGCCAAGTTCAGCAAGTGTGAATTTTGGCTAAAAGATGTGCACATTTTGGGTCACGCGGTCTCAGGTGCAGGGGTGGTAGTGGATCCTGCCAAGGTCGAGACCGTGGTTTCTTGGGGCCAGCCCACTACAGTTGCAGAGGTATGTAGTTTTTTAGGATTGGCAAGTTACTACAAGAGGTTCGTTTAGGACTTTTCCAGAGTTGCTGAGCCACTGACGAGGTTGACTAGGTGTGAGTCCAGGTTTTTGTGGATGGTAGAGTGTGAGCAGAGCTTCTAGCAGCTGAAAAGCAGGTTGACTTCAGTCCCGATCCTTGTTTTGCAGTTTGGTAGTGGTGGCTTTGTCATCTACACTGACGCTTTGGGGATTGGTCTTGGTGTCATGTTGATGCAGCATGGGAGGGTAGTCGCTTATGCTTCTAGACAGTTGAAGAAGCATGAGCAGAACTATCCTACTCACGACTTGGAGCTTGCGGCAGTTGTGTTTGCCTTGAGGTTGTAGAGACACTAATTGTATGGAGAGGTGTTCGAGGTGTTTACAGACCACATGAGTTTATAGGATGTCTTCACTCAGAGGGATCTGAATTTGAGGTAGTGCAGTTGGATCGAGTACCTGAAGGACTACAACCTTACTTTCTCCTATCACCTGGGAAAGGCTAATGTCATAGTCGACGCTTTGAGTAGGAGAGCCCACTTGAGTCCTTTGTTAGTTAGACACTGGAGGTTGTTGGAGGACGCTGTTCAGGTAGTGTTCCTTCCATCGAGACTTAGAGACAGAGCAGTGCTAACCAGTTTGAGCTTTCGACCAGCCATGTATCAGCATGTGATAGAGGCTTAGAGTGCAGATTTAGACTTAACATATTGCAAATACCATAGGTGGAGTTGGACAGGACAGCGAAGTCAGATTTAGAGGAAGACTGTACATTCTAGCAGATGTTAGGCAAGAGCTATTAGCTGAGGCACACCAGTCAAGGTACTCTATTCCTGGCTCCACCAAGATGTACCACGACTTGAGGGGACTCTTTTGGTGGCTCGGGATGAAGAGAGATGTAACTGAGATTGTCGCTCATTTCCTTAACTATCAGCAGGTGAAGGCAGAGCACCAGCGTTCTGGTGGTGAGCTTCAATCATTACCCACTTCTGTGTGGAACCAGGAACACATCACCATAGACTTTGTTGTTGGTTTACCTCATACCTCGCAGGGTCAGGACAGTGCGTGGGTGATCGTAGACCGTCTGACGAAGACAACACGTTTCTTGCCAGTCAGATCAGCTTGGTCAGTGGATAGACTTGCTAGATTGTTTGTGGACAGAGTGGTTCTGTTGCACGGGACCCCGGTCTCTATTGTCTCAGATAGAGATCCACATTTTACTTCACGCTTTTGGTGCAATTTCCAGAGAGCACTGGGCACAGAGTTGAGGCTAAGTTCAGCTGACCTCTCACAGACATATGGTCAGTCAGAGAGGACCATACAGACCCTCGAGGACATGCTAAGAGCATGTTACTTGGACTGGGGTGGCATGTGGGAGTCGCACCTTCCCATGGTGGAGTTCGCTTATAATAATAGCTTTCACTCCAGCATTGGGATGGCGCCCTACGAGGCTCTGTATGGCAGCCCATGCCAGACACCTTTTACATTGGCACGAGGTTGGTGAGAGGCAGTTGCTGGGACCAGAGCTTATTCAGCAGTGCGCAGATACAATGAGACTGATCAAGGAGAGACTGCAAACAGCGCAAAGCAGGTAGAAGAGTTATGTAGATGTTTGCCGGAGGCCACTATAGTTTGAGGTAGGTGACAGTGTGTTCTTACTGATCTCACAAACCAAGGGTGTTCTTAGATTCGGGAAGAGGGGCAAGCTTAGCCCGAGGTTCGTTGGTCCTTTTCCCATTCTGGAGCGGGTTGGCAAGGTCGCGTACAGGTTGGCTCTTTCGCCTGAGTTAGCAGGAGTTTATGACGTTTTCCACGTCTCGCAGCTGAGGAAGTATATGCCAGATCTACTTGCAGTTAGAGGTTTCTCCAGACCTATCAGTGATAGAGTACCCGATTAGTGTGGTGGACCGTAGAGTTCAACAGTTGTGCAAGAGGCAGATCCTGCTCGTCAAGGTCGTGTGGGAGAATCATGTCGGTGGCGCGGCCACATGGGAGCGCGAGGACGAGATGCGAGAGCATTTTCCATAGTTGTTTGAGTGATTGGTATGTTGTTTGCCTTCGTCCACTGGGTTTCCCCCTTTAATTTTGAGGACAAAATTATTTTTTTGTTGGTTAGATTTGTAACATTCCTTCTCTTTAGTCAGCCACCCTCTGTTGAAGGTAGCGACGAGTCGGGCCGTTGCCTTCTAAAGGCGATGACATGGCTGTCGCGTTCTGGTTGAGAACGCGACGGTCAAGTTGTCAAGTTCACCTTCTGACCACTGCATGTCCGTTTTGTCGTCTTATTATCGGGACAGTTGGGACACGTGTTGGGGCACATGCAACCTAAAGGCGACATGCCATTTGTCGCGTTCGTGGTAGCAGGCCTACGAGGGCGACACGTGGCAGGTCCAATTGTCAGGTCTGACCAAGACTTTGTGGTCGAGACAAGATGCCTGTCGCGTTCATTAGTGAACGCGACCAGTTGGCTGTCGCGTTCTCAGATCCAAGGCCTATATATGCAAGGCCAGTAGATCTGTCTTCTTCTTCCTCTCCTCTCCCCTTCCTCTCCTCTATCTGAGCCCACTCTTGGGGGCCATTCTTCTCCGACTTGGTGGAGCTTGACATGGTGGTGGCCCTCCTCGCGTGTAGCAGGTCGGACGTTGCTCGTGGATGGCATGAGCATGGAGCTTGGAGCGAGGAGGAGGTGGTCATACACACGAGAAGACCCCAACAGGTTGGCTCTTCATGTCGAGGTAGGGACCCTCAACTTTCCCCCTAGTTCTATCATGCTAGGACCTCCCTCCCCTTCTCCAAGCATTGTAGAATCCATTCTAGGTTGTGATTGTTTGATTGGGGTTGGGGGTTTGAGTATTTTTATGATGTGCATGTGAGGTTTCATGAGTGTAGATGCTTCACATTGGCATGAATGGGTGTGGATGAGGGTGGTTTGTACCCCTAGCATGTGTATTGATCATTCTCCATGCTCCCCTCCCCTTGTGCACACCATATTTACCGTTTAGGGGTATTTTTGGAGGTCTCGGGTGAGCACCAAGGCCTTTGTCTGTAGTTGCGACAAGGTCCTTGTCGTGACCCAGAACGCGACGCCTCCCCCGTCACCTTCTGGTATAGTTGCGACACCCTATCTATCGCATTCTGGTTGCGACAGGGGGTGCATCGCCTTATGATCAAATACCTTCTTGTTGGGAGTGACACCCTGCCTATTGCATTCTGGTTGCGACAGGGTGGTGTGTCGCCTTCTAACCCAGGTCGCGACAAGTAGGTTATCACATTTAGGTTGCGACAACCACTGTGTCGTCTCCTCTGAGAAAGCGATAGTGACCCTATCGCCTTCTCAAATAGAGAGTGACATGGGTCCTGTTCGGAGCCCGTTCTGCTAGGTCTCTATTTTCTTGGCACATATGCTGTTACTAGCACGGTCCTACACTAGTTCTTCGCCCAGTGCTTGGCACTAGAGGGCTTGTCCCATTATAGGTTGTTATGCGCTGGTTAAAGGGTGTGCTCAAGTTACGGACTCTAGTAGTTGAAGGGAAAATGGTGGGGACGGCGACATTGAGTCGTTTGCAGAGCTCTCTTGGTTAGTTTGGTACACCGAGGTGGTTTGGTTGTTCTCCCAACGCAGATCAACTAGTCCTTCTCATTGCCTCACTCTACGTGGTTCTGGTACCATCTAGAAGAGCCAGGCGTAGGACCGTAGTCTGGCTAGAGTATGACAGTTGTGTGGTTACTTTTAGTTCCGCGATCTCACTCCGACGGGAGGTGGCAGATTCGGACTGGTGTCGAGGGTAAGGCGTGTGTGCTCCTGACCAGTTGACTAGTGGTAGTCGTTCTCCGTGGCTAATGTCCTTGTCCAGACAGTCTTCTCTGTCTATGTTTGCAGCCCTGGGGTTCATCCCCGTGCTGTGGTTACACGAGTTTCCAGTTCTAACGTATTTAAACCGATAGCCGTGTAGTTTTACTTTCCGCTTCCGCACTTACTCTGTTAGTAGAATAGCTTATCTTGCTTAATTTCCTTGACATATATCTATTTTGCTTGTTAGAATTAGTGGGAGATCGGTAGTCTCTACTGGACTTCTTCGTGAACCTCATTCCTTTCCTTTTAGGTGAGACTTCACAGCAGCACCTTCCGCGGCGTGCAAAGGAGACAGGGCCGTAGTATACAACAGTTTCCTTGAGCAGTGTTCCCCTTAGTGTTCTTCACCCTCGGAGTATGCCCTTAAGGGATTTGTTATCCCCTCTTTTTAGCACTTGTACTTTGTCACTTATGACTGTACTAGACGTGTACTTTGTGGTGAACACTTTCCTTTACTTGTTAGTACATTTTTAGTGCTTGTTGCCACCATTTACTTCCTTTGCATATCTTGTTAGACTCGTTTGTTTGCCGTTCCGGGTCTTCAGGCCCGTGGGCGGTGGTACCGGTGGTTGGATTCTCAGTGGAATCTACGGGTCCGAGTGCCAGGGTCACTACAAATGAGGTCTATCTCCCGGATGTGACCAGAATGCAATTGGGGGGTCAGGCGCATTAACAAGATAAAATGCGGTCCCCCTGACTGACGCGTTAAGAACGCGATCAACAAAGTGTGTTCACAGAGAAGACAATCTGGCTAGGTGGATTGTACAGTACATGTCCAACATGATCCCTAGAGGTGTAATGGTATTGATGATACAACCAGCTTGGCGTCCTAGAGGAATTTCAGGATCGCAGAGACTTACGGAGGTCTTGGCGAAGTTCCAATTCGGCAGGAGGAATACTCGATGGAGGGTTCTCACATCGTCAAGAAGGGTGTTGAAACATTTTGTTCGACATTCTAAAGGACTTTTAGAATAGCAGGGCAACGATAACGGTGTTCCAAAATATTGTTAGAAAACAAGTCCTTTATTTAATAGGGACTTAAGTGTAAAAGTTTAATAATTTGCAAGATACATTATGAGATATCTTATGATGATTTCAAGCTTGAAAGGTATAAAAGTTTGTGTTTATGATGAAGAAATCATAGTGTTGAGAAAGATCAAGTAGATTACTTTAAACAAGATAATTAATTACATGTTCATCATTATTAGTTCCATTTATTGTGTTACTGTATTAATAGAGACTTGACAAGAAATCTAGCCATGGATTTAAGGCATAAGCACACAAAAATTAGGGTTTTTGGACTATCGATCTTAACATGGTCTAGTGAAGGGCCGCATTAAGAAGGAGTTCTAGGGGTACGATGCGTTAAACACTAGTTAACGCGTCGCCGGTGTATGACACGTTCTGAACATGGTGTATCGCGTGATCGCGTTCAGGAAGGCAGACTCTGTATTGTCCGCGTTCATATCGTAGTGAACTCAGAGCAACTCTTAAGGAGTAAAACACATGGATCTCGATGTATAAAGTATGAAACTTCATGAAACAAATTTTAAAACAATGCTAATAGACTTCTAAACATGCATAGATCATGAAACAATCATGTAGACTAGATTAAATAGAGCTTGATATCAAAGAGAGGGGCTCGGGTACATGCTTGTTCTTTTATTGTAGATGTGAAATACACAAGGATAACATGATAAAAATGGGGAAAAGGAGAGAGGTTTTGATTCTAGGATCATGAACAACCTATAGATGAGTTTAATTTAATTTTGTTTCAGAGATTGTCTACTTTTGGATGAATTGAACACCTTAGGGCTAGAACTTGAAGAATAGTGAAGAACCTCCAATAATTCTCTTAGAAATCCTTCTTCCCACGATCTTCTCCTCCTTTGGCCTCCTCTTCTCGTGCTTGAGAGACTCCAAGTAGCAATAGGGTCAACCATGAGGGGATTGTGGTGTATTTATAAATATTGACTTGCTATTTTCTAATACAACTCTAACTCCATCTAATTATGATTTTTCATGTTAATCTCTATCCCATAGCCTTCCTATCTCAATTTGAGTTAGGATAAACTTATAATTTCATAGGTACCTAGTTAAGGTAGTGTTAGAAGTCTAATTTAGATAATCATAACATTTATTTAAATTAATCTTGCCCATTAAAATAATAGAATAATAGACATTACGGATTTAACAATATTTCTCTATTTTCCTATTATTCTAACTCCTATTTTGGCCCATTAAATCCACTATGGACTATTAGTAAAGCCCATATCATTCTTTTACTTATTAGGTTTTAATTTATCCCCTTCTTCTTTAGAGTTTTAACTTATTTATTTAATTCAAAATATTGGGTTGCTATGTATTTAATTTGAATTAGTAGTTGTATAGAACTTAGTGATTTAACATCAATAAAATTAAGAGTTTAGTATTATTCTCAGTGTTGTCTCTTGAAACTTAGATACACTTTAGTGTTTGCTTTGAATTACATGATTGATTAGTATGTATCTGCATGTTCCAATATTCCACTTTAGAAGGAGACAATTGATACCTAAAGGTCAGTGAGAGTAAATTCATCATCGTACTTTTGTTTGTGGATGACATCTTGTTTGCTAGTAGTGATCTTAATTTGCTTCATGAAACAAATGATTTTCTTTCTAAGAACTTTAAGATGAAAGATATGGATAATATCTATTTTGGTCAGAGATAGATCCTCAAGCAATATTGATCTTTCTCAAAAAATTTACATCTCAAAGAACTTGGAAATATTCAACATGCAATCCTATGCACCCGATAAAATACTCATTATGAAAAAGAGATAAGTTCAATAATTTACAATGTCCAAGAATGGCTTAACAAGAAACCAAATAGAGCTCAACCATATACTTCGGCAATTATGAGCCTAATATATCTTCAGACCTATACACATCTAGACATCATTTATGCTGAGTCTGCTCAACAAAAATAGAGTAACTCGAGCATGGATCATTGGAAGACTGTCAAGAAAATTATGTGTTATTTGAAAAAGATAATAGATTAAATGAGGTTAGATCAGCATAACTTTTGAGAAACTCACAACCAGCTGCTTTCCAATAGAAGCGCTTTCCAATAGAAGCTTTCAAAAGAGAGAGCATCCAAAGATACGCGGGACGTTTCTGCTCTCAAGCTCCTCTTTGATCCCTGCCCGGCCGCTTTATTCCATCCCCGCCATATCAGCCCCGCCGAGTTGGCATCCGGTGGCACAGTGTCGCCATCGATCACCTGCCGCCATCCCTCCCCCAAAC
Organism: Colocasia esculenta; assembly: GCA_014218235.1. Taxonomy (NCBI): domain Eukaryota; kingdom Viridiplantae; phylum Streptophyta; class Magnoliopsida; order Alismatales; family Araceae; genus Colocasia; species Colocasia esculenta. The sequence continues at coordinate 32,869,614 of CM024757.1, read as the reverse complement.
CCATCGCTCAATGGTTATGGGTCGATTCTAGCTAGCATGGTTACTGTATAGAGATGGCAAAATTTAAAAGTTAATGTCGAATTAAGGCAAGAGATGGACCCTTCGGACTCTGAGGTTGATGCAAGGAGACAACCACCAAAATCCGCGGTCGGAGAGCCAGCGCCCAGCTCACCGGCGAGCGCGGGGGAGCGAATCCAACTGTGGAACATGGCCGGCCGGCGGACATGATCTACTTGTCGTTTTGGCGTGTCAAAACTAAAAAAAAAAAAAAAAAAGAAACTCTGGGTTCCTCCCATCTCAAGTCGAAACTTGGAAATGGAGACCCCCCCCCCCCAAGAACATTATCCCTTGCGTCGAAACGCGATCCAGATGTCGACCGTTCCTCATATATAATCGGAGACGAACTTTCTTCCGGTGATTCCCCCAAGAAACGTGATTCCCTGCGGTTAAAAGAGGCTTCGAAGCAACAAGAGGTAGAATTCATGAATGAACTAAACTTCGTTATAGAATGCACAAGAACAGATGTAAATGTTTGCAGAGTTCCGACGTGTACCTTAAATCATAAGTAAGAGTGATGGCGTTCCGACGGAGAGCGGTGGGTCCTTTCTGTTCCCCGGTCCTTATCACGCTTGTCTTGGACAGGCCGGCCCCAAGTGAAGCTGGTGGCATGTCTTTTGCACACTTGCGTTATGTAACAGTACTTGGACGATGCAGACGCAGAAAACGATGGTCAAATGTAAATTTCTGACGGTAACAGACAGAAGATGACTAACTTGTATAAATAAGTCATCACAAAACAATATTTATGACGATTTATAATCGTCGCAAATAATCGTTAACCTGAAAATTTTTTATTAATATAATTAATTTATTAAAAAACTGTAATCTGTATAAAATTTTATAATATATTAACAACACCATTGACATAAAGATGTACACATAATTAAATCAGAGTAAAATATTAAATATCTAACGCCGAAACTGTAGAATATCCATGATATGTCCCAATATCTAGAGCTATATATATACACCCATGTGATGTGATAAACAAGAACTAAAGAGAAAAAGAAATCAAGGATGGTGACAACATCCATCATCCTAACTCTTAGAATGATCGTCCCCATGATCATTATGAGGGGGTGGACGTCGTAACATCATCGCCTTCATCTCCTCCATTTGTGTCGTGAACGCCGCCTTTAGGGAATCTACCTCCGATTTCATTGTGTCAAGCAGATATTGATTAGCTTCAAGCAGATTATGATTAGCTTCTTCTTGTTGGACAAGGGCGCTCTTCAATTCAAAGATCTCAATCTCAAGTCGACGAATATACCGAGACTCATCAGTTCCTCCTTCAGAAGACCCACCGCCATACCATGTCCTCGATGTATCTAGTTTAGAAAAATTAGAGAATATATACAAATATGCAAAATGTAAGTTAGAATGATTATAAACATTCATCACCTGCTATGCTAGATAAGGCAGTCCCCGGAGTGTGTGGGGATGTGTGTGTGGGGGCAATCTTTGGAGGCTGGGAGGAAGATGATCTGGAGGCAATCCCTACAGCAGGAGTTGATTTATTATGCTTCTCAGAGGCCATTAATGATGCATGTGATGTCGTAGATCCATGTCTCGATGCATATAGTCTGCGAGCGATCTTACAACTCCGGTTGGACATCTATTCAATTAACAAAGGTATTAAGTACATAATTTATAAAAAACAATAGTATGTGTAATAATAAGAAGATTTAACAAAATTACGAACAGAACTTACAAATGTAAGACAATAAAAACTTCAATCAATGTCAATTTCTAAATCTTCTAATTTTCAAATACTTTCTGCACTCATGACTACATCTACATCCCCTTTAGAAATTTCTTAAAAAAACCTGCTCCCGGTAGGATTTGAACCTGAGACTTCATCCTGGGGTACACAAAACCTTTAGAAATTCCTTACAAAGCAATAAGCTCATTCTGCAGAGGTTACCTTTTTTGATTGGAAACGAGCCTATTATATTGCCCTTTAGAAATTTCTTATAAAGCCTGTTCGCAGACTCTGAGACCTCATCCTAGTGTGTACAGAACCTTTAGACATTCCATACAGAGCAGTAACCTCATCCTTCAGAGGTTACTGCTTCAAGGTCCATCAAAAAGGAGATGGCATAGAAAAAAGTCTCACTATAGTAAACACGCATAAAGCAATCACCACCCTGATTCTCTTAACCAATTTCCAGATGGGTTACAGAGAAAGTTGGAAATTTTCATAAAGCAAAGCCAGCATTAGGAAACATACTAATTATCAGATGCATTAATGAAGTATGCAAATGCTAACCAGTACTCACCATTTCACAACACAATCAGAATATAGAAGCCAAATAAGATACTTATGAATCTTTAGGTAGTTACAGCGTATTGATAGTGTGCTTCTGGACAGCTTTGAGGTAGAAACTGCATTGGAGTGTACAAACCCCAATCAACCTGACATTTTATAACGGTGGATGTAACCAACTAATGATAAAGGAAGGAATACCATTTCTTTAATGATATTAGGGCATGTTCAGTGCAGCTACCAGATGGAGGCCTGCAGGGCTTTGAAAGTTCCTTTTTTTTTTTTAAGGGAACACATCAGGACAGATTTGGTGAAACATCCAATTGGAAGCACCTTTGAGCTTCCCTGGCATCAGCGGCATTTGATCTTGGAAGGCATTAGGTTTTTCTTTTCCATTTCCAGCAAGAAACTCAGGTAAAATAAGGTTATTAAGAAGGGTTTTGATTAAACTGCAAGAAGTTCGTTAGAAACTTAGATCCACTACAGTCAAATAATTCACACACAAACATAGAAGCCAAAAGAAGCCCCCGGCCAAAAGCTATGTCAAACATGTCCTAGAACATGTGAGGTGATTTGTGTGATACTTGGCTTCCAACTAAAAGTTCCAAACTGGAGCTTCTTACAATGGCAGAAACAGGACAAAGGATAAACTGTTGTTCAAAATTAGTTACATTCATTGTCATTCAACATTCTTCAGGTCGGAAGTAGATGTCAAAAGTGGCTTCCAAACAAAGGTTCTGCAAGATACACTCATAGACAGGTTAAAGTTTCCTATCATATTAAACTGATGAGAACAGATTAGTACTTTGCTACTGTTTCTGAATTCATTGCTAATGGACAATGGAGGCTACCTTCGCCAACCTCTTCTGCCATGCTTTCATTGTGGACCAGTATTATGCAAATTCCCATACCCAATCAAGGAGAGGATGGAATCACTTGGAAGCATGGCAATGGACACTTCAAGACCAAAAGCGCCTGGAATGCCATGACACCACCACCCTAAAGTTGACTGGTTCAAATGGGTATGACAAGGTCCAACGGTTCTGAAACATTCTTTATGTACCTGGCAAGCATGCATTAATAGGCTATCCACCGTTGACAACCAGAAGAAAAGAGGAATGCATAGTCCTAACCGTGTGTTCTTTGTGGCCAAGATGAAGAATCAGTAGACCATTTATTTTTTAAATGCACTTATGCAAGGAAAATATGGAACAACATCAAAAGAAGACTTGAGTTGTCAGACACACCTTCAGTTAGCATTCGCAATGAGTTATTTGATCTCAACAATGTTTTTCAGATAAAGGCATTTGTTCCAAACTTGCTCGGCTGGCTGTTCAAACATCTGTGTGGTCAATTTGGAGTGAACGATGCCTACGTGTCTTCGAAAGCCGATATGCATTATAGAAGATGTTCACATCTGCATGGAAGGACTACCTTACAAACAACACCCTACTGTCTAAGAAAGGCTCCTACTTAGAAACTTTTTAATTTCTTCCTATTGAGGTTGTTTGTCACCTTTTACTTTTTGGTCATTAGCATGACCGTAATTCTTATATTGGGCAACCTCCTAATGTAAATTTTTATTATTCAATATACAAAACACTTACCCACCAAAAAAAAAAAGGTTTCCTATCATAAGTGTAATCTTGGAGCGACCAGAAAAATGCTGAAGAAGGCTAGTTCCAGAAATCAATGAGACTGCCAACCAGAACATGAGAGAAACAATTATCAACTGCTACTCATTTCCCCATTCCCCACTTAATGAAGCGCATAGCAACAGGTAGTGAAAAGCATTAATCAAACGTCTCACCAACCGAGAAATTAGCAATAACCATTTCTTCAAAGAAGGATCATAGAAGATCCAGCTCGAGAGATTTCAAATGTGACAGAACTCATCTACAGAAAATAATATCAATCTTATCCATGCAGAGAAGCGCTCATGTATTTACCTGATCAAACTGCTCATCGAGCGGCCTTCGAGGTTTTTGTTTCTGGTTATCTCTCGACTCGGCTTCACCTTCCCCATGACTACTCATGGACTCAACATGATTTTCAAAGCCGAACGCCTCTTCCCTCAGCGACTCATCATCCTCAAAAGCTACGTTCTTAAATGGTGGCATCGCGCTGCCACTTACGCTCCTGGAACCCGAAATGCCCTCTTCTTCCCCTTCTTCCACACGGTTTGCCATGACCACGAAATCCTCCTCCAGGTCCTTCGCAGCCGATCCAAACCTCGACAAGTCGCTGTCGTCCAGCAGCCTGACCACATCAGGGTCTACCACCTTCTCAACCTTCTCGCTCACCGTCTTTGCCGCAACATCATACATAGAATCACCACCACCGGCCTCGACGACCTCCGAGTTTATTCTGAGCCTTGACGCATCATACGCCCTCACATCAAGCAGCAACTTGTTGAGCCTCCCCTTGCTATTCTCGTAGTAATCGGAGACACTGCCGGCCTTCCTAATCTCGCGGAGATCCACAAGGTAGTTGTAGCCGCCATCCAGAGGCCCGACCTCCAGCATCTCCTTCCCCACGTGGCCGCGGAGCGCTGACGCGCACGGCCGCGCCGCTCTCGGCCCGCCCCAGGCTGGCGGCGGGCCACGGCCTTCGGCGTCCTCGTCGTCGGTATCCTCCAAGGCGTCGGCGAAGATAGAGTAGGGATCGGCCTCGTCGGCGTCACGGCGACCATTTTCGTCGGGGTCGCCCTTTCCAGCTAAGGGGCCGGGGGCGGCATAGTGTGGGTCGTTGTCGTCGCGGACGAAGACGCGGTCGGCCGCGGGGCCGGCGGGTGAGGAGGGTGCGGCGGGGAAGGAGTCGCCCCGGGCGAGCAGCTGGAAGGTAGCGGAGTTCTTCTTGTCTGGGAACTTCTTCCCCATGTTCGCCGGCCTCCGTCTCATTCTGAGTGACGGAGAGGCAGAGGGGAAAGATGGGGGGAGACCGCGTTAGGGTTTTTGGTGTTGGAGGACGTATTGGGCTGTCGGGCGGGCCCATCCAGCCTCCATGTTAATGGGTTTGGTCCAGGCCGACCCAAGTGAACAGTGTTGTTCATGAAGGGGACCAAAGGCAAATGGGCCTCCGGGCCAACTTTGAGCACTTTGCTGGCTGTCCCGGATTTGCCACAATGTGACGTTCGCAAGGAACAAACAGGCAGCAAAAGCGAACCGGATCCGGTATTTAATTGGAATCAGAAAGACCATGGTCCATGTTCCTATTTATCGAAATCGAAACTAAAAATTTCTGTCTCCAATCTATTTGCAGCTCTATTTTGTACTATTTTATTTATCACTTTCTATCTATTATCTGAGTTAGTGTGAACAGTTTAACTTCAGTGTTTCCCAAACCCAAGTTCCTAGTGTGGCAAAGAAGATAAGGAAATGGATAACACCATAACATTTCTCGAAAAAAACTGTAGCTACTTTGTAGGTTAGACTTAATTAAGCACACTCAAACTGCTGACATACAAACTTTAACTTCTGCTGACATTTTCTTTTTCTTTATGCACATACATTGAACTTGCATGCTTTTGATGGGAAGTATTCAAAGCTTTATATGTTAGGAAGAGCTAATTTATGATAAGTGCACATTTTTATGTGTTTATTTATGCCACACTCATTATTATGTAGGTTTTATTAATGAAAGTAATTTTTATAGTTAATCTCAATCTCATAGTAAATTTGGAATTTTATGTATAAACAATTCAATTTTGGGTCATGAGATAATAAGTGAGATTTGAGATATATTTAAAATGAATATTGCATGATTATATGTTTTCTAGATTCATATTTTTTTAAAGATTAATTCATAAATTTATTTGTGCAGAGATATGATAATTATGGTGTTTTCTTCTCATGAGCTTATATATATATGGGCTACTTGGGCTAGAAGTTTGAGAAGGTGGCTGGTTCTCATGCATGAAAATAGCCACTGCATGGCAGGCCACCATGAATGCATGAGATCTGATTTCTGCAAAGATGAGTTGTCACATAAAAAAGATCCGTGCATGCTGTCATGCGCTATGCATAAGATGGCAGTCATGGTTAAAGATCGATGGAGCTAGGTGGCTGCATGGGTATGCCGAGGTTAAAAGGAAGAGATGATGGGCTGTAACTGTAAGGGGAGGCTGTCTTTAGTTTCGTTTTATGTTTTTAGTGTGAGGAATAGATTTTTTTTATTCTGACTTCTTCGCTCTTCCTCTCTCGCGTCTCTCTTCTTTCTTATCTTTCACTTCTTCTTCTTCTTCCTCCCCTCTCGTCTCTCTAGCTTCTTTCTTCTTCCTGTCGTTTCTCTGGTTATTCCTCTCGTCTCTCTCTCCTCTTTCTCGTCTTCTACTTCGTCTCTGGTTCTCTCTTGTTCCCTCGTCTCTTTAATTGAAGCACCTGCTCTTCTTCCGGTTGTGCTACTATTGCTATTGTGCGTTTGCTCTTTAATTCTCACCACGTACCACTGCTCAATGCTTCACCCTCTTTACCTTCACTCACCGAAGAAGACCGTATACACCGCCACTTTCTATGGATGCACTTTTAGATATATATTTTTGATTCAATGGAGTTATTAATGATAAAATTTTACATATCTAATGAAAAATTTTCAATTCAATAGAATCTTGTAACCCCTAAAGTAGATCTGTCATTGCTACCATGGGCACTACACAACACTACCTTCTTTGTTCCCAAAAGAGAAGGATTTGCTTCCACTTTTCCTTATCATTTTATTTGTATTTTTAGTGTTTTTTGCTGTAATTTTATCTCATTTCAGATTTAAAATTGATGATTTCAATTCATGCACTTAATTTCTTTTGATATTAGTTGTATGTTCTCTCTTCGTTAACAGCTCGTTGTCTACATTCATTCAATTTTTCTTTTAATTTTTTCTCCTAGTTTCAACTCTTTTCGTCAAATCTAATTGTTATTCAATAGTTGTTTATTTTTTTAATATAAAAATATAAAATAAAACAAAATAACAGTTTTGATGAATAGTGCATGAGAGAGTAGTATATGGCATGTTCTATTGTTCTTAAGAAACAAGCGTGATTTATATGCAACCCTCGAGACGTGTAGATCCAAATTTTTCCGATCAAGTGAGGTAAGGGCAATACGGGTATACAGAAAGTAGGAGCTGCCAATCCTGATCTTGGAGTTCATATCACGAACACCAATCTCTGAGCCCACAAAACCACACGGGGCGGGATTTTCTTGTTACCACAAAAAAAGTCATGTGCCTATACGCCCACGAAAGTTGCATTAAACGCTTCTATATGTTTACGTTTTATTCCTTCCATTTACATATATAGTCTTATATTTTTTTATTAAGATTTTATCTTCTCATAATTTTCAACTCATAAAAGACACAATCATCATCTTTTTTCTCAAAAGAAACTCAAAAGTTTTTTAATTTCAAAACTCTTAACCTTTCTATGGATTCGACCCAATCTTGCCACCATCATACGTTCTTTTTATTTATGCAAACTGGGTTTAAGATTGTTAGCACATGTGTAATAATGACATATGTCTCTACATCATCAATTTAACATTGTCTTTGTAAGCGAGATACTAATGGGGCCTCGATAACCTACCAAGATTTGGTGGCCCATTTAGTTTTTGGCCTAGCTCGGCTAGTCCTGATGACATTGTCAACTCAGAAGAAGGCATAGTCCAAGACAATGTCGACTTGCACTACAAAAAAATATGGATATATCAACAAGTATATGTCAATGGCTAGCATAGTTGCTGGCATATAAGATATATGTGAACGGCTAGACGAAACCACTAACTTAAGGTGCATATATCAATAGCGTCGCTATGCTGTTGATATATGCATTACATATGTTTGCGGCTGGAGGTAGCCGATGACATATGTGCAACATATATCAACGGTGAGACATACGTACAACATATATCAGTAGCTAGATGAAGCCACTCATATATGTTGTATAAGTAGCCACTGACATATGTAAAATATATATCAACAGCTAAGCGACGCCGCTAATATATATCATAAACATGTCAGTGGCACGACCAAGCCATTGATATGTACAGGAGATGGTTGATATATGAATCATTTGTCAGCAATTGTTTGTAGCTATCGACATATGTTTCTGAGGCATCATTTGGGGATACACTGGGCGCTTTCCCCTTTTTCAAAATCGAATTTGAATTCAAAAGCTCACCAAGACTTATTTTTGGGGCGCAAAAGTCCAAGCATCATCATTTCACCTTTTCTCTCTATCTCTCTCCTCTCTCCTCAAAATCCCAAAGCCATAATCTAAAAACATATTTTTCTCAATTGGGAGTTAGAGTGAGAAAAAGTAACTTGCCAATGACTAAATGATTGAAATTTCTCTTTCCACATCATTACCAAACACTACCTGAATCATCTCAATCAAAATCAATTCTCTCCATGGTTGATATGTCAACGACTGTCTTTAGCCGTTGACATATATATCATATGTTAGCAACTGTTCTTAGCCACTGACATATATGTATCTTATGTCAGCAGCTTTATCAAGTCGTTGACATATACATCATACTCGATTGTTGGTTGACCAAATGCACATAGATTGGTTGACCGAATCTAGAATCTATTGACCTAGATCCTATAGTCAATCAAATTAGTTTGTGTTTACATGTTTGATTGAGTACATTGTGCTTGACACGCGATTGAGGAGGTGGTTGGGGATGCATTGCCTAGTGTTTGACTAGGTGAGGCTATTATGTGGTGTGCTTATCGAGGAGGAACATAGTCAATGATGCATCTATCTTGTGATACGAATTGGTGGTCGTGATCCCTGTGGTCACTGTGTTTCAAAGTGTAGACCATGGATTGGCTCTTGATGAGGTTGTGTAGTGGCATTTTGTAAGCCAGTAGGTGACGTACCTTTAATATTTATACCCATATTCTAATTAGATATTATATAATTATTTATTACACATTTAATTGCCATTATAATCAATTGTACTCCTTGTACATCTCTCTAGCCTGAGTATGAATACCTTTCAAGGCACCGGACTCGTGCAAGGTGATACTAGATCCGGATCCTTATTAGGTACGGATTACCAGGGTCGCTATAATTAGATTAGCAACTATCAATAGCCACTGACATATGTAGATTTTTTTATATATGTTATGTATATGTCCCGTATGTGTGCTTAACATGTTTATGCATTTAAATTTTTGTTTTTGTTTTGATAAGTTATAAATATTATCCTTAATTGTATGCCCCTCTTTCTATGCAGAAGATCAAAGAGGGATACATTGATGCTCATATATAGTAGAGGTTTCTAACATGTTCTTATGTGAGTGATCAAATGTATCAATCAGTGCATGATTGGTTGTATGGGAATATCGTTTAGTATTGTATGTACTGAAAAAGTACAACTAATTGCTGCATGTTAATCTAGTCGTCCCATCTTCATCAGATTAAAATGTACTATGTGATTGATCGAATATTGTGTCGTTCAGTCCATGTACGTTGTTGACCCATTCTTATATCATCTCATATATGTTGATCCAATATTGTGCCGATCACTAGATATATAGATTATTATTACCATATTATATATAAACATTTTCATTGATAGGCATGGCCATATATATATATAATTAAATACAATTTTATTTACATAGGAATAGTCTAGATATAAAAGTACATTTACATAAATATATAGAGATATAGATAAATCTAATTAACTATATATAATGTAATTAATATTGGATTTTTTAATTTTTAACCCCTAAATTCTTTCATAATTAGGAAATAGTCCCCATAATCTATCTATTTATTAATAAACCCCAAAATCTCTACTGTTATATGAAAAAGTCCCTACCATCTACCTACCATTTATAGTCGTGAAGAAAAGTCTAGTTAGACTAACCTAATCATAGTTTCAGTCAACTTCAAGTTTGAAAATGACCTTAATACCCTTTTTGAACCCACGACACTATACCCCCTCTTTCCTGCATCTAACCCAAGATGCTAGCAATGCAGGTGGTGCAATCAGGCATGCTTAGGTCGCCATAGCACTAGTAGAGACTGTAGACAGTGGCATGAAGGGGCGTAGAGTCGTTGTTGCTGACAGCGAAGCTGCTGTAGGAGGCTTGGGAGGAGGAGGTGGTGATGGAGGAGAGTAGGATGTTGAGGTTGGCTTGGAAGGGGCTTGCGCTAGGACTTTGCCAGGGAGCACCAGGCATAGATGAAGATTTTTCTGACGGCGGCCAAGTAGGAGTGGTCATGCACGATGAACATAAAAGCGAGGAGGAGGAGGAATTCTAATATCATTTCTGACGATCCAACCAGCAAATTGACCCAACAACCGTACTAGTTGGTAGACTTCTCAGGAAGGTCACTCATTCTGTGACATCCCCTAACTGAGCACAATTAACTTTCAAGTTCTTTTCCTACTCGAACTCCAAAAATGATTAGTTCGAGTTATTGGTAGTCTGCTAATTTAGTCTATTTAACATATTCTTATATGAGATGTTACATAATCTCCCCTTTACACTACAAATTCACAGGGTTGACTCAGAGATAACTATGAGAGGGTCAATGGTGAAAGGGGGTGTAATCTCTTTTGGACGCAGGGTCTCTGGCCTATGTATGTATCTTTGAGAGACAAAGATTCCATTTTAACCACGACTTGGAAGAGGGTCTTCCAAGGTCGAGCAGGGACACTCTTTTGTGCAATGACACACCTCACGTCCATATTCCCATGGTTGAAATGAACATTTTGGGCAATCCTCTCAAGCCAGACTGATGATTAGTCCATCTCCATAATTTTTTATTTATTATATGTATTTTTGGTGATTAACAAAACCCTAAAAATTATTATCTAACATCATTTTCTGAAGTTTATCAACAGACATCAAATCAATCTAAATCAGTAAGTTGTCTACACTCACTGCTATTCGATATTCATTGCATATATTTTTATCTAAGTATACATCGACTTCCACTAAGAGCTCACAACGATTACCGTCTTACGGCTATATCAATTTCACTTAAACAACGACTTTCTTAGTAGAACATCAATTTCATAGAGGACATCGATTTCACTTAAGTATCGACTTCATATTTAGAACATCGATTTCGGTTCTACATCGACTTCATAATTAGAACATCGATTTTGATTTCACATCGACTTCATATGTAGAACATTGATTTCGCTTTTACATCGATTTTATATGGAAATAACGATTTCACTTAAACATCGATTTCATATGAAACAATGATTTCAATCAAACATCGATTTCGGTAGAACATCGATTTCATATGAAACAACGACTTCACTTAAACGTCGACTTCATTTCTACAACGATTTCACTTAAACATCAATTTTGATAGAACATCGATTTCATATGGAACATCGACTTCACTTGAACAACGACTTCGTGTCAAACATTGATTTCACCCGAACAATGATTTTGGTTCAACAACGATTTCATTTGAACATCGATTTCAGTACAACAACGATTTCACTTGAATATCGACTTCAGTTAAACAATGACTTTGTACAGAACATCGATTTCATTACATGTATACATGGATTATGTTCACATCGACTTCATGTCAACATGGATTATATTCTCGGATTATGGTTTAACATCAATTTCATATTTACATCGACTCTCATAGCACACATACTGTCTTTAAACATCAACTCTCTCTTTACAACGATTATTCTTTAAATAGTTGATGAATATTATTATTATCTCTTCAGGTAATCTTGAATATATTCTACTCTTCATGAGATTCAAATCTCTGTGGATTTCAAGTCTTCCTGCGAATCAACCCTTTATTGTCTCTTTGCTTTACACTAACTCTAACCATCGAATTTAGTGTCTTCAATCAAAGTGTTTTTTATTTACAGGAATATTCTAAAAGTAAATTTTTAGCAATCCATTCACCCCCCTCTAGGCTTGCTATATGGGCAACAAGTTGTATTAGAGCCAAGTCTCTTAGAGTAAGTAGATCTCACGATCTGAAGAGCAAAGATAAATGACAGCCCAAGGTCATGCAGAAGGACAATCCGTCAACAGACCTCCTCTATTCGATGGTGAAGACTATCACTACTGGAAGACGAGGATCAAGTTCTTTCTTCTAGGACTTGATTTCCAACTTCGGACAATAATCGAAGAAGGAGATCTCAAAGTAACCAACGCCAAAGACTAGTGGCAGATGAAGATAGAAGAAACTGTCACAAAATAGCGCAAAGAGTATACTGTGTTGTTCACTGAGCAGAAAGAGTTCAACAGGATATCGGCATGTAAGTCAGCCAAAGAGATGTGGGACAAGCTGAGGCTCACACATGAAGGAACTGACAAGATCAAGGAAACAGAATTGATATATTGGTAGCCCAATATGAGAGGTTCCAAATGCTATGGAGAATCCATCTCCCAAATGTATAGTTGCTTTACAGACATCACTAATGGCCTGGCTGGGCTAGGAAAGATGTAAGGCCCTCGAATTTCCGTCGCATTATTTGTATTTGTGTGTGTATGGTTGTGCTTGTGTATGTATGTACATATTTACGTACGTATTAGTTAATACAAGTACGTGTGCATGTGTTTAGATTAAATATAAATAATGTATGTATTGCATGGTGATAGTATGGGTATAATACCGTATACATATTGCATGTATATATGCACGGTATGCATGGTTTTCTGCATATTTCGAGTTCTGGCCGAAAGCCATCTTGGTGTCAACCCCAGGCCGTTTAGGAGGTGTCAGCGTCCAGACATGGACGCCAACACTAATCCTGGCGTCCAGCGATATGGACGCCAATCTCTCTGGCCTGCATGCGCAGCAGAGCTGCAAGCTTCTGAAACAAGAAAACCCAGCCATTGAGGGTTCTCCCCAACGGCTCTGAGGGCTTCATCACCCAAGAGTGGGTGAGGGGTCTCTCCTTAAGTCTAAAACCGAGCTCCCTTCCCCCACTCTTTTCACCCTTGTAAGAGGAGAAAAAAAGAAAGAAAAACCCTAGAGAGAAAACTGTGAGAAACCCCCACTTAGCACCCAAAAATCCACCCCCTGAAGCTTGATCTGGCGTTCCACTGCTTCAAGGAGGTTGCTGGACCGACGAGGAAGGCTTCCCCGACCTCGGCTTGCTGGGATCTCGCTCAAGAACCCGGAGGAAGAAGATCTAGGAGGGGTTCTGCACTTCTTGGGACAGCCCAAGGAGAGCTTCACACCGAGCCCTAGATCATTTGGAGGAATTTTTAAAAGGCAAGTGACCTATCCATGATGTTCCCGTATGTGTCTAGGTCGTTCTATCTATCATTTTTATGGATTTTTCCTCGAGTCCTAGACCCTCCCATTCACCAAATCTTGAGAGGTCGGGTCTGTGTTTCTGCACAGACCTGCATCGACGGCAAGGTCTTTGGACGTCGATATTATGCTTGGCGTCCATCGGCCATGCCGCTGACCCTGAGTCAGCGGCTAGAGACCGCCGCCAAGTTCCTCTGGACAGAACAATGAACTGTTCTGCCCTTCCTTTACATTAATTTCGGTATGGTTTCCGTGATGAGGATATATGGTAATCCTATACTCTATGTATATAGTCAATTGTGGTGTGTGGATGAATATTGTGTGTGATGGTGAATGTAGGAAATATTGTATCCCTTAAACTTGTGAGCATGACTTGTTGAAAATCTTGCAAATCCATGTTTCATGATTAGGATTAGTATGAATGTCTTGGTTTTGTCTGACCATGAGATTAGTGGGTCAGTATATGTGTATGCAATTTTGATAATTATCCATGCTTGTATAAATTGCCAATAAATCCGGTTCGGTAAGTAAAAAGACATACAAGAAAGATTGTGATGATTAATCTATAGATGTATGATTTAGGGAAATCTTGTATTCTCAAATCATGCGTATGTTAGTAGCCTCTGTTTAACAGTAAGTGGAAAATTGCAAGATGTGTTAAAACTCCATGTTAACTTAAGTTGTGAATGACATGCAAAAATAGGTATTTGATTTTCTGTAAATTCTATTTAGCTCATAAAATCTAAAATTTGAGTGTATGATCTTGAACCCGAAAACAGCATATGTTAAAATTTCAGGTCATTTGGATCAATAAATAAGAAGTTATGTATTTTCAGGTGAAATGTGACAATCTACTTATTATCGTAATGTGGATAGTTATTGTTTAACCCAACTTGATTAGTGAAAATTTCTATGTGTTAAATTCCTGAAATCTGTAGTGCCATGTCAGGAAAACAGAGATATTCATGTGAGTGAGAATGTGAATGTGATGAAAAGTGTGAAGTGTAAAAAACCATGTGTAAAACGGAAATGTGTAAATGTGTAACTGTGCCAATGTGACACTGCTTCCGTAGAGGGCAGTGGAGCTGTATCAGGGAAAAGTCCCCCTGAGAAAGTTCAATGTGTAAGTGACCCTAAGGGCATTAGGGGGAAATCCTGGAGGTGGACAAGTACCACTGGTTAGGGTGGAGACTTGTTCTCCCGGTCTGCGCAGTCCAAGAGTCGTCATTGGAATGCCTAGATGGCGTCTATGTGTAATGTGATGTTGTATATGTCCTTCTTTGGTGGTTTGGACTATGTGTCACGGCACCAAAATGTGTAATGTGTATGTGTCCATGTGTAAATGTGTAAGCGACAATGTGAATGTGTATGTGTAAAGTGAACCATGTGAAAGAGGAAACTTGTGTAAAGAAAATGTGAAACTAAAGATGTGAAAATATGTTATTGAAAACCATGTGAGACAATCTGAAATCATGTGAAATCAGTGAATTTATGTTATTATCATCATGTTATTATGTGCAAAGATGTCTAGAATCCATGTTAGGGATAATTGGTGAAAACCGGTACAAGATAGCATGATTGTTTGATCACATGATATGTTTTATGCAATATTGTAGCTTTCATGTATAGGTTTACAGTCGTTAAACCATGTGAAATAAACAACCTAAAGCATGTGAAAAGGGTTATGTATGTACTTAAGGACATGTGAAATCCATGCTAGTTGTGTTCCCCTTTCATGCATGCACACTGTTCATGTTGGTAGCTCTCATGTTTAGGTTATTTAAAGACAAAATTTCATGAGTAAATGGAATAGAGAGCATGTGATAGGTAAATTTTATCCTTAGAAATCTGAAAGCATGATCCATGTATAAGTTGTAAAACTTTCATGATAGGTTGAAACTTAAATTGACTAGCATGCCATGTGTTGCAAATTGTAAATGTGCATGAGAAACCACTAGGACTTGTACGTGTATATCATGAGTAGCGTTGCTTGCTGAGTCCTTGGACTCACTCCTTGCTTCGGCGTACAGGTATAGTTGGTGACACGGCACCGTTGGAGGAACGGTGGAGATGGACTCCGAGCGCGGAGACTAGCTTTGGAGTTTCTTGAGATTTGTGTATTTCATAAGTATTTAATTTGAACATTGTATTAGAGTATTATGAAAAGGATGTATAAATTTGGACAATTTGTGGTTCTATTTCAACAATTTAAATTATGTGGACATTTAGTTCTTTTATGTTAATTGCGAATTGCATGTATGTTTAATGTGGATGATGAATGAATGGAGATAGTTTGTCTTTTACTTCCGCTACTCTGTTGTATATTCGTGTTATCTCAGCTGTATGTATCATTTGGTAATGTCCCACTGTGAGGACTCTTGCTATAACCGACGTGGTTGGTATAACCGTACCGGTATAATGAGGGCCGTCACAAAAGACCTATGAAACAGGAGATATGGTAAGGAAAATATTGAGATCCTTGCCAACCTCATGGACTCCTAAGGTAACAACAATAAAAAGCTAATGATCTCAGGAGAATGTCCCTCGAAAAACTCATTGGGTTCTTTAATGGCTCATGAGATAAACATGGAAAGGTTGGGAGAATCCTCTAGCAAGAAGAGCACACAAATGCCCTCAAGGCTATAGAAATACTTCTGAGGATGATCAGAAAGTGAAAGGGCGATGAGAACAGTGAAGAAGAGAAGCTTTTCCTCTCCAGACGACTGCAACGCATTCTAGCTAAAAAGAAATATCAGTCAGGAATAAGGTATTCAAAAGGTAGATAATTCAAGAGATCTGAAGGCAAAGAAGTCAAGAGATCGAACCCATATGCTATGAATGTAAGAAGTTTGGACACCTCAAGGCTGAGTGTCCAAAACTGAAGAAAACTGAATTCAAGAAAAAGGATAACATGAAGAAGTTTAAGAAATACAAGAAGAAAGCCATGGCGGCTGCTTGGAATAATGAGAGTGACTCAGACAGTGAGTCAAGCTCCAGCAAAGAAGAAGAAGAAGAAAAAGCCAACTTGGCTTTCATGGCAAATGTCGATGACAAGGTAACTTCTGACTCTTCCTTCACTTCATGCAATGAATCTGATTTTGACAGCTTAGAAGATGCTTTTAATGAATTATACAGTAAATATAAAGACATTTTTAAGCAATTAAAAATAGTTAAGAAAAATTATGCATGCCTCGAAATAACCAACTCAGATTTAAAATAAAAAACTGAACAATTAGAAAAACAAATTTCCAAACTGAAAAGAAGAAATGAACTGTTATATGAAGATGTAAAAACTAAAAATGAAAAGATATCGAATCTAGAAAGTCAGGAAACCATAAGTAAATTAAAAAATGAAATTAAGACACTAACAAAAGATAATGAATACTTGACTGCAACAATTGAGAAATTTACAAATGGAAGATCCTCTTTAATATTAAAAGAAGCAAGAAGATCAGGAAAGAAAAAGTATGGAATATGATACACTTCACCAGATAATGAAGAAACAATTATTCATCCTAAAATTTATCCAATGCCAAAATTTGTAGCTGAACAAAATCCTAACTATAAATCAAACAATAATAAAAAAACAATAAGCCAACAGATAATAAACAATATCTCTTGCTGCACTCATTGTAACAAATTAGGTCATACTAAAATCACCTGTACAACCAAACATCTAAAATGGATTCCAAAAAGAAACTATGAAGAAGCTAACCAACCAGGACCTAAAAACACTTGGGTACCTAAATCTCATTGATTTATTACAGGGAAGCCTTAGAGCATCAAAGTGGTACCTGGACAGCAGGTGCTCAAGGCATATGACAGGCAACAAAAGACTGTTCTCTTATATCAAAGACGAAGAAGGTACAGTAACCTACGGTGATAATGGTAAAGGGTCAGTAATTGGTTGTGGATCAATTGAAAGCCAAGATAAAATCCTGATAGAAGATGTTCTCTGCGTCAAAGGACTTAAGCACAACTTAATTAGCATCAGTCAACTATGCGACAAAGGTCATCAGATCAAGTTTTAGGAATCAAAATGTCTAATCATTAAGGATGGAACAACTATTTTTGAAACTTGCAGAGAGAAAAATCTGTATGTACTACATCTAGAAGAGTTGAAGGATCAAGACATCTGTCTAGCAGCAAGTAAAGAATAGAATGATGAACTTTGGCATAGAAAATTATGTCATTGCAGCTTGGACAGAATCAGAAAACTCATTAAACATGATCTAGTGGAAGGTCTACCAAAGATAAATTCAAGACTAGACAACATCTGTGAACCATGTGCAAAAGGAAAGCATGCGAGATCCTCTTTCAAATCCAGGACAGTAGTCACTACCTCAAAACCTCTAGAACTGACTTGTTTGGACCAATAAGAACAACTAGTTTGGGAGGAAAGAATTTCGGATTTTTTATAGTTGATGATTATTCCAGATTTACATGGGTATCATTTCTTGAGCACAAAGATGACACATTTGATAGCTTTGTGAAGTTTAGTAAGTTAGTTCAGAAAGATAAGAAGTACAAAATTATAAGTATTCGATCAGATCATGGAGGAGAGTTTCATAATGACAGTTTTGCAGAATTCTGTGATGATCTGGGGATAAAACACAATTTCTCAGGGCTAAGAACACCACAGCAAAATGGAGTAGCTGAGAGGAAGAATAGAAGCCTATTGGATATGACAAGAACAATGTTATCTGAGTATAATCTTCTAAGATATTTCTGGGCAGAAGCCATCAATACAGCTTTTTACATAATTAATAGAGTCATGATCAGACCAATTCTGAAGAAGACTGCATACGAACTGTACAAGTAAAAAAAGTCCAAGATCAGCCATCTCAGAACATTTGGATGTCCTTGCTTCATTCACAACAATGGTAAGAGAGACACTGGTAAGTTGGATCCCAAATCAGATGAAGGTATTTTTATGGGGTATACTTCTAAACCTAAAGGTTATAGAGTTTTTAACAAAAGAAGTTTATTAATTGAACAAACTATACATGTTATTTTTTATGAGTCTAACCCTTCCTTGAGAAAGGAAATTGGTAGTGATGATGAAGATGTAGAACTACAACAGAAAGATATCATTATGATGATCTTCCAAAGGAATGGAGATACAAAAAGGATCACCCAAAAGATAACATCATCGGAGATCCATCCGTTGGGGTAAGAACTAGAGGTAATACCATTATTTGTGATTACTTAGCATTTGTATCTCAAATACAGCCGAAGACAGTCAATGAAGAACTGTCTGATGAATCTTGGATTTTAGCCATGTAAGATGAACTTAATCAGTTCAAGAGAAATCAGATCTGGTCCCTTGTTCCTAGACCATCAGATCATCCTGTGATTGGCACCAAATGGGTGTTCAGAAACAAATTGGATGAAGCTGGTGTTTCACTAGAAATAAGGCTAGACTGGTTGCTCAAGGCTATTCCTAAGAGGAAGGCATAGATTTCGATGAAACCTATGCACCAGTGGCTAGACTAGAGGCTATTCGAATATTGCTTGCCTATACATCTGCATTAGATTTAAAACTTTTTCAAATGGATGTGAAATTAGTATTTTTGAATGGTTTTATAAAGGAGGAAGTTTATGTAGAACAACCTATTGGTTTTGATGATTTAGATTTTCCAAATCATATTTTCAAATTGCATAAAGCTTTATATGGTTTAAAACAAGCACCTAGAGCATGGTATGAAAGACTTAGTGCATTCTTATTAAATCATGACTTTATTAGAGGTTAAGTAGACGACACGTTTTTCATCAAATCAAATGCCAAAAATATATTACTTGTACAAATCTATATAGATGACATTATTTTCGGATCTACTGATGAATCTTTATGCAAGTATTTTGAAAAGCTCATGTAGGGAGAATTTGAAATGAGCATGATGGGAGAACTCAACTACTTCTTTAGACTACAAATCAAGCAAAACAATGAGGGACTCATATCAGTCAAGCAAAATACACCAAGGAACTGTTAAAGAAGTTTGGATTTGAGAATACTAAACCACTGTCCACTCCCATGAGCACATCAATCAGGTTAGACAGTGATCCAGAAGGTAAGAAAGTTGATTAGAAACTCTATAGAGGTATGATTGGTTCATTGCTATATTTAACAGTTAGTAGACCTGATATTCTATTTAATGTATGCATGTGTGCAAGATATTAATCTGATCGTAAGGAATCTCATTTAATATAAAGAAAGATCTTTAGATATTTAGCCAATACTCATAACTTGGGTCTATGGTATCCTAAAACCTCTAAGACTAGTTTAATTGGATATTCGGATGCTGACTATGCTGGATGCAAAGTAGAGAAAAAAAGCACCAGTGGTGGTTGTTTTTTTTACAGGATGCTTGATCTCCTAGTCTTCAAAGAAACAAAACTCAGTGGCTCTATCAACAGTTGAAGCTGAGTATGTAGTCACTGGGAGCTATTGTATTCAACTCCTATGGATCAAACAACAACTTGAAGACTATGGACTGCACATCAGGACCATTCCATTGCTGTGTGACAACACAAGTGTTATAAATCTAACGAAAAATCCAGTGCAACACTCAAGGATGAAACATATTGAGGTTAGATATCATTTTATTAGAGATCATGTTGCAAATGGTAATATTAGTATTTTATTTGTAGATACACAAAATCAGTTGGCAGATATCTTTACAAAAACCTTACCTAAAGAGAGATTTACGTCTCTTAGAAGGGAACTAGGCATGTGCAATTTGTAACAGACATATCTGTACGTAACTAAAATAACATAATAAATTTCAGAATAAGACTTATCCTTCCCCGCTTAATTTAAGTGAATATCCATTATCTTTTGCGTTATCATCGCTTTTTTGTCGTTTCTGCATTAACTGTTCCGCCATTTCAAATTTAACTTTATGTCCTTCCGTTACGAAGGAATCCTTCCTTCACCGATTCACTCTCACTCACTCACTCTCTCTCTCTCTCTCCTCTCTCTCTCTCTCTCTCCTCTCTCTCTCTCTCTCATCTCTTTCGACTCGAAGGCCTGTAAAACCCTCATCGACTCCAGCATCCCTCTTTGTGCTTTCGAAGGATCTCTCTCTTCCCGCTCAAATTTCTTGAGGGGTCTTGTTCTTCTTCCTCCCACGATCCTCTAGAAACCTTCCTTGCCAACTTCCATGGCCGCTTCTGGGAGTTCCGGCAGTGTGGGTGATTACAGCGCCACCTTCCTCACGGCAGAAGAACTGGAAAGATATCAAGCAGTGAAGATCAAGGTCTGTCGAAACAAAGCAGTTGATTTGGTTGATTTGGAGAAGCATGGCATGGACAGTGTGTGTAGCAACCTGAATTTTTGCGAAAAATAATTTAAATAAAGAATTTAAAACCTAGCTAAATGAATATTTGAATAGAGGATTAATAAAACCCATTAAATGGAAAAGAGTAATGGGCTTTACTTATTGGATCTTATAGAATTTATTGGGTCAAAAATATGAATTTACAAAGTGAGAATAATAGGAAAATACCCTAATTTCGTACTAAATTATTACCTAAATAGAAAAGGGGTATTTAATGTATTAAATAGGAAGTTAGAGTTGGAATTGGATTCCTAAACCTACCCCATATGGGTTAGCACGAATTTGGATCTTTTCTAAGTCTAAATAGAGTTTGGAAAGCAAGGAAGGAAGAGGAAGTAAGGAAATTTCATAATTAAGGAGAATTAGAGTATAGTAGGAATAGAAATACATACTTGCATAAACACCTCCTAAACTCCCTTGGGCAACCCTAGCTCGTTGCCAAGAGTTGCTGGACGTGGAGAGGAGGCTAAGGAGGAGAGGATTTCGTGAGAGAAGAAGAGATTGAAGCTTCTTCCCTTGTTCTTCAAGTTCTAGCCCTAGAAGACAATCGAGTCAAAGGTAGGCATTCTCACAAGCATAAACCATGAAACTTTTTCTGTAGGTTCTTCCTACCCTCTTGAATGAAACCCCCAAGTTTCATATTTTTCCATCCATCCTATCTTTTGTTCTTAATTTTTGAAGAACTACAAACATGATAACCCCGAGGTGTCATGTTTAATTCAAATCTCTATATATACTTGATCCCATGCTACGAAAGTTTTACTGTAGATACTTCATGTTGTTAGGGATCATTTGCCCCTAAAAACCTAAATTCCTTGAGCATGTTGCTCGAATTAAATCAGTCTTGCTCTCTATGTCATGTTCTGTGTTACTCGTTGTTGTTCATGCTCAAACCATGTTCAAACCATGTTCTCTCCCGAATCCCTATTTATTGGAAGTACCCTTACATGTCTAGTTTAATTTGCAACTGGTTTCATGATTTTTCGTTCACTATACAATTACTTATGATTTTTCAAAGCACCCTGTATCATTCGATTTCAAGTTGGCCCGCAATCCAAAGCCTGGACTGAATCCTGTCAGGGCCAGTGCAGACAACCAGATTGCGACAGGCCGATATGTCGCCTTCTGGGTCTGATTGCGACCATCCACTTGTCGCTTTCTCAAGTCATCGCGACGCCTTCCTTGTCGCTTTCTGAATGCGACAGTACCTACGTCGCGCTTTGGTCGCCTGAACAGACAGCCATGTCGCAACCCGTACAGGACCCTGTCGCGTTCTGCCTGGCCTCTGTCGCAATGCTCATTGACCTATGTCGCCTTCTCAGTTTTTTTTTTATGAAATTCCATAAAAAATAATTTCTGTCGCTTTCTAAATAATCCTTACGCCTTCTTACCGTTATACCCCCAGTAAAAACCCTACTTAAAAATGGTGCTATATTGAATGATTTAAATACATGTTCACGACTTATTTCTATCTATGATTTCTCTTGCACTTGCACACACTTGAACCATCCATTTTTGGCTGAATCTTGCAGAAAATATCTCATAATGTATCTGGTAATTTATTGCAATAAAGTATATTAATTGCCCTATTTTAAAGGACTTGTATCGTTTCTTGCGTTGTTTTATATAACGATATCGACGCTCCACTGTTCTAGAATTCCTCTAGAACGTTGAGCACCTATTTTATATACACACTTTTCTTGGCTTGTGGTGAACTCTCCGTCGGATATTCCTTTCGCCGGACTAGTGAACTCTTGCACAAGGCCTCCGTAAGTCTCCTCTGATCATGGATTCCCACATGGTCGACGAGCCGGTTGTACCCTAATACCTATGATACCCTTTAGGGATCTATATGATCCAAACGGCTATTAGAGATTCACTCTCGTCTTAAATCACGCCGACCCTCTGGACCTGTGCATAAAAGGCCAGTGGTAGGGTCGTGAGTTCTACCTGACTGCCAACACCAAGTGCGCGTGTGTGCAACTGTTACTATCGTCTGATTACTCGACGTATTACGTGCAATGTCCACTAGCTCTCATCTATACTCTACTCGCTCACCTATTCACGTTCACTCTACTAGCTCATCTATTCATCTAGTGCTCTTATCTATTTCTTGGTACTCTATACTGGCCATTGACTGATTGTCTAAAGATAAACAATATAACCAATGCCTGGCATATATAAAGGGCCCGATCTGGTCCTGGATGTGCGCCTGAAAGTGCTAGTGCCCATGGGAGTTAAATGATCAGAGTGTTTGGCATTACACTCAAGTGCTATCTATCTCGACTATCTATATGACAATCAAAAACACAAAACGTGCTATACTCTCTCGATGTCTAGAATGACAAACAAGTGCTATACTCGTCGTGCTATTACTATACTTGTGCTAGTTGTGCTATGGCCATCCTGCTATTCGTGTTATACTCGATACTTGTGCTACTTTGGAAACTATACTCGCTCTCGTGCTATTGTGCTACCTCTTGCTATATTTGACTCTCTTGTACCTGCTATCTTTAGATACTCTGCCATTAAATGCATTAATTATTTAAAGCCTGCTTGAGCATGAGATTTAAGTCCTACTAAGCATTATCGCTCACCCTACGTTATTTGATGTTGTGTTCTCAGGTGAGACCGAGGATGACACATACACTCACGAAGAGGGGAATGACCAAGAGTGAAGCCTGGAGTACCCTCGAGTCATTATGTTATCTTAGAGTTGTAGTTAGTCATTTCCTTTTATTGCATTGTAATTGGGCCCTATGGAATGGCTATGGTATTAGTGGTTGTAACTAGACATTGGAAAAGTTATTAATGAGAAAGATTTGCTTTAGTTTATTCAATGTGTAATGGTTTGATGTCTAGTATTCGCTCTATACCTTTTTCTTGCAACTGCCTTCGCGCTCCGATATTCCGCGTTGGGGCGTGACAGTGTGATTGACGCCCTTTAGTGGTTGAAATGGACGGGGATTTGCACTGTTTCTGAACCTAGTTATCCGCACCTGGCCAAGGCTTTCTACACATGTTTGAAATCAGAAGAAGATGGGTCTCTTACCTCCCTGGTCAAAGGTAAATCCATTCATATCACTCATGACCTTTTGGAGAGGCTGTTTGGAGTTTCTACAGTAGGGCACAGTCTAGTCAACTCCGTAGATATCCATGCTAAGGGTCTCGGGATTATTGGAATAGAGTACAAGTTGAAGGATGGTAAGATTGATATAAACCAGTTTAATGCATTCAACAAGATATTGCATTTTATAGTCTGTCAGATTTTGGTACCGAAGAGTGCTACTTTTTCTTCCTACACAAAAGGAGATGCAGATGCAATGTTTTGGGCTATTCAGAAGCAGGATATTAACATGGCTCAGATCATAATAGAAAGGATGAAATCTGCGACTGAAGTCATTTGGGATAAGAAGAATAAATTGGCAGTATCCCTTCCTTATGCTCACTTGTTTACCAGGATTTCCAATCATTTTGAGATTGCTTTGGAAGGTGAGATGATGGAGAAGATGGGTCAGCCCATTCGCACTAGGAATCTGAAGAAAAGTGGATTCTCCTTAGTAGGAAAGTGGATTCTCCTTAGTAGGAAATCTAGAGAGGATGAGCCTCTTGCATCAGAAAGGGGGATTGAAGACATTGCACCAGAACTTATTGAGCCTTTTGGGAAAACTTCTGAAGGTGTGATCCCTCCTCCAATTCCTGCACCTGCTGTTATTCAAGAGTCAGTTGATGATCCCATGGCAAGTGTTGTTCACACTGAGGGGGAGTATGTAGATTCTCATATGGAAGAAACCCCTAGTGTTCTGTTACAGAAGCTATTGTTGAAGGAGGTCAGGTAGAAGAAATTCCAAAGGTTGTGGCACCAGGCCACTCTGAAGATGTTCACCTGGAAGATGCTTCTGCTCAGGGGGAGCCTGATGCTTAGGGGGAAGCCTATTGCTAGTGCTCCTGAAGACCAATTTCAAGAAGGATTAGTTGAAGATACCTCTAAGGATGATGAGCCAACTGTCGGCTCTGGAGATAAAGGAAAGAGTGTTGCCAGCAGTATCCCTATGCTCACCAGGAAGGCATACAATAGATCTAGAAAGAAGAAGATCCATGTTCACTTGGAACCAGTCATTGCCAGATTGAATGCTCAAGAAGAGATTATGTGCTCTCTGCAGTCGGATGTAACCTCTATATTTCTCAGCCAGAGCACTGAAGCTAAAGAAATTAGTGCAGTCAAATCTGAGCTCCAAGAGATGAGAAGTGAATTGGGGAGCTTGAAGAAGTTGGTAACATACCTGGAAGATTTTGTGAGGGTGCACTTAACAGCTCCAGCCCCTCATATTCCAACTCAGTCAGTACCAGAAGGAAGTGCAGGGCCATCAGGGCCACCAGATCAGCCAGTAGAGAAAGTTGTTGAGCCATCTGGGCCATCTATAGAGGAATCAGGACCACCAGGGCCATCTGTAGAGGAATTGAATCTGGGCCATCAGTGGAAGAATCTGGGCCATCTGTAGTTGAAGATGTTGAAGCTGGGCCCTCAGGGCCATCAAAGCAAGTGGATTCAGTGGCTGGGCCATCTAGGCCTCAAGTGATTGTAGAGGAAGCTGTTGTGCCCCTAGGGCCTTCTAATCCTCCCATTCTTCACACTCCAGCCCCTTCCTCTCCACCTACATCTTTCACTGCCCCACCTGCTCTTGAACCTTCCAAGAAACCCCTTCCCAAACACATATCTTCTCCTACTCCTTTCCCTGCTGCATCCTCTTCTTCCCTTATCCCTTCCTCTTCCATTCCTCCTCCAATTTCTGAGGCACCCTCCTGCCTCCTCATATGGTCCCTCTTCTGCTGATCTCTCCTCTATGGACCATCTACACAACCTCCCCCCACTTTATGATCTTTTGCCTCTCTCATCCACCTACTCCACCATCTTTCATGACTCTCATTCCTGAGGGTGCCATTATCATTCGCCATACTGTGCAAGACATCAAGGATAAGTTTGAAGAAGCCATCCTCTGCACAGTTCTTTCTATCTCTGCCCATATCCACAGGACTAATTCTCAGCCTTCTCCTAGTCCCGCCTCTAAGAAAAGGAAAGTTTCTAAAGAGCTTGTTTTCCCTTCCTCTCAAGCTCTCTTTCCTCCTCTATGGTACTCTCTTTCAGTAGTCCACAGAAGAAAATCCTTATATTCTTAATGTCTCCAAAAGTGTACTTTTGCAGCAACTTTTGGCCTTCCCTACCTTAATTTATCTGAACATCTCAATATCATTCTTCCTATTTCTCTTATCCCTAAGCTTGACCAATCAAAAATCCTTTCCTCAGCTGAGTCCAAGACTGAGGATCAATGGGCCAAGGCTAATAAAGTTGTCTACAAGAAATTTGAGGTTGCCAGGGCTAACACATTTCCACCCTCAGACCATCCTCTCACTTTGTCTGAGTGATTTGTTTGTCAGCACAGATCCACTTGGGGTCCCTTCATTCAGAAGGAAATCAAACTGGTTAGGCAATTCCAGATGTACCAAGACTATTGCTTTATCAATCGCCTTCTAGAAGTTCAACTTGGCCAGTTCAGGGCAGCTATCGTTTAGCTCCGCACAGAAAACCCAGTAAATGCCCCTCTTCAAGTTGATTTTGCCACCTTGAAGATGCCTGCTGTCGCATTTGTCCCTAAGTTGCACTTTCTGCTTATGAACTCTGATGTGGGTCCTATTGTCCTTGAGAGATTTGCCAGAGTTATGGCACGGATCCTTATTCAGAAGGGAGCTCCTCTTGCCTTTCACAGATTCCTATTCAGGGAATATCAAATAGGTTTTATCAAGTCTTCTATTTTAGCTCCACTACTAGCATAATTTGAGAGATTCGTCAACTCTGACTGGTGTAAAGTCTACCATGAGGAAGCTCTTCAGTTAGATCAGATGAATTCCTCCTTAACACAGTCCAGTCAGCTGACTCTTCTCCTGAGCAATTCATGGATCTCAACTCCATCAACCTGGTTTTAGATCCTTATTCTATCTGAGTTGAAAGATACAAGATTTTTGTAGCTTTGCAGAAGGATTTGTTAGCTCACAAGCTTCACTATCCTATCTCCATAGACAAATTTCTTCAGCATGCCAGTTTTGCGACTGCTGGATTCTTCAAGTCTTCTCTTGGTGATCAGGAGTACACTAAATTCATTGACGATCAGAGACAACTTCACATCAAGAGACTCAGTTCAGAGATGGGGGCCTCCTATAATATTAGCTGGGGTGTACTTAGAAATTTCTTTGGAGAGCAGGAAGTTCAAGCTTGGCAGCTCATTACTCGCCATGCTTCACTTCTGTCTCTTGCCTTCTACATTTCTGACCCTCACTAATTAATAAGATCTACATCTTTGGCTCCCATTTATCTGTCTTTTCCTTCTTATTTTGTTTCTGCTCATTTATTCCTTTTTGCTTAATGACAAAAAGGGGGAGAACATATTCTGAAATACATACTTTAAAATTTTTCAGAAAATTTATTACAGCTCTTTTATATATGCAACTCTTTATGTTTTGTCATCACCAAAAAGAGGGAGATTAATGATCAGTCCATCTCCATATAATTTGTTATTTATTATATATATTTTTGGTGATTAACAAAACCTTGAAAATTATTATCTAACATCATTTTCTGAAGTTTATCAATAGACATCACATCAATCTAAATCAGTAAATTGTCTACACTCACTGCTATTTGATATTCATTGCATATGTTTTTATCTAAGTATACATCGACTTCTACTAAGAGCTCACAATGATTACCGTCTTACTGCTACATCGATTTCACTTAAACAATGACTTCCTTAGTAGAACATTGATTTCATAGAGAACATCGATTTCACTTAAGTATCGACTTCATATTTAGAACATCGATTTCTGTTCTACATTGACTTCATAATTAGAACATCGATTTCGATTTCACATCGACTTCATATGTAGAACATCGATTTCGCTTTTACATCAATTTCATATGGAACAACGATTTCATTTAAACATCAATTTCATATGGAAACCAATTTCATTTAAACATTGATTTCATATAGAAACAACGATTTCACTTAAACATCGATTTCGGTAGAACATCGATTTCATATGAAACAACGATTTCGGTAGAACATCGATTTCATATGAAACAACGATTTCATTTGAACATCGATTTCAGTACAACAACGATTTCACTTGAACATCGACTTCAATTAAACGACTTTGTACAGAACATCAATTTCATTACATATATACATGGATTATGTTCACATCGACTTCATGTCAACATGGATTACATTCTCTCATGGATTATGGTTTAACATCAATTTCATATTTACATCGACTCTCATAGCACACAAACTGTCTTTAAATATCAACTCTCTCTTTACAACGATTATGCTTTAAACAGTTGGTGAATATTATTATTATCTCTTCAAGTAATCTTGAATATATTCTACTCTTCATGATTTTTAAATATATTTTCAAATCTCTATGGATTTCAAGTCTTCCCGCAAATCATGTTGTATCCCGTGCGCTCTAACATTTATTGTGTTGGTACAATATCTCTGCACGACATATCTCTTTACTTACCACACTCATGTCACATAAAGTAACGCTTTATAGAATGACAAAATGGAATTTCCTTTTTAGTATATCTTCTTAAAGCATGACTATTAACGTTGACTGACAGTTTAGACAAAGATAAGTTGCCTATGCTTTAGCATTTATTATGTGCAGGGTTTTCGGTAGAAACGCACGTTGCAACGTTGAACCTGTCAACATGACAGAAGCAAGAAGAGATTCAGACAATCTTCCTTTGTGTATGTGTCCATCCCAGCATTAAATGGCTGCAGGTTCTCTTGCTCCATACTTCGGACTAGACACTTCAACGTGCATGAAGATGTGAGACAATGGATACTTCAACGGTTCAAATCTTTCAAAGAAGATAAATAGAAGACTGGTGACTCCATGAAAGATAGATCTCTTGAGAACTTTTCAACCTTGGAACAACTTGAAGATCTTAGTCACCTAGAAGAAAGAAGAGCTCGCTCGTCCATTCAAACTTTCTTTAGCTCTTTGCTCTCCATAGCAACTTGTTTAGCCTTTCAGAGCTTGTGTAGATCTGAGAGAGTTCTTCATGTGATAATCCTTG
The DNA here is from genome assembly GCA_014218235.1 of Colocasia esculenta. Lineage (NCBI taxonomy): Eukaryota > Viridiplantae > Streptophyta > Magnoliopsida > Alismatales > Araceae > Colocasia > Colocasia esculenta. Next base: position 32,840,545 of record CM024757.1, on the reverse strand, counting down.
TCTCTCAGTCTTCACCTCAGATCAAGCAGTCTCTATAAGCTTGGTCTAGGGGCCATCCACTCCTTACTCATTCTTTTTGAGTGTTCCTCTTCGGTTGTGGAGAGAAGACCTGCTGTTGAGTGGGTGGTTGTTCTCTTCGGTAAGAAGGAAGATCTGTTGCATCAGGTGGTTCAGTGCCTCTTCGGGTAGAGAAGAGAAGGCCAGCTGTGGCTGGATGTGTAAGTGTCCTTAAGGGGGACTGTACCCTTGTTTAGTGAAATCCCAAGTTGTTGCTTGGGGACTAGACGTAGTACTCCTTGTGATAGGAGATCTGAACCAGGATAAAATTCTTGTTGTTTGTGTGTGTGTGATTTTATTGTGTCTTTGCTTTACACTAACTCTAACCATCAAACTTAGTGCCTTCTGTCAAAGCATTTTTTATTTATAGGAATATTCTAAATGTAATTTTTTAGCAATCCATTCACCCCTCCTCTGCACTTGCTATCTGGGCAGCATAGACCAGCCCTTATTTTACACATAATAGCATTGGAGTTGGTGGAACCAAGGTCCCATATACTTGGTGCTCCATGATAATTACATTCATATGCATATATGGCCATATAGAGTTCCAAGAACTCATTTATGTAGACAAGGCTTACGAACAATAGGAGATCATGCATGGAGTTCAAAGATAAGCTAATAAACATTTGGAAGTAAAAGTTTAGATGCTCCTTTCAGAACATATAAGATTATCTATTTTGGGTTACTGAAACAAGTGTACTGAGATATCTCAAGGCAATATAACGAGTCTTGCTGGTTGTAGACGCATCTCTATCAACATCATAAACCAATCAAACCATAGAAGGCTAGCAGGAGATCTAGGATCAAAGGTCAGTCTTTGTATGATGTCAAAAAAAGAAAAACTTTCAAATAGAGAGAAAAGTAAGATTCTTAATTAGACACATGTTTCAATAGGTTAGAGGCATGTATTTTCCCACACATGGCTTACTATTTTAGCATGTCCTTACTTAGATCGTACATGTACATTAGACTTGTTCACAACTTGTTTGGAAAGTGGCCTAGAGAGAGAAAAAGCTATACCCAGTGAAATAAAACTCTAGGGGTAATCCTTCTACCCTTGACATCTTGTATCCTTGGGTAACCATGGTCCTTATGACTCTACCATAACCTGATGGCAAACACGATAACATCCATGAAACGAAAACAAATGCATGATGTCTAGTTTTGTGCTTGTTAAAAATCCTTACCTTGAAAAGAAGACCACAAGTCCTTTATTATTCTAGTCCTTCCATTGCATGCAAATCTCCAGACCCAAGGTTCCTTAAAGATGGACATGTTCCCCAGATAGGAATTATAGAAAGGGGGTTGAATATGATGCTTTAGAATTTTATACAGCTCAAAAATAAATTTTAGACACGATTGTTAGCATTAGATAACTGTGGAAACACAAACACAAACAATCACACACAATGCAAATGGATATATCCTAGTTTGGCACTGAGTTACTTCTCAATCCTATGTCCAATCCTAAAAAATACTTGAGATTTTACTAACCAAGGGTACAGTCCTTCTCAAGGATGCTTACACATCAGCTCAACTGGTCTTCTCTTCACACACAGAAGAGGAACATACAACACCCCAATACCACGGTCTTCCATTCAACCAAGGGGAAACAATGCTTGTTTACCACAAGCCTTATCTTCAACTGAAGAGGCACAACCTAAATCACAGGAGAATTTAGAAGAGACTCTAGACCAAACTCACGATATGCAATGACTAGACTTGATTTGAAACGATGTCTAAGATGATCAAGATTTTTCAGAAGAACACACTTAGATGTATGACAATCTCTCTTAGAGAAGGAAACAATAAAAATGTAAAGAGAGAATAAGAGAGAACGATTAAAGCTTTAGAGATGTTTCTTCAATGCTCAGCTAGCTTGTTCTTCACACAAGAGTTGAAATTTTTTTTCGATCAACAAAAATCACTTGTGTGTTCTACAGTTCTTCGTCTTTATAGACTTCATGGAAGATATCTGTTGATATGTCTGTTGAGTCTTCTTCTTCAGCTTGTGCATGTTTCCAAGGCATTATAAGTGTCTAACATTTGCTTTGTGTAAGTACTTGATACTTGTAGGCATTTAATGTACAAAGGAGGATGTCAAGCAAATGAACTCACATGTCAAACAACCATACCTCTCTTCTGCAAATAGTCTGCATTTCCTGCTGACAACCTGCTATTCTAGGTAGTTGTCTTTTTGTCAGTAGAAAAGATAAAAGATCTTTGCAATATGCACACGGTAAGAAGATATGGTCTAAGTCAGAGAAGAAAGGCCTACTATATTTAATGTTTTTGGGACCTTCAGATACACAGGAGATATTGAGTACAAGACATGCATGAAATTGAAATTCATCAGGTTTGCGTGCCAAAATAAGAGAGAAATAAGGGTAATCGGTACAACCAATATATTTTGACAAAATATGATTGAAGTCTTCAATAATTGGAATGATTGTTCACTAATTGATATATTAGAGTCAAACTAGTCACTAATCGAAAGCATATGAGTTAAGTATACATCAATCGAAAAAAATATATAACTTGTATTCATCAGTCGATGCGTGAACAACACTAATCAAAACGATATAAGGCAAATGCTCACTAATCAGAAAGGCACATAATGTTAATCGGAATGTTATTGATCAATCAGAATGATGATAATGCTAATCGATATGTTGTTCACTAATCAGAACAACAATAACACTAATCGATATATTGTTCACTAATTGAAACAATAATAATACTAATCGGTATGTTGTTTACTAATCGAAACAACAATAACACTAATTGATATGTTGTTTACTAATTAGAACAATTATAACACTAATAGGTGCATTGTTCACTAATTGGATCAACAATAATGCTAATCGGTATACTGTTCATCAATCAGAACAATAATAATACTAATCAATATGTTGTTCATTAATTGGAACAACAATAATGCTAATCGGTATGTTGTTCTTCAATCTTAACAATAATAACACTAATCGGCATGTTGTTTCCTAATTGGAACAACAACAATGCTAATCGGTATACTGTTCATCAATCAGAACAATAATAACACTAATCGATATGTGTTCACTAATTGGAACAACAATAATGCTAATCGGTATGTTGTTCAGTGATTGGAACAACAATAACAATAATCGATATGTTGTTTACTAATTGGAACAACAATAATGCTAATTGGTATGTTGTTCACTAATCGGAACAACAATAACACTAATCAGAACCCTTCAAGGCAAGTGTTCACTAATCGGAATATGATGTGAACAACAATCGATATGGACTTTGTTCTTTAATCAGAATCACACTTAGAAAAATACATGAAGTCCTTAAGGCTGAGATTTGGATACTTACATTGATGATCCCTAAAGCGATGATTTAACCTTTATTTCTTGTTGATTATTTAATGAAAAAATTATATTAAACACATAATTTCTAGAGTTTTTATTATCACCAAAATTCACATAAAATAGGAGATAAGTGGTTCAACAGGACCAACCTTAGGAGAACAAGAAGGTCAAAGTTTATCCTAATATGCGAACAGTGAGGGACTGAGGAAGCTCCATTACCTTGCTAGAAGAACTCCATAGGAGAAGCTAGGCTAGTGCCCAATGATCCCTTCTTCTCCAAATAAGTTCAAAGGTCTGATCTCAAATGTTTTCTGGCTGAAAAGTTGGTAACGTGGAGTCCAAATAAGTTTGGAGGTTGTACAAATGACCCTTTAGCTCATTGGCCAAGGAACCTACATAGAAGATTCCATTCCAGAAGCTCCCACTTTGGCTTTCTCTTGTTGGCCCTTAATACCTTTCTACAGTGGTTGGTTTTAGGTTGTTATACTTTGGGACATTCCCATTGACTTGCATCTCTGAGAAGTGGATGCTAGGGCAGGTCACCCTGACTAGGGACACTTCCTATTGAGTGTTGAAAGCCTTTTAGATGGTGTGGGAATTAGGATGCATCCAATCTAATCTACTCCCATTGGCTCACGACTTTGGGGTATGTGAGCACATCTTCAAAACATTCCACTTAAAGTTATTCTCATTGGCCTGTGGCTTTGGGTGGTAAGTACAGGAGCAAATCATTTATAGGGCGAGACATTTTCTATTAGCATTGGTTTACTTTAGCAAGCTCAAGATATAGGTGTCTGGATAGAGAACACCCGTCATTGGTAGGACGACTCCATTATGTAGGTTTCTTCCATACATGACATGAGGAAGAAGATAGCCATTGACTTGAAGTCTCCTAGGGCTTTTAGTAGTAGATATGATTTGGTTTAAGGCTCCAAATCAAATTCTTAACTTCTTTAAAAGGTCGGTTTAAACCCAAAGGTGAAACTTCTATAGAAATGTGTTGAGCAACTATCCCTTAAAATATTGTTAATTATTTTAAGCATTGTGTTTTTGCTATGACAAAATCTTTTAAGACTTTCTACAATCAAAACTATTAGAATATACCACAAGTTATTTTGTATAAAAAGAATATGACATGTACAATATTGTAAGTATCAATACTATCACACAAAATTTCTCTAAGTCCACAGCGTATACTATATACCATACTAACTCCGACTCTGGACTCTGACTCTAGAAAAGTCGAAGTGTTGTATCAATTGATGAACAAACAGGTAGTACTCCGACTTTGGAGAAGTCGAAGTTTGGATTGACTTTGACTCTCGAAAGGTCAAAGTCCTTACATTGATTGCTTACCACTGAACCCTACTCCGACTCTTTAACAGTCGAAGTCGGACATTACTCCGACTCCTTGAAAGTCGAAGTGTGATATCGATTGACAAACTTTTTCTACTCTGACTTCCAAGAAGTCGAAGTTTGATATCTCACTGTGACTTCCATACAGTTGAAGTACCTCACTCCAACTCTTTGTAAGTCGAAGTCTATTTCTTGTTTGCTTTGCACTCCGACTTCTTAAAAGTCGAAGTATGACATCAATTGCTGAACTCTTATCATTCCGACTCTCAAAAAGTCGAAGTTTGTGATCATGTCTCACTGTGAATTCTACATAGTCGAAGTTCTGTATGTATCTTGTCTTTGACTCCAACTCCTTTAAAAGTCAAATTATCCCATATCAACTCATGTATACTTGTACTTAAATAACACGTGTGTTAATCTGTCATTCCACAGAATCCATGAAATCTTAATCTTGTTTATTTCATTGGCTTTAACTATTTCTATGGGATCCTTTACAAAATGAATGATACTTATAAGTCTTACAAAGTAATGTTCTTCTTGCTGTCACCATTTAAAAAATTCTATTAGGTAGGAAAAATTATATTTAAAATGACCATATAAAATGTCTTTGTTAAGATTTGAACTAATTATACAATGTGATCTCTTGCTTGCTGTCAGAAGTTTAGTTCTTTTCATTTGACAGTTGCTATGAAGTAAATGCGATGGTAGGTATAAGCAGCATGGGCTATCCATGACTTTCAGGAAAAGTCCTTATATTCCCCATACGACTGTCTGTCTATCTTTAAATATTTTGAACAACTGTCTGTCTAAACTCCTTCATGCTTTATATATTTTTATCTCACCAACCTTCGAAAGTATGGAGGTATCTTTGTCTGTCTTGTCCTTCCAGACTTGCAGAACATTTATGAAGCATGCTTTGCCTTCAGTCTTGAGCATGGAGTTTACAAAATATTAATGAAACTGTCTATCAAGCCATGAAGCTACCTACATAGCCTAAAGACGTTATGTAACGACCCGACCTCTCGGACCCTCGCCAGGGACCCCGAAGTTCACGCTGCCACCCATGGATCCGAAGACCTGGAAGGTTATAAGAAATAGTCTAGTGAGATATGTACTGAATTTAAATAACTATAACAATATAACAACTGTACAACGTGTCCCAAGTAAAAGCACAGGTACAAGAAGAAATGTGCAGTCCTTAAGGGGCATACCCCGAGAACTTGTAAAGCACAACTCTCAACTCACTAAGGTACAAGAGCTTACAACACTCGCTCTCACTACTGCTGACAACATACGGTGCCACAACCGCCTCCGCAACCCATCCGACACCGAGCTCTCGCGATGACGAGCCCCTAGCTGAAGGAAGTAGGGGGGTGAGCCTAGCGAATAAGGCCCAGTAGGGATTACCAGTCCCTCACCGGCCAGAGCAGGAGGAACTCCGAAAATAGGAAACTACCTTAAAAAGCTGTAAAGCGAGAAACACCTACAACAGGGTACTACTAAGCAGCGGAATAGAACAATGCAATGCCACGACCACCAACCAAGGTCGTGAGACACACACGACTCCCGCAGAAACCAATGGAGTCAGGCACAAAGCAGAAGCAACCCTAATCATACCCGCCGAGACCATGCAACAACCAGGTGAGAATGACGTCTCACCACAAGCACGACCACCTCAGACCTCCACAAGGTCGAGGGCCCACAAGCAGAACCACCTCGGACCCCGGACACACCGCGAGGTTGGGAAGTCACACCCGCCAGTGCCCCCACGGACTGGCACCCAAGAACGGGACTACGGAACCGAGAGGACACCGAAGCAGAAATCACCAGAAGCACGGGCCAACAAGGCCAAACCAACAACGCCCACAGAAGCTAGACACGGCCAGGCTACAACCACCGTGCATGCTAGGGCAACGAGTCATACTTGGAAGCGTCGTGAGGAAATGTCGTCACAACAACAACAACCAAGCCACCGCCGTTAGCAGCCAAGAGGGGGACACACCGCCCACACCCTCTGCTCGCCAGCCTAGCTCCTACTTCCCCTCCGTGGAAGAGCGAGACAGAGCCGCCACAGAAACACACAAACGCACGCAACACCGCAGCCTGACCAAGCTGCGGCCCTACGCCTAGCACCACTACGTGGCTCCAGAACCAACGCAGAGAGAGGTAGTGAGATAAGGGACTATCTGGGCCGTGCCGGGAAGAAAACACCTCGACAACCTTGGCGTCCTGCCCCAGACAAGAGAGCTCTACAACGACTCAGCGCCGCTATCGAAACCTCGTTTTCCCCTCAGCTCCAGAGTCCGCCAAGTCGGCTGCCAACTCGAGCATGCTCGTAGCCCAGAGCACTCCCTCAACAGGCTCCTGAGGATGGGGGTCCTAGGCAATGGAGACAACCTCTAAACGGGACAAGCCCTCAAGTGCCAAGCACCGGGCGAACAGGCGGGGCAAGCACAACAAGAACCACGTCGAACCACTGGCTTGTAACCCACGACAAGCCCAGCAAGCAAGAGGCACGCACGGACAATCCAGAACCTCGGAACACCACTAATCGGTACGGAAAACCCGTCGCTCTGCTAATAATTGATTGACTGCCGGTCAATCGATTATTAGGTAGACACGACCCTCCTGACACCGTTGCCATTACACGGCCACAAAGGTGTCACCTTTGGTCATTGAACGTAGGGAGGTAACCTGCCGCGTTCCCCACCAGAAGGTCCTAAGGGCAAAGCCTGCCCTGGGGCACACGTCAACACGCCAACCGGGGCCACAGAAACATTCGAGACAACATGGGTATTGTCGCGACCTCCAAGGCATCGCGACGGGGAAAGGCACCGCGACAGCAACCCTATCACGACGGGGCGAAGCGTCGTGACAGCAACCCTGTCGCGACAGTGATCCTTATCGCGACAGGAAAATGCGTCGCGATAAGGTTGCGCTCGATTGGGCAGACGCCTCTTCTGGTGTCACGACGCACACCACAGTCGCGACACCAGCAGAGAGGTAGACCCACGAGATGCTCCATCCTGGGGCCGCCCACAAGCCACACACATCACCACATGGGGGAGGGGAGCATGGAGAAGCAGTAAAACAGTAACTACAAACCCCGAGGGGCTCCCAATCCACCCGGATCGAGAAGAGTACAAGCAATCCCTACCTTAAACAAAGAACGAACCCTAATAGGGCCCTTCACGTCGGATTGGCCACCTCCTCCTCACTCCACGCAAGCTCCATGACGCCGAGACACCACTCACGACCCTCCTCCTCACCTGAAACACACAAAGGGGAGAGGGGGAGGCGGAGCACCGCCAGAGGGGGAGAAGAGAGGGGAAAGAGGGGGAAGGGGTCGCCAGCCAAGGCCTTAAGCCTTCGACACCCAAGACGTGACGGGATGACACGTCGCATTAAAGACCTTAACACGACGGGTCAACGCACCGCAACAAGAACGCGTCCCCTAGGGACGCTGCGACAACGCGACAGGTCGCACTGACATGCCTGCCACCCTGACAGGCGTCAGACGACCAAAACGACGGAACACTGTTGCGACCCGTTGATCGGGCGTGACATGAAGACACGACGGGAAAGCCAGGCGCGACAAGAACGTGACGCACATGCTCATTGTGACAAGGATGTTGTCGCATCGGACACCCACGACGCGACACTAACACATCACCCAGCCTGGACGCGTTAGTGGCCAGACATCCCAGACACCGGATGGAAAGCCGGGAAGCCGGGTCTTACACGTTGGGATTCTAAAGAGCTGAAGATCTAATGGACAACCTAGAAAGCTCATAGTCTCATTTCAAATGGATATCTTTCAACGGCTAGCTTCCAACGGTCAGTTTCAAACGGGAAGATATTTGAAGCTCATTTATAGAAGCTAAAGTTTGAACAAGAAGACACACCCCCTCGACAAACAAACCAACCAGTGACATTGAACTCCATTCAGAAATCGCAAGAGTCACCACAAGCCTTCTACTGAAAAGAAGAAAGAGAGTTGTTGTTTCTACTCTTCGACTTCCAAGCTCTCTAGTTCTTTAGAAGTCTTTTCTTGTTGGTGGAAGTTTGTAACTATAGATCCTTCTCAGTCCCCCTACTTAGATTCAGAAAGAGTTAGATCTCCAATTTCCTTTTGTATCTCTTTTTGATTCTCTGTGTTTGTTCATTCTTCTGAGCATACATACTAGTGCTTTTTATTTTCTGTGTTAGACAACCTGCAAGAGGTTTGTTTCCTATAGTGCCCCTCCTATGAAGGGAAGACCTACTTGTGTAGGTGGTCTTTGTACCCCTTGATAAAGGAAGACTTGCTTGGGAGCAAGTGGGTTTGTAACACCTCTCAGGTTGAGAGAAGGCTAAGTGTTCTTGGCAGTTTAGTGAAATCCCAAGAGGTTACTTGGGGACTGGACGTAGGACTTTCATGTGAGAAGGGCCGAACCAGGATAAAATCTCTTGTGCAAGTTGTGTGATTGTTTCTGCCAAATTCTCACTTGTTTCACACACACTACACTAAATACTAACAATTTTATTTAGTGTCATATATTTTCAGATTAATTTTTAATAGCGCAAGAAGTCCGATTCACCCCCCTCTAGGACATCTATAGTTCTATCTTGATCCAACAAATTGAGCCACAGATATCCCAAAAACTCATTTTGGAAAAGCATAATAAGATCTATTCCCAAGGCTCATTTTGAATGACTTAATAAAGTGTTCAAAAGAATCATTTTCAAAGGCTTGACAACTTTAATTCATAACACTCATTTTAGAATGATCATTTAAACATCTTAAAGGAGTTTGTTCAAAAGACTTGTTTTGAAATGATCGTTTCGAACAACTTAACACATTTGTTCAAAATGATCATTTTGAAATACTTGTTCTCAAAGACTCATAAGGCGTGTTCAAAATGCTCATTTTGCAATACTCATTTTGAAAGACTCATAGAGTCTCTTATAAATACTCATTTTGAAAGGGTTTGTTTTGAGTCTGTTTCATAAACCTTCATTCAAAAGGCTTGATTTGAGTCTTTTCATAAGACTCGACGCAAAAGAGTTGATTTGAGTCTATTTTATAAGACTTGATTCAAAAGGTTCAATTTGAGTCTATTTCATATGACTCGATGCAAAAGGCTCGATTTGAGTATGTTTTATAAGACTCGATGCAAAAGGCTCGATTTGAGTTTATTTCATATGACTCGATTCAAAATACTCGATTTGAGTCTATTTCTTATGACTTGATTCAAAATACTCGATTTGAGTCTATTTCATAAGTCTGGATGCAAAAGGCGATTCAAAAGGCTCAATTTGAGTTTGTTTCATACGACTTGATGAAAAAGGCTCTATTTGAGCCTAATTTATAGGACTTGATGCAAAAGGCTCGATTTGAGTCTATTTCATAAGACTCGATGCAAAAGGCGCAATTTGAGTCTATTTTCTGAAGACTCGATGCAAAAGGCTCGATTTGAGTTTGTTTCATAAGACTCGATTTAAAATGCTCGATTTGAGTTCTACGTCATAAGACTCAATTTGAAAGACTTGATTGGATCTCTTCTAAATATTCATTTTAGGAATATCCGATAGGGTCTTATTTGTATGACTAGATAAGAATTACTTGATAAAGTCATATTCGTAAGACTCGTTTGGGAATACATGATAGATTCTTATTTTAAGACTCGATAAAAAAAACTTGATAGAGTCTTATTCGTAAGACTTATTTAGGAATACTCGATAGAGTCTTATTCAAAAGATTCATTTTCCAAAGCTCGATAGGGTTTGTCCACAATACCCATTTTGGTTTCTCTTTATAATCATTTTGTGAGACACATATCTCTTTTCCTTATACTCATTTTTTGACTAATTATAAGACTTATTTGATGTTTGTTTTTTAAAATCATTTTCTTAAGACTTGTTCTTGTTAAGTCTGAGACTTGTATTCTCCAAATATGAGACTTGATTATGAGAGTCTTGGACTCAATTCTCAACTTATTCTTGTTTTTTGTCTCCCTTTTTCTTTTTTTGGAAAGTTTTGTAGTAATAAAACTCTAAGTTTTTACTTTTTAGAAGTCTAGAATATGTAAAATAAATCTGGGTTGCTACTCTCTCCCACACTTTAAAGAATATGGTCTCTAAATTCATAACTAGCTTTAGTAGAATAAGGGTTTAAACATACTTGTAAATAATTTTGTGTTTTTTCCTTCTAATTTCCCCTTCAAATTCCTAAGTGGCTACTTCTTGTCCATGCCAATCCCATGCTCCTTAACCATAAGAATTGTCTGATTTCTAAGTTGTAGAATTTTCTTGTCCAAAATCTTGATAGGCATTTCTTCATACACCAAGTCCTTATGTAGCTCCAAATCCTCATACTGGATCACTTGTGAGGGATCATACACTATATCCTTAACATGGAGATGTGGAATACATTGTGCACTTTGACTAGTTGTGGAGGCAGTACAAGTTTATAAGCCACTTTTCTTATTCTTCTAAGAATCTCAAAAGGCCCGATAGATCTAGATTTCAACTTTCCTTTTATTCCAAATCTCTGGATCTCACGAGTTAAGGTCACCTTCAGGAACACATGATCCCCAACCTAAAACTCTAATTCCCTTCTTCGATTATCTGCATAGCTTTTCTGTCAAGATTGTGCAATCTTTAGTCTTTCCCTGATCACTATATTCCTAGTTGTGTCCTACATCCATTCAAGTCCTATCCATTGTTTCTCACCTATTTCATCCCAACATTTATGGGATCTACAACTTCGGCCATATTAGGCCTCAAATGGGGCCATCTTGATGCTTGACTGATAACTGTTCTTATATACAAACTCCATGAAAGATAGATGGTTTGACCAACATCCCTTGAAATCTATGATACTAGCTCTGAGCATATCTTCTACTATCTAATTGGTCCTTTCTATTTGCATATTAGTTTGGGAGTGAAATGCAGTACTAAAATTTAATCTAGTTTGCAATGAGGCTTGCAAGGCTTGCCAGAAATGTAAAATGAATCTAGGTTTCCAATCTGAAACAATAGAAGATGGAACACCATGTAATCTAACCACCTATTTAATTTACATTACAACAAGGATATCCATATTCTATTTACTTTTGATCGGTAAGAAATGAGTTAACTTGGTCAGTCTGTCAATAGTAACCCATATAGCATCATAACCTCCCCAAGTATTTGGTAATCCCACAATAAAATATGCCTACACTGTCCAATTTCCATTCGGGTATGTCTAAGGGTTGTAGAGTACCAATAGGCCTAATGTGCTTTGCCTTGGCCTTTGGTAGATGAGACAATGCATTACAAATTTTGCAATCTCTCTCTTTACGTTTGGCCACCAATAGACTCTCTTCAAATACTGATACATCTTAGTAGTTCCTGGGTGGATGGTGTACTAGGTTTCACGAACCTCATTCATGAGTTTCTTCTTGAGCATCTCTAGCTCAGGCACACATGTCCTTCCATGAAATAATAATGTCCCATCCTTAGCCAAGTAGAAATTTGGCCTTTGTTCTAAATTCTCCTGGACCTCAACTAGAAAGGGTCATTTATTTGGCCATCTCTAATTTCTTGCCGCCACTTTGACAGTACTCTCATGCTGTCTATCATAACACAATTCTCTTTTTCTTCTAAATTCAAGTGCATATGTGCTAATGCTTTAATAGTGACCATTCTTTGATCATTAAATTGAATAGTGAGGCCATAAATTTTCTGCTAATTGCATCAGTCATAACATTTTCTTTTCTTGGATAGTGTTGGATTGAGAGGTAAAAATCCTTCAAATACTTTAACCATCTCCTCTACCTCATGTTCAACTCATTTTCTGAGAATAAGTATTTCAAACTCTTATGGTTAGTATAGACAATGAACTTCTCTCCATATAAATAATGTCTCCATATTTAAAAGTAAAAATTAACGCTACTAGTTCTAGGTCATGTACATGATAGTTATCCTCAAGACTTTTCAGTTGCCTAGATGCATAGGCTATCACCTTCCTTTGCTACATTAGTGCACATCCTAAAGCGGTTCCTGAAATATCAATGTACACTTCATATTCTCCCTTTTCCACAAGTAATGATAGTACTCAAGCTGAAGTCAAACAATCCTTCAGAGTTTGAAAGTTTTTCTCACATGTCTCTATCCATACCTAAGGATTCCATTTCTAGTTAGCCAGTCAAAAGCACAACTATCCTAGAAAAAACCTTAATAAATCTCCAATAGTACCTAGCTAGTCCCAGAAAACTCTTGATTTCAGCCACAATGGCTATTCTAGCCCAACTTCTAACTGCATCAACCTTGGCAAGATCCACTCTTAGATATTACATGACCAAAAAATATACCTCTCTTAGTCAAAACTCACACTTTCTTAACTTGGCATATAGTTGGTGATTCTTTAGCCACTGTAAAACCATTCCCAAATGTCTTTTATGATCCTCAGTCTTTGAGTACACTAATATGTCATCAATGAATACCATCACAAACTGATCCAGATACTTTTGAAACATGGTGTTCATCAAGTGCATAAAAATCTATAGGAGCATTAATTAACCAAAATGCATGATTGTAAATTCATAATGCCTATACCTACTTCTAAATGTAGTCTTATGTATGCCCTTCTCTTCTATTCTGTCGATAGTACCCCGATCTCAAATCAATTTTAGAGAAGTACTGGGATCCCAATAGTTGATCAAACAAATCCTCAATCCTTGGCCATGGGTATTTATTCTTAACTATCAATTGATTCAATTTCCTATAGTCAATACATAAGAGCATTGACCCATCCTTCTTCCTGACAAAAAGTATAAGTACTACCTAGGAGGATGTACTGGGTCTAATGAATCCCCTAGCTATCAATTCCATCAACTATTCCATTGACTCTCTCAAGTTAGATGGTGACTTTCTATATGGTGCTTGAGTTATCAGGACAACTCTTGGATGGAGATTAATAGAGAAATTAACCTCTCTTTCTAGTGGAGTCCAAGTAATTTATTAGGGAATACCTAAGGGTATTCACAAACTATGGGGATGTCTTCAATGCTAACGTTCTCTCCTTCTATCCTTACAAGGAAAGAAACAATTTACATCATTTTCTCTCTGCATGCCCTCTTGGCTTGTAGTGCTAAGATGAAAAATGAGGGTCTAGAAGGCATACTTCTAGATTAAGAAAGTTGAGGGTACTACCCAAAAGTCACTTAACCTTTCTGATAGTCAACTACTACACTATAGGCTTGCAACCAATCCGCCCCTAGGATCACATTATAGTTCGTCAGGTCCATACATACTAAATAAACAATCAAGTTTTGTCTATCTATCATAAGTGTTAGATGGATAAAAACTCCTAAGTTCTAGTCCCCTCCTTATGAGTGTACTTATCAGTAGTTCAGTTTCCAATTACACTGGCTTCATTGACAGAGAATTTGCAAATTTTTAGATATGAAAGATTGTGTTGCGCCAGTATCAAATAAAACATGGACATGTTTGGAGTTGATGAAAAGTATACCTTTCGCAGCTCTCCCATCTTCAGTTGATGTTGTTCCCTTGACTACATGGAGCTTTCCTGGATGCTTGGTGCCTTCTGACTGTAGGTTCCTTGGAGGCAGTTCTTTCATAAGGAGGCAGTCAGAAATCTCGTGGTCTCCTTTCCCATATTGTAGACATTTCCCACCAACATTGTTCCGTTAGGTGACTTCCTTTCCCATAGTGGCAGCATGCAGTGGGGCTAGTAAAAACCGTTGGTCTGTCAATGTCCCTGGTCTTCTTCCCCTTCTGTATTTTGTTTCCCACATAAGGTCTCTTTTCCTCTACAGTCCATGGATTTCTCTGAGTAGACCTTATCAACTGTGTCCAAAAAATCCTCCAACATCTGATATTTTCTCACCAAATCTAGCTATGTTTGGATATCTAGAGGGGCTATCTGAGTGATATATTGAGGCCTCAATCCCAATAGCCGCAGCGCCCCCCATGAACTCTGCATCATCATAGCCTTGCTCGCACTCCGCAGGTGTCTCAAAGCACATGTTGAGCAAAGGACGCTAATGATGGTAGCAGAGCTGCCGATGTACCAATCTTCTTTGAACATGAGATTCAGCCCAGAGAGCCCACCCAACTGACTGTTGACGGTGATGCACCCTCTTCCCAACCATCACAGGCTGCTATTCTCTCTTTCAAAGTGAGGTGATTCTATAGAAGACTGGAATGGCTGGTAGGTGGGCTTCCGATAGAGCGGATGACCAGTGGAGGATCTTTGAGATGGGGGGCGGCGACATCTAGCGGTCGGCCGGTAGCTAGGGCAGTGGTAGGTGGGGGAAAATAGTGGTTCTTCAAGCACAATTAAGGGGAGGGGGTGCGAGTGGCAAGGGTATTATAGAAACTTTGCAAGCACAGTTAATTGCAGGAAGGAATATTCCAACAAATATCCACTTTCTTTGTTGTCTTCAAACTAGATGGTTTTCATTTTATTTATTTTTTTTTGCAAAAGTTAGTTGTTTCAAGAGACTAATATGACAATAGTCTAATTTGATGGACTAATATACAATTAGCTAAGTTTGTAGGGACTAATATGTAAAAATTTCTTCTTTTTTTTGATGTATACATGTTCTTCACAAGTGTTTTTTATAAATATCGTGTGAAAATGTAGGATGGATGTGGATGTGTGTGAAAATGTAGGATGAATGTGGAAATGTAGGCTCTCTTTACAGGTGCAACTATCAAGACTTTGTGTGGTTGTGTGATGAATAAGACTTTTTTTTATATGCCTGTTGAAGACTTTTGGTTGTGATATATGTTCTGCTTATCCCACGATAAGAGACTCATATATCGAGTTTCAAGTCTTAAATTGTCTTGTCGAACATTCTATGGATATTTGATTGTCATCTCATTATTTATATGTGTATTTTAGTTTCCTTAAAATTTCGGAAGTGCCTTCTCGCTCTTCTCCGAAATGCCCTATTATATTCAAATAGATTGTATGACATTTACTTGTCAATGACATACAAGCTAATTGAATATAGTATATCAATGTGGGTATATTAGAGAAGTGTAGGGAGGTGCTATCAAAATTTTAAAGAAATTGAAATACACATATAAGTAATGAGATGACAATCAAATAATCATACATGGACATCAAAATGCATGTAGATACCCTTTGTTATGCAAGGATTTTAATGTAATTAATGTGTGAATATTGCATGATGTATGGGAAGATGATGTCAATTTTTTTTTGAAATATAGAGAGATGTTGCTGAAATTTTTGAGTTTTTTTAATAAAGTTGATGTGTGTAGTGTGTGTGTGTATATATATACATACTGTGTATGTTGCTTGTGTGTATTTATTTTGATATATATCTATATATTTATATTAATTCTTTGAGGCACATGGTTCTAGGTGATATAGTCATGGCTGGATTTGATAAGAGCTGGATGAAGCTTAATAACTGAGCAGATCCTAGATATGAGAAAGGAGTAGACAAATTTCTAGAATTTTCTTTTGACGAAGGAAGAATATCTTTTAGGCATGGCAAAACCATGAGTTGATACAATGTCTGTGCCGTAATTTTCTTAATAGAGTAAAGTTCTTACAGATGGATGTTGAAATCCACTGGATTCTAGACACGATATACCAATTGGGTATGTCATGGAGAAACATACTTATATGATATAATATCTAACATCCCTTTCATAAACATGATAGGAATAGAAGAGCAGATCAAAAAGATAGTTGAGATGCTGCTTGAGTTACAAGAGGCTGAAATAAAGAGGGTTGAAGTTGAACATGAACCGAATTCCAAAGCACGAGACTTGAGATTATTAGAAGATGTTGAAACACCATTGTATCCTAGTTGTGGGAATGCTTCAAAATTGACATTTCTTTTGAAACTGTTGAATATTAAGACAATGAACTAGATGACAACGATGTGTATGGCTATGCTTCTCGAGTGACTTAGATAAATATTATCATAAGGAGTTAATGTACCTCGAACATAGTATAAATCCAACAAGACTATTAAAGATGATTTAGGCCAAGAGAAGATAGATGCATGCCATAATTACTGTATATTGTTCTAAAATGAACATGAACATAAGAATCAGTGTCCAAAATGTGATGCACCGAGATATAAGGAAAGTACGCAAAATGGCAGGCAGAAGAAGAGACTTTGTAAGTGGGTGCCATATAAAGTATTACGCTATTTTCCATTAAAAGATAGATTGCAAAAGTTGTTCATGTCTTCTAAGATAGACAAGTGAATTTCATGGCACAAAGATAGCCAAAGTCTCTTGGAAAATGGAGAAATGTGACATCATGTTGACTCTGAGGCATGAGACATTTTGATAATTAATATCCAAAATTTGTTGCAGAGCCGCACAACATGAGACTCAGCTTAGCTAATGATGGGTTCAACCCATTTGGAGCAATGAGAAGCAGATATAGTGTATGGTCTATGATGATGGTTGTTTATAATTTAACACCATGGATGTGTATGAAGGAGACATTTATCATGATGTCATTACTTATGTTTTGCCCTAAAAATCCAGGAAACAACATTGATGTCTACTTACAGCTGTTGATAGAAGAACTAAAAGATTTGTAGGATAACAGTGTTGAAACATATGATTCTTCAAAGAAATAAATTTTTAGATGCGAGTTGCCCTCCTCTAGACAATTAATGACTTTCCTACATATGCCAATTTCTCTGGATGGTGTATTAAAGGAAAAGTTGCATATTGTCTATCATGTCAGTATAATACACATTCAAGATGGCTAGATAATCGAAAATTCTATTATCTGGGACACCAACATTTCTTGCTAATAAATCATAGATGGAGAAAATATAAGTATCAAACACATATTTGATGGTCAGGTTGAATGTAGTAGGCGCCCAAAAGCTTTTATAGGCTTTGAAGTGTGTAACCTATAGCTTCAGCTTCCTCGTATCAAGTTCAGAAAGAAGTTCAAAAAGGACATAAAGGATTTGGAAGGTTGGAAAAAAAAGAGTAATTTTTTAGAGAGCTGGCATACTGGTCAAACCTTCTCATTCGGCACAATTTAGATGTAATGCACACCGAATGAATGTGCGTGACAATTTGTTGGGAACTTTAAACCTTCTTGGTGGGGAGAAGAATAAAGACAGTTTGAACACATGGTTGGATGTGGAAAATGGAGAATATGGCCATAATTTCATCCGTAGATAAACACTCAGCACAAGACCAAGTTGCCACGGTAGTATACACATTGAACAGATCTTAGACAACAATTGTGTGTAACTTTCAAAATATATTAAGGTTCCTATAGATATTCATCCAATTTGATGAAATGTGTGGATATCACCAGCTGAAGGTTGTTAGAGTTGAAGAGTCATGATTTCCATGTATACATACAAGTGTTGCTGCCCTTGGCAATTTGTGGCATTATGAATGAAGATGTGATAGAGTTGAATATATACTTTAAAGATGTCTGTTCCAAAGTTCTTTAACTTGATCATCTACTCAGATTAGAAAGTGATATTGCAGTGACATTATGTAAGTTGGAATAGATCTTTCCACCATCTTTTTTTGATGTCATGGTTCATTTGATATTACATCTAGCATACGAAGGTAGAATTGTTGGTCTAGTTCAATATCACTAGATGTACCATAGAGAGGTTTTTGAAGAAATTAAAAGACTATGTCCTCAATAAGCCATGTTCGGAAGGTTCAATTGTCAAAGATTACCTTGTCGACGAGACATTCTCATTCCATTCAATGTATATGGATGACATTAACCGTGGTTTAATCGAAAAGAAAGGAATTATGATGGTGCTCCTAAGGACAGTGATGAAGGAGGCTGCGGGATATTCAAATCTTCTGTATGTTTCTTAATAGAAAAAGTTGAAAGTTGTATATTGTCCAAAGAAGAATAATATTTAGCAAAATATTTTGAAACAAATTGAAGAAACTGATGATTTTTTCATAAAATAGGAGATGTGTTGACTATTCATGTCGTGTATAGAAGAATTTTTTGAAATGGTTCCAGATTACATTCAAGAACTGAAGAATGCACATGAACCTCATTGTACTCCTAATATTGACTTTTTAGCACGAACACCTTCAAGACTTGCATATTTACATTCGGCCTACATTGCTAGTGGATTCATGTTTCCTATAAAAGCTGTGATACAAAGGTGACTCAATTGTCTAGAGTTATTATGAATGTAAAACTTAAATTTGGATGCAATGGATATTATGGGTGTCTACTTGATGTACTCAAAATATAGTTTGATAATCATAGGCATGTTGTTCTATTTGAGTTTGATAGGTGGGATGTTTATCGAAAAGATAGGGATTCAAAATAGATAAGTATGGTATAGCCATCAAAGACTCAATACAAATGAACTAGTTGTCCTTGCAAGTCAAGTAGAGCAGGTGTTCTACGTAAATAATAGCACTACAATAGGATGAACCATTCTTGTTAGAGCAAGCCTTCTATAACATGCAGGATGACTCATTGAGGATGATATAAGACTTCAAGATGAAGTGTATCAAGACAATCTGGGTGAAGTTCCTATTAGAGGGAAAATATTGGATTCTAATGTTGTTTAAGGAATTAGCATAAGAGTGGATGAATATATTGATGTTTAGGCGATCTATTTACTAGAATGTTTAAATTTAAATTTTTATGTATTTACTTAAATGTTTAAAATCCAAAGTTTCATTTTTTGTACTATCATTTTAATAGATGACTTCCGGTAGCGGCTCCCAATCTCATGATGGCTTAAGGGTCTAGAGACATCAGACTCTATCTCTCCCTCCCTCTCCCCCCTTCCAAGCAATTGAGAACTCTCAATGTTCTTCATATGTGTTTGCATCTTCTATAGCAGGTATACATTGTAATATGATCAGTTCACTTATGCAATATTTTAATTCATAATATAATATAATTATCTTCATGATTTATGTTTAAAGAGGACCTATTTGGGGAGGGGCTCTGGACATTGCGGGCCCACTAGAGGTATCAGGAAAAGGAGGTTGGGTGAGGTGAGAAAAGGAATGTCTCGCTTAGTTAAGGGTACAATGTTGGGGATAGAGTGGATACATTTACGAATCACATGGGAATTGTTACAAAAATGCATTGCAAGATTTGACAAAAAGATTTTGCCAATGTTCTTGCATTGACGAGTGGCAATATTTAGAGATCTTTAGATAATAATATTTAAAGTGAATGATATATATATATATATATATATATATTTAATTAATTAGTTTAGTGACCTTGTGCAGCTAATGTACCATTGGGAGCAGACTGATGTCACAGACAGAGACATGCTTGCTCACGTGAGCGCTACACATTATAGTTGGTCATAGCATGCAAAAGAAAAGAGTAAGCTAATACACTTGTTTACTTTCTAATGTACTTTTGTTTTTCCTGATGTTCATATATTGACATAAAATTTGTATTATATGATAGCATTTTAATGAAAAGTTCTTGGATGATGCGATTTTTTTCTGTCCTGACAGGTGTTGATCCATCTAACTAGTAGATAATATGTGAAATATGGAGCACCATAGATGAGTAGGTAATAATGAAAGTTGCTTAATTATAATTATTTACTATTATGTACTTTATGTAAATTTGACAACAAATGCATATTCTTTTCTTTTTAGAGGATTGCTGAGTGTAATAGGTAGAACCGATCCCATTATCCATAACATACAGACGGGGTAGGATTAGTCATTATCAATTGAAGGATAATTTTGTAAGTTCCTTTTATGAATAATAATTTTCATTTATATCATATGTTTTTCTTTCTCTCTCTTAGTTTTGAGACAATTTCAACAGTCCCATCAACATAGGCGTGATCCGCTTTATCTTAAGCTTTTCAAGATGGGTGGATGCAAAGACCTTTTAGATGTCAGTGGGAGCTAGGTAGATGATGAGAGAATAAGGAGATATGCAAGTAACTTTATTTTCTTATTTAATTTTTAAGGGAATATTCCTCATATTAAAATTTTGTACCATTAATGTATATATTTTCCGTTGCATTTGATATAGGAGAGCATGACGCAACTGATCACCCCCCCCGATGTCGAGAGCCATGTCCATCATGCAGAAGACTTAGACGCTCATCCCATGGTATGGGTTGACAGTAGCATCTAGCTCTTTAGCTCAACAAAGGGTAATAAAAGATCGATTAAAGGTACAAGAAGAGCGACTGATGGCACAGGAGGAGTAGTTAAGCTAGATGTGAGCACACCAAGTCATACAGTCTTCTTAAATGGAGAAAATGCATATGCAACTTTCAAAAATATAGAAGATGTGTGCTAAGATGGAGCAAATGAGTGAGCTCCTCACCCTGATGCAGGCAACACATGCTCAAAGGCTTGCTCCAGTACCTTAGATTGATAGCAAGATGGATGACAATGCATATGATTACTTTGATGTTGATGATGCCTCTTGATTTAACACTTTTGTGCATTTGTAATCTTTTTACATTAGTATTTTAGATTTGTTTATATGTATATTTTGTTGGTGAATGTATGATATTTATGTTAGTGAGTGGATTGTTTGAATAATCTAGCTAATCTAGGTGGTGGCTTAAATGTATGTTATGTTCAATGATCCAACGAGCTTGCGTGGCGGCTCATTTTATATGTACACACAAGGTGACGGCTCATTTATGATAATATATGTTAAAAAAGTACTTGTGAGCAGCTATATAGCCATTGATATATCTTATAAAGAAAGTCATCGACTATGCTTCTATTGATATATTAGCAGCTAACGCAACCGCTGACAAATAGATATATATCAATAGTTGCAATAGCCGCTAACACAAAATCATAAGTCAGTGGCTCTAGTAGCCACTAAGATACGAACATATCGGTGGTTGGTTCAATCGTTGACATATCCACATATGTCAACGACTACTAGCCATTGACATATCCACATATCAGTGGCTTACTTAGCCATCGACATATGTTGGTTATGTCATCAAATTCTTAGCCACTGATACAGAGACATATGTCAACGATGTTGCCCAATTAGCAAGCCTAGAAGGGAGGTTGAATAGGCTACTCTGATAATTTCTGCAGCTCAAAAATAGATCTTAATACGATTGTTATTGTTAGATAATTACAGTGAAAGTAAATACAAGCAAGCATATAGGAGACATAGATTTATCCTGGTTCGACCTTGAGATTCACCTTAGTCTTACGTCTAGTCCCTAAGAACACTTGAGATTTCACTAACCAATGGTACAGTTCCTTTTAAGGACACTTACACACTAGTCTAACTGGTCTTCTCTTCACTTACAGAAGAAGAACAACACCGCAAACACCCTGGGTCTTCCCTTCTGCAAAGGGGTAGAAACGCTTGCACAACAAGTCTTTTCTTCAAGAAGAGGAACAACCTAAATCTCAGAAGAGATTAACAAAGGTCCCGCTCACAATAATGAGGCTTGATCTGAGAGAAACCCCAATAGATTAAAGATATACAATTAATCTTTCTCTCAGACGAAAACAACTTCCTCTCAGAATGATTATAGTAAGAACACAACAGAGAGAGATGAAGAAAGCTAGAAGAAAAGTTGGCTTCGATGCTCTGCTTTCTTTCCTTGTTGAGGAGTAGATGCTTTGCGTTGGTGTGCTCTCTAAAAAACAAACAGTTCCACAACTCCTTGTGACTACATCAACTCCTTCCTTTATAGACTCTTAGAGGATGTATCTGTTGATATGCCCATTGAGTCTTCAACTTCGGCTTCATGCTTCAGCTTATGTAGGTTCCAAGGCGTTAGCTTGTGTCTAATGATTGCTTTAAGATAGTACCAGATACCTGCTCTCATTTAATGCATGGAAGAGGGTGTTAGGCAAGATAGATCATACATCAGTCGACACCTATACCTCTTCTGCAGAAATCTACATTTTCGGCTGACTGTCCTATTTTGGGTAGTTCTCTTTTTGTCTATTAGAAAAGAGATGTATTTCTGCAACATGCACAAGTTAAGAATATATCTTATAAAATATAACATATATTAAGACAACATGGGCTACTGCATTTAATTTTTGAGGCTCTGAGGAAGACTCAAATTTTCATAGCACGCCAAAATAAAGATTTAAGTTACACATTTCTATTTACAAAGCTTTAGTCAATCATTGAAACTTTAATTCAATAAATAAATATTACCTATAGCCATGGACTCAATTATAAGAAAAATAATGACTAATTTGATAGATATTCTTTTTATGAAATAGTTGGTCATATAATGTTATAAGGAAGTCAACTATTCATAAGTCAAAGGAATATGCAATATTTATTCAGCAATTGAAACAATAATAACACTAATCGAATAATTGGCCAAGTATAAGATCGACCCTCACAGGGAAGTCGAAGTGTAACATCAACTACTGTATAATGCTCTCAACAGCCAAGGTCCACTCAATAGTCGTAGTTCAGCAGTCGAAGTTAGTAATTGAAACATTAATCGGTATGTTGTTCACCAATCGGAACATGGTGTTCACCAATTAGAAGATAAATAACGTTAATCGATACCAATCGGAAGGCTACTGAACCTTTGTTCAGTAATCGATGTGAAGTACTTTAAACGACAATCGATAGAAACTCTTATTCTCTAATCGAAAGAATACTTAACATCAATTGATATAGACTACTTGTTTAGGAATTGATAACAATTATTTACCAATCGATATAGAATTGTTCATGAATCGATCGACAGTTTAACATCAATCGGTATGAATCTTTTTCTATAATCGACATGTAGAAAATATTATAAAGTACTTGACATTGAGTTTTAAGGTACTTACTCTGATGATCCTTATAGCGATTATTTTACCTTAATTTCCTATTGACAAACTTACTGAAAAGAGTATGTTAATCTCATAAAATCAGAGTTTTTGTTATCATCAAAATTCATATAGAAAGGAGACAATGAAGTCAACTGGAGGTTGTTGTAGCTGCTAAAATATCAAACATATATCGGCAGTCCTGATTTATCTACTAACATATCCTTTGTCAGTGCAACTTTTGTCTGCGGCTTTGGTAGTGGCACTTTAGTCGTTGACATAAGCTTTTGTAAGTGATTTTTGCCCTTTTGTCAGTGGCTCTCAGCCACTGACGTATACTTGTTTTCCTGTAGTGTCGAACCAAGACACACTTTTGTTGTGCAATTTTTCCACAAAAGCATGCTCAATTGTTTTTTATCATGACAAAATCATTTCAGTTATACAAAACATTTTTTCAAGTAATAAACACATTTATTTGATAATAACATAATGATATTTTACTTAGTATTGTATTTGTTGTGTTAAGGCAAAAGCATGTATGTATTATACTATACAATCATTTATATATAAAGGTGTCACATATGACTGTTTTCTAATGACACCCAGCTATCTTCAAGAAATTTCTCTAAGCCCACAACTAGTACAAATAACATGTTGATTTTGACCCCTGGAAAATCGAAGTGAGAAATCGATTGTTGAACAAAAGTCATTAATCAAAGTCCAATTCCGACACCTGGAAAGTCGAAGTGAGAAATCGTTTGTTGAACAAAAGTTATCAATCGTAGTCCAAATCCTACTCCTGGAAAGTCGAAGTGAGAAATCGATTGTTGAACAAAAATCATCAATCAAAGTCCAACTCTGACTCATAGAAAGTCGAAGTGAGAAATCGATTGTTGAATAAATGTCATCAATCGAAGTCCAACTCTAACTCCTAGACAGTTGAAGTGAGACATCGATTGGTCAACAAAGATCAATAGTCGAAATCTCTCTTTACGACTTCCATGTAGTCAAAGTTAGGTATCGATTGGTGAACAAAAGTCAGCAGTCGAAGTCTCTGTAACTTCTATACAGTCAAAGTCCCATATCTATTGATGAAATATTATTCTGATTAACTATTTTCTAAACATCAATTGATGAAGTTTCTAAACATCGATTGTTGCAATTCTACATAGTGATTGTTGAAGTATTAATCCGATTATCTTTGTAATCCTTTATAAGTATTTCTGAACACCGATTGGTGATCATTATAATATGTTTTAAAGATATGTCTGTCCACTTTGATTTAATATTTTAAAGTACATATCTGAAGCTCTGTGGCTTAGATAATTCTGAGGTAGCTATATGTTTTGCAAGATATCCGCAAATGTCATTCAAACTAACATATTTCCAGTTTTTAAGGAAAAGCCTTTTGCAGGTGTACTAGGTGCCAAGTAGGTGCCCATACCTCCTTGAATGCTCACCTACCCTAGCACACTTTAGGTACAAACTTTTTCTCTGAAGTAGGTAGATATCCTTTCAAATGATTTGTCTCTTGCTTTCACTTAATATTCTATTGCTTACAAGTCTAACCATGAGGAAGAGAAAAGACCTTGCATGGGTATAGTGTTTGAAGACATCTACTGCGATTGTCTACAGAACCATGCAACAATCTATATAGCTAGGAAGCCATTGAGCAACTCAAGGATTTGAAGATGGATCTCTCAAGCTGTCTCCTAAGTCACAACATTCAAAATTTTGAAACGGCTATATTCCAATGGGAAATAAGACTCTGAAGTTTATATAAAGTGCTGAAGTTTCTCTGTAAAATATATAGATCGATAGATATCAACACATCAAAAATCAAGAGAGACGAGAAGCAACAAAGCACAAAAGAGACGAGTGCACACAGAAAATCTCAAGGAGAGCAATCTGTGCTGGCAAGTAGACTCCAAGCTCTCCTACTCTTCTGTATTTAGAAGCTTGTCTGTGGGTGGTTTAGATAGTTTGAGTTCTTCTTCTCAATCCACCCTCTTGTCTGGGCATGTTTGGTATTTGGATAGATCGGGAATAAAGTAAGGATATCCTCAAAATTTTGAGGATATCTTCATTCTATCCTCAATCTATTCAAATACCAAACATGCTCAAAGAGTTTAGAACTTTCAAGCATATTTGTATATCTATTTTTGTTCTTCTGTGTTTGCTCATTTCTTGAGCAAGTACTCTGTCAACACGTCATTCAGAGTAGAAACTAGTAAGGGGTTTGTCCCATGTAGTTCCCCCTGTGTAGAAGGGAAGACCTACTATGATAGGTGATTATTTACCCCTTTGGTAAAGGGAAGACTTGCTAGGGAGCAAGTGGTTCTAATACCTCTCATTGGAGAGAAGGCTGTAGACGTGAGATTTGGCCCATCTCCCGCAAGGCTCTTTTGGCCCATTAAGCCTCATTTGACCGTTTGTTGACTTGCCTCAGATGCCATATAGACGGCAGCATCGCGGCCGCCTACTACTTGTTGACGTCAAGTAGTCTTGACGTTGACCCATCTAGAGTCCACATCCTGGACGTCTGCATGAGGTTGGCGGCATGATCTCTGGACGTTAACCTGGTTACTGGTCTGTGCAATACCCGAGAATATAGCCCACTTGCGCCATTCTCTCGCCCATGCACCGCATGGGGCCGTTCCCAACGAGCATATGGGCCACCTTGGCACCCCCTTGACCAGTAAAAATCCTATTTGGCCTCTCCCCATGGTTGGAGCTTTTGTACTTGGATTGCCAAGTGTACAAGTGTGTTTCTTCACACTGAGCATCCAAGGCTGCTGAGGTCCGACCCCATTGTCTATATAACATTGCTTAAGCCCTCTGAGCCAGGGAGAGAGGCTGGACGTCCACATGCTGAAGCTTTGAGAGAGGAGAGAGAAATTCACCCAACCTTCCACAACTCCAAATCTTATTCCTCTACACATTGGGACGTCTAGGAGGCTTCTTCCTGAGCTGGAGGAGCCCTGCAAGGAGCTGCAACGCCATCGAACGAAGATTACACTCCCTCCCTCTCTCTTTCCTTCTTTGCTCTTGATTATTGCATGTCACACACACTTCCCATTCACTCTAGGCACGTAGGACACCTTCCTATACACCTAGAAAGGGGTTTCCCAACCAAAACATGGAGGAAGAGGGTGGTCATAAAACATGGCCACCCCTCTTCTCAAGTCCGCAACCGGTACGGGACTCGCCTTTTGGGCTTTCTCTTTTCGTTTTGAACATTTACTACACTGCATTTGAGTCTAATAGAGCTTTGTATGTGGCAGGAACACTGTGAAGAAGACCGTGGAGCTCTTTCTTTTGGCCGGTCGAAGGACGAGAAGTCGAGGCCCCATCTCCATCCACTACGCGAGGCAGCTCACCGACGCGAACCATCATACTTCCTTGGGCACAGGTAAGGCCCTGGCGATCACATCTCTCCACTTTCTTTGCTGGTTTTCTTCGTTCTCTTCCTAGTCAACTCAGTCAACAAAAGGGGTCAACGAAGTCAA
This sequence comes from Colocasia esculenta, assembly GCA_014218235.1. Taxonomy (NCBI): domain Eukaryota; kingdom Viridiplantae; phylum Streptophyta; class Magnoliopsida; order Alismatales; family Araceae; genus Colocasia; species Colocasia esculenta. The sequence continues at coordinate 32,813,499 of CM024757.1, read as the reverse complement.
CTTCATCCTTCATCGCCACCGAGGGATCGGCTACGTTCGTCAGCCTCCGGAGGAAATCCCAGACAGTCCCCGGGGGTGGCGAGAGGGGGGAATGGATCGTCCACAGTCTCTCTTATGGCGATCACGGTGGGACAATGGTGCTGCCACGGTTTCACTCTTCATCCAGGTAAACGGACACGCGATTATGCCGTTACCCAGGTAAGCGTCCATATTGCCTGCCATTTAGTTCCTGTCAGCATCCACATAGGTAGTCGTTTACATTTCTTAGCGTCCGTCGATCATGCTGTCAATATGTTTCTGATGAACTGAGCGTCCATCCTCTTGACGTTTATTGTCACAGAAGCATGCTTTTTCACTTTTTTTTATTGTTTTGCTTTGATTTTCTTTTCTGTTTGCTTACTGTCTGTCACCAACAGTCCTCAGTCACTGGGGGGTCATCTTTCTCACCTCTTCTAGCCTCCCCTCACATTCTAGGATCACCCTTCTTCGGATTTCAACCTTTTACTCGAGGATTCCCTCTCGGGTAAATCGGGTTGATTCCGAAGAAGAAAACTCTGTAAGTCCCTACATTCGTGGATTCCCTCATGGTACGGGGCAGGAGGACCTTTTACCCTCCCTCTTAGCTTGCCTATTTATCCGAGCTTGAGTCAGATTTGAGTGTGAACGACCTTTTAAATCAAGTCAAGTTAAACACACAACTTTGATCTTTAAAAAGTTTGGGGACGTTGTTTGATAACGTTGTTTGGTAGAAATCTACATTTCTCACTTAAAACAGTGTAATCACTTCAACTCAAACCTTTCTAAAATCCGTAGGCTGTGTGCTAATGGACACTTGGTTGCACTCATCGAACATGGCTGATAATCCAACGTTTGAATATGAAGAAAACGTTCATGAGTTTGTCGGGATGGTTAACACTAACAACCACCCCGAAGAGTCCGTCCATTCTTCTTCTTCCTCTCAGGCTGACTTTGAGGGGAGTGTGAGCCTGAGGGAATCCCACTTATGCTCAGGACACCCAAGAGGATCCTGAATTCTCAAAACTCCTTTCCCGTTACTCGCCCGAGGACATCATTTCCATGCTCTCAAAGCATACTGTTCGGGCAGCAAACTTCCCCCTCCTCTCCATCCCTTTCTCCCTTCCAAGCTTCTCGTCTAGGCCCATTCTGGGCCTCCAACCCTTGCGGGCTCCCGTCTCTCCTGTCCCTTTCTCCACCCCAATTCTTCCACTCCTCTACCTACTCCTGTCCCAAACTCCTTCCTTCTCCTATCCACCCCATGCTCAGCCGACACCCCCCACTCAATCCGAATCCGTCCCCCGTTCGGAGGTGGAGGGACTTGTGAGGAAGCTTCTGGCTGAATCACTGTCCCTTTCAAAACCTCATTCTCTCCAGAATTACTGCAAGCTTCCTAATGCGTATTCCTCCGGGTTTCAAGGCCCTAAAGTACCGAAAGTACGACGGGACCTCTGATCCCAGTACATCTTGCCGGATTCACCATGGATTCCCACGATGGATGTACGATCGGGTTCTATTAGTTCACCTCTTCCAACAATCGTTGGAAGGGGAAGCTTTGAGGTGGTTCACCTCTTTACCCGCCTCGGACCTCGTTAATTTCGACATAGTCTCCGAGCGATTCATCTCTCACTTTTCATACATGGCCACCCAAGTCCCTACACTTCCTGACTTGGTGGCAGAAAGGATGAAGCCGGATGAAGACTTTGTCCGTTCGCAATCGGTGGAGATCCATGGCGTCTAGGGCAGACATACCCATTCCGGAATCCCAAGCCATCACTATGCTGGTTACCAACACCACCCCCGCTCTCCTCTCTATCTTGATGTTGAGTGAGTTCCCCCATTCGTACATCTCTACAACCGAGCCAGGGTGGTTCAGAGCCAAATTAAAGACTCCTCTCTGCCACATTTCTTCGAAGGGAAACCCAAGGGACGTAAGGCTCCCGCGGCACCTACCACGAGGGGGTGACCGTCAATGAGTCCGTCAACGCTTGCAGCAACCGTTGAGGCCTCGAACAAACCCTCCAATCCTTCATCCACTCCTTCCAATCCTCATCAGTTCCCATCTCACCCCTCCGAGCCTTACTCTGAAGTTCCCCCTCCTACTGGTACACCCGGACCTGGCCCTAAAAGGTCCATTACCCTCCTCTTCCTGAGACCCTCGAGGACGTATTCTTCTCCCTCATGTCCTGCGATGCAATCCAACTCCCCCCAAAAAGGGAGAACACCAATTCGAGGGTAGATACTCCAAATACTGTCCATACCATAGGGTCCATGGTCATTTCATCGACAATTGTTTACCTTCCGTGACTGGGTCTATGACATGAATGACCAATGTAGAATCAACGGGATGATGTCAAGGTGGCCATAGCCAAGTCTAGGTACACCAAGAAGGACCTCGGCATTTTCAGTAACCCTCTCCCCAACCACCAAGCAAAAATCCCTCCTCCTCTAAAACCCAAGAGAATGTGCATACCATAATACACTTAGGACCCCGGGTTGTGAGGAGAGAGCAACAGTGGGGGGTAGAAAGCTTCAAGGAATGGTACCCATGTCCCACTGCAGAGTCTCAAGAGCCTCCGTGTCAGTAGATGCCATTCTAGAGGAGAGACCTTTAGTGCTCATACGACCTCCTCAGGATGCCTACCCTACTATCCTCACTTCCCTACCTGTGAGTCATCTACCAGACCCCTCCAACTCATCCTCCCTAAGTCCCAGGAGGCCGTTCATGTCACGCTCAGAAACGAATTGTTCCTCCACCTCCGCGGCCATCCCAAGATGAAGAGGATAGTGGACCATCACCCCGGCCGGCACCAATATGACATTCTCCAACATCTGGATAAGACACCCGCAAGGGTGTCCATTTTAGAATTGATTCGGAGGTCACCGTCGCATCAATCCACCCTCCTCCAGTTTCTCCAAAAGATCATGGTCAAGATGACCTCCCTCCTAGGGGGGTCACCAACTCCATTCTATCCCTCACTCAAGGACCCTAATATCTTTCGGACAAGGATCTTGCCACCCCGAGTGCGTTCGCTTCCTCTCTGTCTCACCATCAACCTCAACGGGGTTTCGGTAGACTCCACTCTTATGACACGGGGCATCTGTTAATGTCTGTCCGATGAAGACTCTTAAGCAATTGGGTTTAGGAGAGGAGAATCTGGAGAAGAGCTGCTCCACCATCATGCCTATGACAACTCCAAAAGGGTTGCCAAAGGCAAGATTGCTCTTAAACTGAAGTCGGGCCCGTCATCATGTCTACCGAGTTCTAGTTCTTGATGTCGATCCGGCCTACAAAGCCATCCTTGGTCGTCCCTGGCTAGAGCAGACTCTAGGGGTCCCTTCCACCGCCCACCAGTGCTTCAAATTCCCTTTCAATGGGGGTCATCAAAGTCAAGAGCATTCCATCTTGGAGACCTCAATGCAGTCACCACAGAGAAGATGCCGCACCTCTTCATTCCAGATAAGGGAACAAGAAACCAGTTATGTCATCTTTGATTTCCCCTCACCCTGTGATCTCAGCCAACCTCCCCAGCCTGCTGAAGAACCCCATGTCCATGTCCCCGGGGAAAGGGTTGGGAAGTGATGGCCAATATCGGCTATGTTCATGGCCGCGGGTTAGGTACGGACGAACAAGGAGAGATCTATAGTGTCCAGGCAATTAGGAGGTTGTTACCCAAGGCCGGTCTAGGTTTCCGCCCAGACCCTGTCCATCCAAATCCATTCATACCCTATCAACCTCTTACCTGGACTCTGAAGGAGCATTTTGTTCAAGGGCCAACCCAGGGGAACCAGGGAGCCCCTAATAGAAGAATGTCCTGCTCTGAGAGCTGAGGATGAAGAAGAAGGGGAAGAGGATGCCCAAATAGAGGACCTTTCTGAAGACTTTGGCCTCTCTCACTTTTTGGTCCTGACTTTCCATCTCAACCTCTCCACCTTCTTCATCATCTCTAACCCCCTCACAACCTACCTTGACACCTCCTCTTCTCTTCTTTCTCCCCCAGTCCTCTCTCCATCCCTCACCTGGCCGGTCGAGGCTACCTTGAGTCAGCAACTCATGGTTCTTGGCCTTGATTCCAAAAAAAAAAATGCCAATTTTGAAAATTGGAAATGCGAGATCTCCATTGAGCACCCTTCCTCTGTGGAACCTCTTCGCTCGGCCAGGGGCCGACGCTTTCCAGCCTAAACTCCTTTTCTCGCCTTCTAGGGGCACCTCCCCTGTATTAGTTTTGTACATAGTAGTCTTGTAAATAGTGGTCTAGATTTTGGATTAGAGTCGGTCTAGGTCTAGTCTAGGGTCCGGTTCTAGGTTTAGAAGAGTTAGTCCCTCTCAGCCATGTGCGCGCAAGGAGAAGGGTAGGCAAGTTCCTGCCCGTTATGTCATGGCTTGGCTGAGAGGTGTGCCAAGTTAAGTCTAGTCCCAGAGTTTCTTGAGGAGCCCCCTATTGAATCAGATTTTGAAGAAGGCGACTCTTTAGACGATGGTTTAGGAGTTTATCTGCTAGATTTTGATGAGAAGGGTGAGCTGGGAGATCTGGGTTGGAAGAGAGGACCCAGTGAGCTCCTATGTGGATGGCACAAAGAGGTTCGACGAGCCAACCATGGCTTCCGACGAGCCCACCAAAGAGGTCAATCTTGGCACTGAAGAATCCCCGAAGATAGTGTTAATTAGTGCCAACTTGAGTGTTGAAGAAGAAGAAGCTCTGGTAGCTATTCTTAAAGAATTCTCCGACGGCTTTGCTTGGTCCTACGAAGATATGCCGGGACTCGACACCTCTTTGGTCGAGCACCGGTTAGTCTTAAAAGCCGACGCGCAAGCCGTCAAACAAAAATTGAGAAGGCTACATCCTAAGCTTGCACTCAAGATCAAAGAGGAGATTGACAAGTTGCACAAAGCCAAATTCATTAGGGTTGTGCTATATCCACAATGGGTAGCTAATATCGTCCCTGTGATGAAGAAGGACGGTAAGGTTAGGATCTGTATAGATTTCCGTGACCTTAATCGTGCTTGCCCAAAGGACGATTTTCATCTCCCACACATAGATGTCCTAGTGGACAACACTGCCAGTTTTGAGTTGTTGTCATTTATGGATGGTTTCTCTGGGTATAACCAGATCCGTCTGGCGGAGGAAGACCAGGAGAAAACTTCTTTCACAACGCCCTGGGGGACTTACTGTTATGTCGTCATGCCCTTCGGATTAAAGAATGCGGGAGCAACTTATCAAAGGGCTATGATGGCAATTTTTCATGACATGATGCATGTGCACATGGAGGTCTATGTGGACGATGTCTTGGTTAAATCAAAGACTCGACATGGCCATGCTGAGGTCCTCCGGGCAGTTCTCCAGCGGTCTAGAGAACATAAGCTCAAAATGAACCCCAAGAAGTGTGTCTTTGGTGTCTCTCAGGGAAGTTGCTGGGGTTATAGTAAGCAAGCGGGGAATTGAAATTGATCTAACAAGGCCAAAGCAATAATCAATATGCCTCCTCCTAGGAATATCAGAGAAGTCAGAGGGCTAATTGGTAGACTTCAGTTCATTAGGAGATTTATCTCCCAGCATTCAATCTGTTGAAGCCCTTCTATGAGATGCTTAAAGGAGAGGAAGTTTGATTGGAACGATAAATGTCAAAAGGCCTTTGATGAGTTGAAGAGTTATCTGTTCAATCCCCCGTTCTCGCTCCTCGGTCCGGGTCGGCCCTTATGCTCTATGTGTCAACCACGAGGATTCTACTGGAGCGGTTCTGGCCCAATACGACGACGAGAAGAAGGAGAGAGCGGTGTACTATTTATCCAAGTTATTCAATGAAGCTGAAAGGAAGTACACCGCCATGGAAAGAACGTGTGCGGCCGTCGTCTGGGTTGCCCAGAAGTTAAAGCACTATTTCCTTGCTCATGAAGTGAAACTTCTGGCGCGCATGGACCCATTCGGTACTTGCTTGAGAAGCCCGTCCTGACTGATCGGTTGATGAGGTGGCAAAGCTTCCTCAATCAATTTGATATCACCTACGTCAACAAAAGTCAATCAAGGGGCATGCTATAGCTGAGCATTTAGCCCACCACCCCTTACCTTCATGCTCTCCCGTTGATGAAAGTTTTCCCGATGAAGAGTTAGGAGCCATTATTGATGGTGAACCTTCGTGGGTGCTTTACTTCGATGGGGCCCTCAATTCCAAAGGGTGTGGAATAGGGGCAGTCCTCCTCTCACCGGAAGGGGTAGTCATTCCGCACGCCTACCAATTAACCTTCCGAGCCACGAACAATGTGGCTGAGTATGAGGCGCTCTTAGTTGGGCTGAAAATGGCGTTGTTGCTTGGAGTTAAGGAGCTAAGGATAATTGGTGATTCACAGTTAATACTCCGACAATCCCTCAGCAAGTACCAGACCCGGGACCCCAAGTTGAAACCATACCAAGAGTTGGTAGGAAAAGTAGTCCGGCAGTTTAGGAAGCTCACACTAGTGCACACACCTAGGGCTCAGACATTCTAGCAGATTCGCTTGCTTCCCTAGCTTCTTCCATTCCTATTCCTTGGGAAAACTTCTGAAACCGTCTCTGTCCAGAGATTAAGAGTCCCTCCCATGTCGATCCTTGGTTTTCTCAACTCACGTCTCCTTCTCCATCCCTTCGGGTTCATGCGCTCTCAAAAGAGCCGGAAATTGACCTCGAAGATGGCCATCCTTGGTTTTTGACATCAAAAACTTTCTCAAAGATGGATCCTTCCCGATTATGCCACCTCTGCCGATAGACGGGCCATTCGCCGCGTCTCGGAGCGTTACAAGATCATAGGTGGCATTCTATACAAGAAATCTCTCAGTGGGGTCTATCTTCGTTGCCTCGATGAATTCGAGTCTCAAAATGTTGTTGAAGCCGCTCACTCTAGTGAATGTGGTGGCCATGTTAATGGTAGAGCAATTGCCCAAAAGTTGCTAAGACACTATTATTGGCCCACCATGGAAGAAGACTGTCGCCATTTTGTCCGTCACTGTGCTAAGTCCCAATTACACGGCGACAAAATTCATGCTCCTTCCTCTTCTCTTCACCCTCTCATCGCTCCATGGCCTTTCGCCATGTGGGCATTTGACGTGGTCGGTCCACTCGCGGACAGAACCGGAGAAATCCGTAAGAAGTCCTTCATTCTGACCGCCACGGAGTACTTCACAAAGTGGGCTGAAGCAGAAGCATTCATTGAAGTCAAGGCGTCAACAGTGGTCAAGTTCATCAAGCGCAACATCCTTGCAAGATTCGGCGTGCCTCGGGACATCGTCACCGACAATGGACCTCAATTCACTTCGCAGGAGCTTCGCGACATGTGTGGTAAATATGGCATTAACTTGCATCATTCATCCCCATATTATCCACAAGGTAATGGACAAGCGGAAGCTACTAATAAAACTCTCATCAAAATTATAAAGAAAACATGCAAATCTCACAACAATGCTGACTGGCCAGACCGCTTAGTTGAAGCTCTTTGGGCTTATCGCACCTCGGTTCAGACTCCTACGGGGCAAACCCCCTATGCTTTGACATACGGATCAGATGCGATACTCCATATGAGATCTTCGTCCCTTCACTAAGAGTTCAATTGGACGCCGAACTTGACCCCGATCAACGTCGGGAGGCCTTGTTGGCACAACTTGAACTCTTAGATGAAGGCAATGATAGCGGCTGACACGCTCAAGTCTACCGTCAGAGAATTGCACATTTTTACGCTAAAAGAGTTTTGAGAGGAAATTGAAGTGGGCGAGGATGTCCCAGGAGCAAATTGCAAGAAAATTGGGAAGGTCCGTTCGTTGTCAAGGAAGTTTACTCAGGGAACGCTTATAGGCTGGTAGATGCCGAGGGAGTGGAGTTGTCATATCCATGGAACGCAGTCTACCTCAAGAAATTCTACCCTTAGTCAGTCAGTCAGTCCGTCAAGTCGGTCATTATCACTTGTAAGGTATGGGTCTAAATCTCTACTTTCCAATTGGTCATTAGTAAGGAAGGGTTATTCACACACCACACGATGTTAAGATATTGCCCTCGGCTGGAAAATCACAAGTACACTCGGGCAGTCTCATCCAGTCAAGTGTTTCCCCTATTCTTTTCCCACTCGGTCGCGTCTGGAAGCGGAAAGAAATACGAGTAGGGGACCACCCACTCTCATCTAAAGGACAAAGTCACCATAAAATAGGGGCAACTAATAAAAGCAAGGGGCAGATGTCAAATCAAGCCTCAAAGGGGGAAAAGAAAAGCCAAAAGGTCAAAAAAGGGTAGCAAAAAGTACGTACCGGAAAAAGGACTGACCAACTCAAGGAGGTAGCAAAAAGTACGTACCTCCACCCCAGAAATCAGAAATCAAATAAATGAAATCCCCTGAAAACAATGGTTGACCAAGTCTTTAATATGAGATGTTGGTCGGAACAAAAAGTAGTTGAACCAAAGCCCTACATGACTTCCTATATTTCTTCCCATTTCTCCCTCTAGGGGCAAATTGATCGTATAAGATCTCCGTAGTGGAAAATATCAAGAAAGCTAGGGGCAATTCCTACATCAAAGATTTCATGCACGCCCCTCCTTATTCATGACCTCTGTGGTCAAGTAGATCAATAGACTCTATGCCATGATAGTGATGAATATGTGTTAGAATCAGTAAAAAAAAAGTGCAAAAATGCAAAAAGAACAAAAGAGTCTCTCGATGTATATATTTTCACCATGTACATATTTACTCATATTTTTACTCTTATTTTTCAAAAGCAAAAAAAATCAGAAAATTCAAAAAAAATCCAAAAATTAGTAGTAACATGTATATATACTAACATTTCCTTATTTTCTTATCCTAATCAAAAACAACAAAAAAATCAAGAAAACAACAAACAAAAAAAATGCATGTGCATATTTCCCTTTCAGTTATTTTTATTATGTTCTATCTTTGATTAGACATTAGCCCCTTGACCAGATCTCAAGAAAGGTACATCTTTTAGGCAAGGGGCTAAAGACAGATCTACACAATCCTTTTCTTCTAAGTGTTGTGGATACATGATGCAGGAACCAAAGAACACAAGCAAACCATTCAAGTGCAAAGCTCAAAATTCCACAAATTCCACTATAATGATCAAGTTCTGTACATATCATAACAGGGGCATACCCCTGGTGGTACAAAAGCTCACTCCTCTCTCCTCTCACCCTCGCTAGGCCTCGGCCTACGCGAGCTGCTGACCTCCTCCTCCTCCCTCTCCCGACGCCTGTCTGGGACGGGAGGTCTCGTCGCAGTGGAGGCCTCTGGTCGTGCTCCCGCTCCTCGTCCGACGGACGGGTCTCCCAATGACACGATGTCATCAAGAGACCCGAACACGGATCCCATCCTCCCGGCCGCCTCCTGCTGAGTCTGTCGCTGCTGCTCCGGCGCTTCTTCAGCACCCGGTTCTTCAAGAACTCCAGATCCGCGACAGCCTGCACCCGGGCCTCGATGGCCCGTATCTTCTCTGCCTCCGCATCCCTCGCGCTGTCCCGAAATGTAGTCATGCGCCCCTCCATCCTCGATAGATCCAGCCGCAGGGCCTCCACCTGCGCTTGGAGGGTCGCTACTCCTCCTGCCTGTTGCTACACAAAAAAAAAGCAAACACGTCAAATCAAATCCAATCAAATCACAAGTGTTCAGGTTCGGTTCAGTGTCTTACCTCGGCCTCGAGCTCCTGGATCCGCTCATTCGCCCTATCCAGGGCCTCCTGCAGGCGGACCGCCAGGTCCCCTCCTGCTGGCTGGGCAGACGAACTCGCCCCCGCATCGCGGCTCGCCCGCACCCTTGATTGCTCTGCCCTCTGCATTCACATATTATGGTCAGTAATCAAATCTAATGAATTCCAATTCAGATCAAATTCAAACTGAGAAATGTTACTTACCAGTGTCCGCACCTCCGCTCGGAGCCTCTCGAGCTCCACCTCCTGCTCTGCTAACCGCCCCTCTAGGAGGCGGATCGCCTGTGACTCCGGCAGCTGTAATTTGCACTTCAAAGTTAGAATCAAATCAAATTCAAAATCAAGTGACAGAGGCTTAGAGATAGAAGTTCACTTACCACTCCCTGGTCAAGTCGGAGTCGTCCGGCATACCGTGCCCGGTAGTCCTCCATGTATGCCGAGCTGTCGAGGAGGTCCGTCTTCCGCACCACCTGGTCGCCTCCGGCCCGCCAATAGGCGACCGTGCTCCCGTGCTCCTGGCTCCAGTCACGGTCCTCGGCAAAGAACCGGCGGCGGGAGTGCCCCTCCCTGCCTAGGGATGGTACCTCCATGGCCGGCTGGTGCCAGCCCAGAGTCCGCACTACAAGCTCCAAGTAAAGGACCTCGCAGGTCCCCAGGCAGAGGAGGAGCAGGTGCCTGTCAAACAGGGGTCGGCCCGCCGCCACCGCCGGGTGCGAGGCGTCCGCCTCCCCCACATAGGGGGTCCAAACCACCTGAGAAAGGAAAAGAAAACTGGTCAGTCGCATTAATCGAAAGCAGTATTTGAAAGAATGCAAGGGTTAGTTGAGAGTTTCATACCTGATCATGTGGGTAGTGGTCTAGGGCGGCACGCACATCCTCTGCGCGCTGGTCTGTCACCTGCGGGTCAGGCGTTACCTCCCACCGGGCCATGAGGGGGACCAGACTCCCCTCCCTCTGTACACCGCGCCCCATGGGGAAGCGGGTGTACCCCCAGATCTACAAGGTAACCAAAAGAATGTCAGTCAGGCAATTTAATCAATTGAATCAATGATGAGCATTAAAGGAAATTTGCATACCTGAAGAAAGGGGGTGAAGCCCCCGATGCTCTGAGAACGCCGCGAACTGCTGGGGAGAAGAGAGAAGAGATGCCCCAGCATCGCGGCGCCCCATGCATATCATCCCGCCTGCGCCAAATCTTGAAGCAATAGCACGAACTTGTAGTTCATCTGGGATGACTGCGTCACAAATAAGAGCCGCCCGAAGAGGTAGGCGACAAAGATCCGGACCGAGCGCTCCTTGCTCCGGTCCCCTAAGTCCAGTGCCCCTCGCACTCCGGTGTAGAACTCCTCCAAAGTCTCCAGAGGCCCTCTCCTCCTGCCTCTCAATCCCACCGCCTCCGACAATGATCCGAGCAGGATGCTCCGGATCGGTCCTCCTGCCCCACAAACTCCGGCCCAGCAACTCAACAATCTCATCATAATAATCTCCGCTCCTATCCCACTACGGCTCTCCCTGAACCGGTAGCCCAGTCAGATACGCTACGTCCTCCAACGTATATCATGTGACCCCAAGGCATGATGAATGCCTTGCAGTCCTCCTCCAATCCTCCCTAAGGGCCTCTAGATACGGTACGTCCACGTGGAATGGACGCACCGACAAGAGGTGCCCGAACCCATCCTGGCGATCCGGGTCTGCTGGGCCTCCGGAAGCGCCCTATACCACGCCCAACATAGGTCCCAGGTGACCCTGCTCCTCATTCGGCCCTTGCCCTGCAGAAAAACACAGAAATTTGACGTCAGCATCGATGGCGTTAACCTCAAATTGGCGGCAAAGGTCTTGCCGTTAACTCACAGTCAGCGTCCAGGTATGGCCGTCTAGTTCCTGTGTCGGCATCCAACCATGCCGTCAAGTTCACTTAGACGGCACGAGGTGGACGTTTACAGGAACCGACGTCCACCGATGTGGACGTCAAGTTCCTGTGAAACCCGACGGAATCTCCCATGTTTTCCCCCTTTCCACAACTTACAAACACACACACAGAGTTTTGAGAGTCTGGGGACCTACTTGGGTCGTCGAGGCATCTCCGCCTCCGTCTCGTCCCCTCCACCGTCATCTCCGGCGGTATCCTCCCCTCCGGTGTGTCAACCGCCGCCGCCTCCTCTTCCTCTTCCTCCTCCGCCGTGTCCATCGCCGCAACAACCCTCCTCTTCCTCCGTTGGCGGCGGGTCCGAGAAAGTCCGCTTCCCTCTTGTCCTCATTGAGGGGTCAAAGGGGGTCAAAGGGGGTCAAAGCAATTGGGAGAAGAAGAAGAAAGGAGATGGAGATCAGAGTGGAAGAAAGGAGTGGAAAGGGCGCCGACGCTTGGAAGTTGAAATGGCGCCGGGAGAAGGCGTCGGTTCAAAAAAGGCAGTTTTCTGGTTTAACGTCAAGGTCTGGCCATTTACCTTTTCTGCGTCAAGCTTGGCCACTGACGTACCCTTAACGGCCAGGGAGTGGACGCCAATGTCTCTTCAGTGTCAGACCTCGGAGTATGGTCACGGCCATGTCTGGACGTCAAGTTTGAATTAGACGGCCAGCTTTGTGGACGTTTACCTCTTTGGCGTCCATCGATGTGGACGCCAATCCTTCCGCACTCAATCCTCACAGCACACTCCATTGAACATCCTTGAGGCCCATTCACTCCATTCATCACACAATTCAAACAATTCAAACCATCAAACACAAATGCAAACAACTTTTTATTCACCTAATTTTGTGTTACACTTATGGAATTGGAAACACATCATTTTGCCCTGCGGGCCATATAAAAATCACAAGAAATGGGACGAATGGCATCGTTGAATTCCTCGTATTTCCATATGTCCTCCCGATTTCCTGCACTGCTAACCCCACTTTCTGCTCACTGTATACTTTGTCCAAGTCTTCATGGCCTTCTTCATCAACTTCTCGTTCGGCCGGTAACGATCACATCCGTGCAGTTGGATGAGGCGGGAATTCCCCGTGGGATTCCAAGCTGACAATGGCACCGGTGTGGCTGGTATACCACTATCAGATCAGCCCCGATCAGCCACAAGTCTCTGTCCTCCCTGATCCGAGCTCTAAACTCAATTGTCCTCATGAAAGTGGCCTGGAATGAAGTCGTCCATTACCAGGTATGCCAAGTGATCTCTCCAGGCATCTCTGCTTTCAAGTGTGCCGTCACACACTTGATTTCATCTTCCGGCTCATACCATGCCTGCTACAGTGAACTGAACTCCGAAGGAAGATTCTAGAGGGGGTAGGTTGCTTTCAGCATAATCAAACTTCAAATGAGCCTCCATCCATACCTGAAGCAGGAACAAGCTCCCGCATGTGCGTCCGCCTAGGCTCATTGTGGTGAGCGAACCGTACAGGTGGGCTAGCACTGCAGGGGCAAGTGACTGCCCACGCCACAGCAGAGAAAGAACTCCAACATGCTCGTAGAGGATGAAGTCGCCACTAGTGGGGAACAGGAAGACTCCAGCTAGACAAAGTGTCAGTCCTCGCGTCGCCCTCTCTCCGCCAATTCCTTCGCATGATGGATCAGCCACCAGGCCAGCCGGTCCAGGAAGATCCCATGCTTGTTCGTCATTCTCAAAACTTCCTTCTTGTCCCGTACAATGTCTGCCAAAATCTCTCCCACGGGAGGAGAGGAGTAGTAGCGTCGTACTCCAAACACCGCCTCCATCCCAGGAAAAGCTCCACCTCCTCCAGCAGCACGCTCGCCTCGAACGCCTGGACACGAAAGGTGTGCGTTGTGGGTGCCATCTCTCCACCAGCGCCCCAATGCATCGAATCCCCACCACATGTCCTTCATATTTTCCCTCCACACACCATGAAATTCAGGTTCCACATGCCAATGTAGCCCCGCATGTCGAGCGTAATGGCGTTTACCAGATTCACGAGCCAAGAAAAGGCCCGTACCTGGCCTTGGCTCGGAAATGCTGGCACTTCCTGCATGAGGGAGGGGTATTGTGAGAACATTGTTTGGGGCTTTTTAGCCCAGGTAGAAGCAGAAATGATCATTGCTTACCTCCCCGTTGGCCAGTCGAGTGCTCAGATGAGGCCCGGAACTTCGCTCAGAATTCCCGGGTTCATGCTGTGGATCGTCTGGTCGAAGAGGAGGCCATCTTGCTGTGTTTCTTCATCTCTCAGCTCTCTGGTTCGCAGCAGGAGCAAGGAGAGACGGAGGTAGGAGATGTAGAGTTCCCATGGACTCCCATCACCTATATTTTCGGCCTGATCTGCTGGAAAGTAGGCGTCCAGATCGGTTGACGTTAGTTTCTGGTTAGTGGCAACATCTGTTGCTGTTAACTGGGGACTGGCGGCTATCGATGTGGACGTTTATTCCCCGGATGTTTTTTTTTAAATTCCATTATTGATATGGCCATTATATTTTATCTTGTGCTTCAAGTTGTTTTGCAGATATTTTAAGCACGAGCTGTGCTTCAAAAGATCGGAACGCTCACGCAACCTTGAGCGTTACAGGTATGTCTAACATAGAACCCCACCAGAGGCGAATAATTTGGCGACCGTGAACCCTGAATTCCCCTTTACCAAAAACCATGATGGGTTTGCGATTTCTCAGTTATTCGTATGGCCTTTAGAATTTTCCTCTGGCGCTAACTTGCATTTTTAGATAGGTAACCCACACCAGCATGCATCTTCACTGCTAACTTTCTCTTACTAACACCCAAAAAAAATGGTGATTTTCCTCGATCATCTGATTGCTCCCTGGCTCCCCTAGCTTGGGTAGCCTACCGGGTCCACCATTCATGATTATCCAAGTTAACATTAGGGTCCTTGTTGCCCCCCTTCTCCACTTGTCCCACCGTGCATATCACAAATAGTCGAGTGGCCTTATTGAGTTCATTTGAGCCTTCACCAGTCGCAAGCTTAATTTCAGACTTCAGGCTTTCCAAACATTGATTCAAGTTAGAAGCTTTTGATAATCTTTTGAGAGATCAACCAACTCCTTGTCTCCATGACCTCCTAAATTCGGGACCAACGTCCTGATTAGGCCAGCGAGCCCACGAGCTCGGTTATGAGACCTCTTTGATTCAACCATCATATTACAACTCCTTGACTCAGACACGCCGGGAAACTAGTCAAAGTCCGACACGGCCATGCCAGAGACCCTACCATTGGTTGCAGTTGTAGTTACACAGGTAGATCACTCTTCCTCTTACCCACATTTGTCTCTCAGACGATACGTCATCTGTTTCTAGCCTAACTCTTTCGTTTGGCTCGCTAGAATTCCTATCCTCGGAAATGGTCCTTCATCAAATCTCCGCGTCCTTTGTTTACCGAGACACCAACCTTTCAGTTCGCTCTGCTCCCTTGCAAGACCGGATGTCTCGGAGGGGCATTTGTAGATGCGAGATTTGGCCCATCTCCCGCAAGGCTCTTTTGGCCCATTAAGCCTCGTTTGACCGTTTGTTGACTTGCCTCGGATGCCATATAGACGACAGCATCGATGGCCGCCTACTACTTGTTGACGTCAAGCAGTCTTGACGTTGACCCATCTAGACGTCCACATCCCTGGACGTCTGCATGAGGTTGGCGGCATGATCTCTGGATGTTAACCTAGTTTACCTGGTCTGCGCAACTACCCCGAGAATATAGCCCACTTGCGCCATTCTCTCGCCATGCACCACATGGGGCGTTCCCAACGGCATATGGCCATCTTAGCACCCCTTGACCCAGTAAAAATACTATTGGCCTCTCCCCATTGGTTGGAGCTTTTGTACTTGGATTTCCAAGTGTACAAGTGTGTTTCTTCACACTTGAGCATCCAAGGTACTGAGGTCCGACCCACTGTCTATATAACATTGCCTTAAGCCCTCTGAGCCAGAGGGGAGAGGCTGGACGTCCACATGCTGAAGCTTGAGAGAGGAGAGAGAAATTCCACCCAACCTTCCACAACTCCAACTCTTCTTCCTCTCACACATTGGGATGTCTAGGAGGCTTCTTCCTGAGCTGGAGGAGCCTGCAAGGAGCTGCAACGCCATCGAACGAGGATTTACACCTCCCTCCCTCTTCTTTCCTTCTTTGCTCTTTGATTATTTGCATGTCACACACACTTTCCCATTCACTCTAGGCACGTAGGACACCTTCCTATACCTAGAAAGGGGTTCCCAACAAAAACGGAGGGAAGAAGGTGGTTCAAACACTTGGCCACCCCTCTTCTCAAGTCCGCAATCGATACGGGACTCGCCTTTTGGGCTTTTTCTTTTCGTTTTGAACATTTACTACACTGCATTTGAGTCTAATAGAGCTTTGTATGTGGCAGGAACACTGTGAAGAAGGACGTGGAGCTCTCTTCTTTTGCCGGCCGAAGGACGAGAAGTCGAGGCCCCAATCTCCATCCGCTACGCGAGGCAGCTTCACCGACGCGACCATCATACTTCCTTGGGCACAGGTAAGGCCCTGGCGATCACATCTCTCCACTTTCTTTGCTGGTTTTCTTCGTTCTCTCCCTAGTCAACTCAGTCAACAAAAGGGGTCAACGAAGTCAACCTTCATTCCTTCATCGCCATCGAGGGATCGGCTACGTTCGTCAGCCTCCGGAGGACATCCCCGATAGTCACCGGGGGTGCCGAGAGGGGGGAACGGATCGTCCACAAAGGCCAAGAGTTCTCGGTAGTTAGTGGAAAATCTCAAGTTGTGCTTGGGGACTAGACGTAGGACTCCTAATTGAAAGGAGGTCCGAACCAGGATAAATTCCTTATGCATTATTTGTAATTGTTTTCGCCTAGTTGCACTTGTTTCACACACACCACACAAGGTACTAACACTTTTGTCAAGTGTTCTTTCAGATTCAGATAACTTTTAAAATTGCAAGAAGTCCTATTCACCCCCCTCTAGGACATACAAAGATCCATCTAGATCTAACAACTTCAGTAATCAAAGTCCGACCATGACTAGTCCAGCAACATTCGAACTCTACCATGACTTTCCCTCTATGTTGGGAACACAAACAAGGACAGTGACTTACAATCATGCTAGGAGTCTCTGTTGAAAGTCTAGCACTCTAAGGAGTCTCCTAGTTTAGCTAGGATACAAAATCCCAACTGACCTGTAACTCTATGCCTTTGAAAGTTGACATGCCTTGACGTAGTATATCAGGATGTGAATAGATACATATGTATCAATCAGTTGAGTCAATCAAAGTAAGAACTAAATTATAAAAGACATCCATTGGACAATACTCATAATTGAATGATAAAATAGTCAGCTAATACTTCTATGGGTCCTAAATCACTATTGTCAACTACAACTATTAATCAGAGCCAATACATACCCATCATGACTATGACATAGACTTGCAAGAAATAAGGACTATGCTATGACTCTAAGATAACTGGATAACTCAATCACTCCTACCCTTCTCCATTAGTGTGTACATCCTCATCATATTCACCTGAAAACCATAGATGAACGTATGGTGAGCATAAAGCTCTACATGATTTATTTCTTTTGTCCAGATAGGCTTTAAGTAATTAATAGTTTAACATGCTAGAATGCACTAATGACAAGATAGTGAACCCCAAAATTGATAAATAGTAACAAGATGATAAGAGGATGTGAATGAGTAGTGAACTATCAAGTAAGAGAGAGACCGCATATACGAGTTCAAGTGAAAGTAGAACAATAATATGTAGCAAGAGTAATGATGTAGAATTGCCATAATATGGCATAACACCCATAAGGGAAACAAGTATAAGTCAATTATCAGCATGTCAAGCAATTATTCATGAGATGATTGTCATAAACTAATTAAGCAAATCAAGTATTTTGGTGTAATGTCAAACACCATGGTCGTTCAAACTCTCGCAGACACAGACACATTTTGGATCCTCCTCCTAGGTCCAGACCGAGCCCTGTTAACACCAAACATTAGTCATGGATATAAGATCCCATGTATTATCTATGCAATCATTGATAGCCATGAGTTTCAAGGAATGGTTCAGAGTTATAGTAAGTAAATTCAAGGGATAACATAGCACAAGACTTGCAGAAATAGCTTTAGATGAGCTCAAAAAGAAAAAGAATTTACTAAGATTAATTAGTAAAAGAGTAAGAGTCTAAGGTTTAATAGTTTGACTATCGGGTCTTAACTAAGAGTCGATTACTTAACAGGTTAAAGTCTATTTATAAGGCAAGTGAGAGTCGATTCTTTGGTTTGACAGTTAATTTAGAAACATGCAAGAGTTGATTCTTCAAGCCCAGGAATTGACTCATAAATAGGCAAGAGTCGATTCTTCAGATTAAAGAGTTGATTTCTAAATAGATAAGTCAATTCTTTAGGTCAGAGTCGATTTATAATTGGGAGTCGATTATTAATAGCACAGAGAGTCGATTGTTAAATAACACAGTGACTCAATTCTCTAAGACACTTAAGAGTCGATTTTGATTGGGAGTTGATTCTTTAGTAGTATGAGACTTAATCCTTTCTCAATTGTTTAACCAACTAAGACTCAATTCTTTAATAGTTTAAAACTCGATTCTTTAACAGTCTGAGACTCAATTCGTTACTATTCTAAGACTTGATTCTTATAAAAATCTAAGACTTGATTCTTTAGTAGTATGAGACTTGAATTTTTATAGTTTAAGACTCAATTCTTATAACCAACTAAGCCTTGTTTCTTTAACAGTCTGACTCAATTGTTTTACCTAACTGAGACTCAATATTTTAACAGTCTGAGACTTGGCTCTTCAACAATCTAAGACTCGATTCTTATAACTAATTGAGACATGATTCTTTAACCAACTGAGACTCAATTCTTATAACAAATTAAGACTCGATTCTTATAACACATTGAGACTCGATTCTAATGAGACTCTCGAACTCAATTCTAATGAGACTCTGGGACTCAATTCTTTTGAGACTTGATTTTGATTAAGACTCAGTTTTTTCTTAGACTCGATTATGACTAAAACTTGATTTTGTTTGAGATTCAATTTGTAGCGTATTGACCATTCGGATCGTGGTTTAGTGGTTGTGGAGGCCAGTGTGTGGCCTATGACTTGAGTTTCAGGTGTTTACGCAGGTTGTGGGGCTTCGTGGGCCGACAGTTTGGGCCCAAAGCACCCATTGGTTCACTATCTGTGAACGCGACAGAGCTAGGCGTTGCGTTCTGAACGCGACGGCCCCGGGTGTCGCGTTCTGAACGCGACGGCTGTGGACGTTCCATTCCGCTCCTAAGTAGGTACTCCGGATGGTTCCCCAAACGTTGAGTGAGACGTTTGGCATTTGCTGGTTGACCCTTGGTTGCTCTTTAACTCCCGTTTGACCAGGTTGACCAAGGAGAAAAACAAAGAAACCAGCTAAGAAAATGAACGGGAGGTGATCGCCAGGGCCTTACCTGTGCCCAAGGAAGTGTTATGATCGCGCCATTGATGTAGCCTCACGCAGCGGTGGATGGCGGGACTCCGACTTTCCCCTCTTCGGCCGGCCAAAGAGAAGAATGTGACGGCCTTGGATATCTATGCCTAATAAGGCTCCATATCCAGATCCGCCTCCCGCGAATGGACCGAAGTCTCGCAAGAGATAGCTCGTACACGTGTCTAGTAAGAATATAAAAGACAACCACAATAGTATAAGACACACGAAAGTACATGTGCTCATACCTATATATGTAACAATTTATAACTGTCCCAATACATTATTACATGTCCAATTAAAAAAATAGAAAATGAGGTATGTGTACATGCATTTAAGAAATGCTATCTCTCTCTAGATTCTAGAGAGAGAGTCTCTGGGATTTTTGCGAGTCCAGTTCCTGATGGGGGCTGCCGTCGGCCTTGGGCCGGCGGTGTTCTTCTTCTTTCGCTATGGCGTCTCCAGAGATAGGTGGGGAGGCATCGCAGGTTCTGCTTGGGGATGCTTCTTCTGTGGGGAGAAGGTCGCTCAGATAATTGCTGAATCAAAACCACCTCCCATGGTGCCCATTGGAATTAAACCACTGGGTTTCACAGATGCGGGTGAGCCAGCAGTGTTTTTCTCACGGGAAGAGGTTGGTAAATTCATTGTCACTCTTAACTTGGCTATCGCAGTGAGATGTGCGTACGGTAGGAGCTCCATTCCTGAGTTTAAATCCTGTTTGTCTCAAAGACTGGGGCTCAACATAGACTTCATTGTTAGTGTTCTAAACCCTCGCCATTTGTTACTTCGGTTTGAGTCAGAGGAGGATTAATTGATGGTTATTTTGAGGAGGAGTTTATACATTAAAGGGTTGCTCTACAGATTCTTTAAGTGGGACGCTCACTTTGATTCCCATGCCGACCCAACAGTTATGCCCATCTGGATCGGTTTTCCAATGCTCCCTGTCAACTTCTACTACCAAGATTTTCTAAAGTCTATTGCCAGGAATATAGGCCAAGTCCTTAGAATCCATGAACCAACCCTGGCTCTCACTCAGACTCAGGAGGCGTTTGTCTGTGTGGAACTGGATATTGCGAAGGTTAGCCATGAGAGGATATGGATAGGTTGTGGGCAGGAAGGATTTTGGCAGAAGGCAAATTATTATAGAGTGCCGACTGTTTGTGGTTTCTGTAAGAAGCTGGGGCATGCAGAAGCTGAATGCCATAAGAAGGTGAAGGACACAGTGGTGGAGACTGGTCCTCAACTCAGCAAAAAGACCTTAATCTGAAGCTTGGTGGTGTGGGTGCTACCACTCAAGTTTGGCGTCAAAAGGAGACTCCAGTGCCTCAACATGTTCCTATTCAGGATGTGCGACTTAAGAAGGAAAATAACCCTCCTGCGATGGTGATGGAAGCTTCTTCCTCGGATGATTAGGAAGAGCCTGGCCTCATACAGAACACGTTGCATGGCATGCATGGTGCAAGTTCGAAGGGAAGGCTGGGTCCTGAAGGAGTTTCTGCTAACGTTACGCTTTCTGGCCTGCAGGGAGTCCAAGAAGGTCTTAGCCTACAGGGCATCCAGAAAGTAGAGAAACAGCTGCCTTCGTTGCATGGTTTGCATGGCAGTCCTCTCGTGGCTCGTCTGCAAGGATCCCAGTCGCCGACAGTTAGGGAAGAACCTGGCAGGGGGGTCTCTCCAGTCATACCTTCCGCCGAAGAAGAAGAAGTCTTGCCAAATCATGCTATTTCCATTTCTAAACCTACAGATTCTGATCTCCAAAAGATGGCTGTTCTAGCTAATATGGAAAACAAATTTATGCCTATTATGGTTACAAAATCTAAGGAGGGACAGAAAGAAAATGTGGGCATCAGGACTCGTTCCAAGGCAAAGGTAGCAGTGGGCTCCTCCTCCAGTTACTCGTCCTCATGAACCCTTCCATCCTTTATTGAAATATCAGGGGCATTGCGAACCTTGCCTCTAGGCATTCGCTTAGGAGACATATCAAGAAAAATAGTGTGGATTTTCTGGCTATCGTAGAGCCAATGGTTTCTATGGATAGAGTAGATTCTGTCCGTGCATATCTTGGCATGGATTCAGTTCTTGGTAACAGTTGTGACAATGCTAAATTATGGGTCCTATGGCGGCACTTTCCTTTTCAAATGGTCCAGTGTTCTGATCAGTATGTTACCATGTCTGCGGTTAAAGATGACAGGGGCCTTCTTCTAATTACCGTTGTGTATACTAGTTGCCATGCAGATTCAAGACATCTTCTTTTTGATGAGTTACAGACTTTTTCTATTAATGTGAAGACACCTTGGTTAGTGGGGGGTGACTTTAACTGTGTCTCCCTCCATGTGGAGAAGCTGGGTGGCTCTGCTGTTAACCGGAATAGTATGATGGATTTTAATACTTTCATATATGCTGCTTCTCTGATGGACATGGGGTTCATCGGCTCAAATTTTACTTGGTCCAACAACCGTACTGGCCTTGCGTCTGTCCGGGCCAGGTTGGATAGGTTCTTATGCAACTCATCTTGTGGTGATACTTATTCTGGCCTCCAAGTTCGGCATCTTCCAAGAGGCCCTTCGGATTATGCCCCCCTCCTCCTGTCTCTTCTTGCTACAAATCGTCCACCTGCCAGATTCATATTTCAGTCCATGTGGTGCTCCCATGAATCCTTTAAGCAAACTGTTAAATCTGCTTGGGAGGCACCTACCGGATGGCATTATAACCCTTTTGTGGTTCTCCACCTGAAGCTAAAGGCAGTTAAAGTGGCCTTGCGTATCTGGAATAAGCAAACTTTTGGTAACATTAATGACAATCTAACCCAGGATGAAGAGCTGGCCAGGGCTGCCCAACATGTGCTCGATGTTGATCCCTCTTCGAGTAATAGGTCTACTATGGGGATAGCTAATGCAAACTTGAGAAAATCTATGAGGACTGTGGAGCTCTACTGGGCTCAAAAAGCTAGAATGCAATGGCTAGAAAATGGTGATAAGAATACTGTGTTCTATCATGCAGTCGTTAAGGGAATAGAAGGCGCAATTGCATTCACAGGTTGAAGGTGGCAGGTTCTTGGTGTGAGGATCAAGAGGTTCTTAAGCAGGAGGCTGTTACTTTTTTTTGGGAATTTACTCCATTCTTTTGCCCATTCCATTGATGAATCCCTCCTCCATGTCATTCCAAATATGGTTACTAATGATCAGAATACAAGTCTCACTGTTGTGCCTACCAACGAAGAGATAAAAGCAGCGGTCTAGAGCCTCAACGCCAACAGTGCCCCAAGTCTTGATGGGTTCACTGGTTGCTTCTACACTTCTTGCTGGGATCTTATTCATAAGGAGGTATCTGATGCGGTTATAGGTTTTTTTAATGGGTTTCCCATGCCCAGAGGGGTTACCTCCTCCTTGATTGCTTTGATCCCCAAGACTGATAGCCCTTCTTCTTTTGGTGATTATAGACCGATCAGCTTGTGCAACTTTTGCTACAAAATTCTATCCAGAATTTTTTGTGAAAGATTGGTCAATATCCTACCCCAAATAATATATGATGAGCAAGGAGCATTCGTCAAAGGCAAATTTATCTTGGATAATATTTCCCTTGCTAGACAACTGGTGAATGATATAGGCAGGAAGGTCAGAGGCCACAATGTTCTTTTTAAACTTGACATCAGGAAAGCTTATGATAGCATGGAGTGGGACTTCTTCTTTGTGATCTTGAGGAATTTTGGCTTTTCTAACAGGTTTATCTCCTATATTGGCATGTTGATTAGTAATTGCTGGTTCTTTATCTTATTCAATGGCTCGCAGGTGTAGACGCGAGATTTGGCCCATCTCCCGCAAGGCTCTTTTGGCCCATTAAGCCTCGTTTGACCATTTGTTGACCAACCTCGGATGCCATGTAGACGGCAGCATCGATGGCCGCCGACTACTGGTTGGCGGCAAGCCCCCTTAACGCTGACCAAAGTTGGCGTCCACCTCCATGGACGTCTGCATGGTGTTGGCGGCAATTGATCTTGACCTTAATATCGTTTACCTGGTCTGCGCAACTACCCCGAGAATATAGCCCCCTAGCGCCTTTCTCTCGCCCATGCACCGCATGGGACCGTTCCCAACGGGCAGATGGGCCACCTTGGCACCCCCTTGACCCAATAAAAATCCTATGTGGCCTCTACCCATTGCTTGGAGCCTTTAGACTTGGATTGCCATGTGTACAAGTGTGTTTCTTCACACTTGAGCATCCAAGGTCTTGGGTCGGGAGAAGAGGACCCAGTGAGCTCCTATG
This sequence comes from Colocasia esculenta, assembly GCA_014218235.1. Taxonomy (NCBI): domain Eukaryota; kingdom Viridiplantae; phylum Streptophyta; class Magnoliopsida; order Alismatales; family Araceae; genus Colocasia; species Colocasia esculenta. The sequence continues at coordinate 32,790,142 of CM024757.1, read as the reverse complement.
TGGATGGCACAAAAAGGTTCGACGAGCCAACCATGGCTGCAGACAAGCCCACTAAAGAAGTCAACCTTGGCACTGAAGAATCCCCGAAGACAGTTTTGATTAGTGCCAAGTTGAGTGTTGAAGAAGAAGAAGCTCTGGTAGCCATTCTCAAAGAATTCTCTGACGGATTTGCTTGGTCTTACGAGGACATGCCGGGACTCGACACCTCTTTGGTTGAGCACCGGTTGGTCCTAAAAGCTGACGCAAAGGCCGTCAAGCAAAAGTTGAGAAGGCTACATCCTAAGCTTGCACTCAAGATCAAAGAGGAGGTTGACAAGTTGCACAAAGCCAAATTTATTAGGGTTGTGCTATATCCACAGTGGGTAGCTAATATCGTCCCTGTAATGAAGAAGGACGGTAAGGTTAGGATCTGTATAGATTTCCGTGACCTTAATCGTGCTTGCCCAAAGGACGATTTCCCTCTCCCACACATAGATGTCTTAGTGGACAATACTGCCGGCTTCGAATTGTTGTCGTTTATGGATGGTTTCTCTGGGTACAACTAGATTCGTTTGGCGGAGGAAGACCAGGAGAAAACTTCATTTACAATGCCCTGGGGGACTTACTGTTATGTCGTCATGCCTTCGAATTGAAGAATGCGGGAGCAACCTATCAAAGGGCTATGATGGAAATTTTTCATGACATGATGCATGTGCACATGGAGGTCTATGTGGACGATTGTTTGGTAAAACAAAGACTCGACATGACCTGCTGAGGTCCTCCGGGCAGTTCTCCAAGGTCTAGAGAGCACAATCTTAAGATGAACCCCAAGAAGTGCGTTTTCGGTGTTTCTTCGGGAAATTACTTGGGTTGTTAGCAAGCGGGGAATTGAAATTGATCCTAACAAGGGCAAAGCAATAATGACATGCCTCCTCCTAGGAATATCAGAGAAGTCAGAGGGCTAATTGGCATACTCCAGTTCATTAGGAGATTCATCTCCCAGTATTCAATCCGCTGTAAGCCCTTCTACGAGATGCTTAGAGGAGAGGCGAAGTTTGATTGGGACGATAAATGTCAGAAGGCCTTGATGAATTGAAGAGCTATCTTTTTAATCCCCCTGTTCTCGCTCCTCCGGTCCTGGGTCGGCCTTTACTGCTCTATGTGTCAACCACTGAGGATTCTACTGGAGCGGTTTTTTGCCCAATACGACGACGGAAGAAGATGAGAGAGCGGTGTACTATTTATCCAAGTTGTCAATGAGGCTGAAAAGAAGTACACCGCCATGGAAAGAATGTGCGCGGCGTCGTCTGGGTTGCCCAGAAGTTAAAGCACTATTTCTTGGCTCATGAAGTGAAACTTCTGGCGCGCAGGACCCTATTCGGTACTTACTTGAGAAGCCTGTCCTGACTAACGGTTGATGAGGTGGCAAAGTTTCTCAATCAATTTGATATCACCTACGTAACCAGAACTCTATCAAGGGCACGCTATTGCTGAACATTTGGCCCACCACCCCTTACCTTATACTCCCCCGTTGATGAAAGCTTTCCCGATGAAGAGTTAGGAGCCATTATCGATGGTGAACCTTAGGGGTGCTTTACTCGACGGGGGCTCTTAATCTAAAGGGTGTGGGATAGGGACAGCCTCCTCTCACTGGAAGGGGTAGTCATTCGCACGCCTACCAATTAACCTTCCGAGCCCACGAACATGTGGCTGAGTACGAGGCGCTCTTAGTTGGGCTGAAAATGGCTTTATTGCTTGGAGTCAAGGTGGTAAGGATAATTGGAGATTCGCAGTTAATACTCGGCAATCTCTCAGTAAGTATCAGACCCGGGACCCCAAGCTGAAGCCATACCAAGAGTTGGTAGGAAAAGTAGTCCGGCAGTTTAGGAAGCTCACCTTAGTTCACACTCCTAGGGCCCAAAATTCCTAGTAGATTCACTCGCTTTCCCACGCGTCTTCCATTCCCATCCTTTGGGAAAGTCGTCTGAAACCATCTCTGTCCAGAGATTAAGAGTCCCTTCTCATGTCGATCCGTGGTTCTCTCAGCTCATGCGTCCTTCTCCATCCCTTCGGGTCCACGCACTTTCCAAAGAGCCAAAAATTGACCTTGAAGATGGCCATCCTTGGTATTTTGATATCGAAAACTTTCTCAAAGATGGATCCTTCCCTGACTATGCCACCTCTGCTGATAGACGGGCAATTCGTCGCGTCTCGGAGCGTTACAAGATCATAGGTGGCATTCTCTACAAAAAGTCTCTCAGCGGGGTCTATCCGTTGCCTTGATGAATCGAATCTCAAGATGTTGTTGAAGCCGCTCACTCTAGTGAATGTGGTGGCCATGTTAATGGTAGAGCAATTGCCAAGAAATTGCTAAGACACTATTATTGGCCCACCATGGAAGAAGACTGTCGCCATTTGTCCGTCACTGTGCTAAATGCCAATTGCACGGTGACAAATTCATGCTCCTCTTCTTCTCTTCACCCTCTCATCGCTCCATGGCCTTTCGCCATGTGGGCATTCGACGTGGTCGGTCCCCTTGCGGACAGAACTGGAGAAATCTGTAAGAAGTCCTTCATTCTGACCGCCACAGAATATTTCACGAAGTGGGCCAAAGCAGAAGCATTCATAAAATTCAAAGCTTCAACAGTCGTCAAATTCATCAAGCGCAACATCCTTGCAAGATTTGGCGTGCCTCGGGACATTGTCACCGACAACGGACCGCAATTCACTTCACAGCAGCTTCGCGACATGTGTGGAAAATATGGCATTAACTTGCATCATTCATCACCATATTATCCACAAGGTAATGGACAAGCTGAAGCTACTAATAAAACTCTCATTAAAATCATAAAGAAAACATGCAAATCTCATAACAATGCTGACTGGCCAGATCGCTTGGTTGAAGCTCTTTGGGCTTATCGCACCTCGGTCTGAACCCCCACAGGGCAAACTCCCTATGCCTTGACGTACGGATCGGATGCGATACTCCCATACGAGATCTTTGTCCCTTCACTTAGAGTTCAATTGGATTCCGAACTTGACCCTAATCAACGTCGGGAAGCCTTGTGGGCACAACTTGAACTCTTAGATGAAAGGAGGATGATAGCGGCTGACCACGCTCAAAGTCTATCGTCAAAGAATACACGTTTTTATTCTAAAAGAGTTCTTGAGAGAAAATTCGAAGTGGGTGAGTGGTCCTAAAGCGCAAAATCATAAAGGAACAGGTCCCAAGAGCAAATTGCAAGAAAATTAGGAGGGTCCGTTCGTTGTCAAAGAAGCATACTCAGGGAACGCTTATAGGTTAGTGGATGCCGAGGGAGTTGAGCTAAAGCACCCTTGGAATGTAGTCTACCTCAAGAAATTCTACCCTTAGTCAGTCAGTCAGTCCGTCAAGTCGGTCATTCATCACTTGTTAAGGGTGGGTCTACTTTTCCTATTTTTCCAATTGGTCATTAGTAAGGAAGGGTTTTCACACACCACACGATGTTGGAGTACTACCCCTAACTGGAAAATCACAAGTACACTCAGGCGGTCTCATCCGGTCAATGTGTTTCCCCTATTCTTTTCCCCCTCGGTCGTGTCTGGAAGCGGAACAAACTACGAGTAGGGGACCACCCACTCTCATTAAAAGGACAAGGTCACCATAAAAACAGGGGCAACTAATAAAAAAGTAAGGGGCAAAATGTCAAATCAAGCCTCAAGGGAGAAAAGAAAAGCCAAAGGTCAAAAAATGGTAGCAAAAAGTACGTACCGGAAAAAGGCTGACCAACTCAAGGAGGTAGCAAAAAGTACGTGCCTCCACCCCAGAAATCAGAAATGAAATAAAAAATGAAAAAATCCCCTTGAAAACAATGGTTGACTAAGTCTGTTATATGAGATGTCGATTCGGAAACAAAAGTAGTTTGAACTAAAACCTTACATGACTTCTTATACATTTCTTCCCATTTCTCCCTCTAGGGGCAATTTGATTATATAAGATCCTCCATAGTGGAAAATATCAAGAAGGCTAGGGGCAATTTCTACGTCAAAGAATTCATGCACGTTCTTCCTTACTCTTGGCTCTGTGGTTAAGTAGATCGCGTAAACCTTATACTACAACATGTGATGAATATGTGTTTTAGAGTCCAAAAATCCAAAAAAAATACAAAAAAATGCAAAAAAACAACAAAAGAGTCTTTTGATGTATATAGTTCACGTTGTACATATTTTGTTCCGTATTTTCTCCTTTATTTTCAAAAAAGCCAAAACAAAATTAGAAAATAAAAAATCCAAAAAAAATTAGTGGTAATATACACTAACATTTTGCTTATTTTCAAAAAAAAAAAAGGCATGTGCATATTTCCCTTTCAGTTATTTTATTACGTTCCTATCTTTGATTAGACATTAGCCTCTTGACCAGATCTCAGGAAAGGTACATCGTAGGCAAGGGGCTAAAGACAGATCTACACTAACCTATTCTCTTTTAAGTGTTGTGGATTGCAGGAAATAGAAGCCAAACATTCAAGCACATAGGATGATGAAAATTCCAAAATTCCACTATGATGATCAAGTCCATGTACATGTCATGACAGGGGCATACCCTGGAAGTACAACCGGAGCCTCCCTCCTCACTCCTCTCTCCGCTCCCCCTCACTAGGTCTCTGCCTACGTGAGCTGCTCCTCTCCTCCTCCCTCTCCCGACGCGGTCTGGGAGAGGAGGCTCAACGCCGTCGACGCCCCTCGGGCCGCTGCAACCCTCCTCGCACCACGGAGGGATCCCCAAGTGACACAATGTCGTCGAGGGAGGCGAACGCTGATCCGATCCTCGCGGGCGTCGCCTGCTGGGCCTGCCGTTGCTGCTCCAAGCGCTTCTTTAGCACCCGGTCCTTCAGTATCTCGTAATCCGTGGCGATCCGCGCCCTGGCTGCCTCAGCCTCTCTCTCTCTCTCCCTGGCCTCGAGCAGGCGATCCCTCATGGTAGCCAGTCATCCCTCAGCTCCTCCATGGCAGCCGCCATGGTCCGCTGCTGCACGTCAAATCCAAAGGGTGTTAGTTATGTACGCATGCCAGGAAGGAGGAAATTTGGTGCCTTACCTCTGTCTCCATCTCCAACCGCAGAGCTCCATCTGCGCCTGGAGAGTCGTCACTCCGCTCCCCTCCCGCTGCACATAAAGCAAGTCAAGGTCAAGTCAAATCAAATCAAATTGTGCAGAAAGGGTATGTGGCAGTCTTTTACCTCAGCCTCCAACTCCCGGACCCTCGCCTCCGCACGATCCAGGGCCTCTTGCAGAGGCGCACTGTCAGATCTCCTCTCGCTGGCTGGGCAGACGGCAGCTCGACCCCTACGTCGCGACTCGTGCGCACCCTCACTAGCTCCTCCTTCTGCATTCACGGAACTTTGGTAGTAATTCAATTCAATTCAATTCAATCTATAATCAAATTTGTGTTACTTACCAGTGCCTGACCTCGGTGCGGAGCCTCGTCAGCTCCACTTTGCTCGGCCAATCGCCCCTCCAAAAGGCGGACGGCCTGTGACTCCGGCATCTGCCATTCACACTTCAAGGTTAGAATCAAATGAGGAATCCACCACCAAGGCTTAAGGTTAGAAGTTTCACTTACCACTCGTCGGTCGAGCCGGAGTCGCCCGACATTCGTGCCCGTAGTCCTCCATGTATGCTGAGCTATCGAGGAGGGCCGTCTGCCGCACCACCTGCTCACCGCCCCCACGCCAGTAGGCGACGGTGCTGCCATGCTCCGCTCCCCAGTCTCAGTCCTCAGCAAAGAACTGCCGGCGCGAATGTCCCTCTCTCCGAGGAAGGCACTCGATGGCCGGCTGGTGCCAGCCCAGGGTCCGCACCACCAGCTCCAGATACAACACCTCACACGTCCCGAGGCACAGTAAGAGGAGGTGGCGGTCGAAAAGGGGTCGGCCCGCCGCCACCGCCGGGTGCGAGGCGTCCGCCTCCCCCGCATAGGGGGTCCACACTACCTAAGAAAAACAAGAAAACACTGGTCAGTCACATTCATTAAATGCAGCAAACAATTGAAAGAATATAAGAGCTAGTTGAGATTTTCATACTTGCTCGTGCGGGTAGTGGTCGAGTGCGACCCGCACGTCTCCAGCCCTCCTGTCGGTGACCCTGGCGTCCGGGGCCACCTCCCACCTCGTCATGAGAGGCACCATTGTCTGACGCCCCTCTGCAAGTGTCCCGCACCCCATAGGGAAGCGCGTATACCCCCAGATCTGCAAGGCAGCAAAAAGAATGGTCAGTCAGGCAGTTAATCAATAAAAATCAATGATGAGCATTAAAAGAAATTTGTGTACCTGAAGGAAGGGGGTGAAGCCCCCGGTGCTCTGAGAACCAGCGAGTGCTGGGGAGAAGTGAGAAGAGGTGTCCCAGCATCGCGGCCGCCCAAGCGTACCACCCAGCCTGCTCCAAGTCCCGCAGCAGCAAGATGAACTTGCAGTTCATCTGCGAGGACTGTGTCACAAAAAGAAGTCGCCCGAAGAGGTAGGCGACGAAGATCCGGATGCAGTGCTCCTCGCTCCGGCCTCCCAGGTTCAGTGCTCCCCTCACCCCTGTGAAAAACTCCTCGAGAGTCTCCAGAGGCCCTCTCCTCCTGCCTCTCAGGCCCACCGCCTCCGACAACGATCCGAGCAGGATGCTCCGGATCGGTCTCCTCCTCCCCGCGACGAACTCCGGTCCCAACAGCTCCACTATATCATCATAATAATCACTCCGCTCCTGTCCCACTACCGGCTCTCCCTGAACCGGCAGTCCTGTCAGATACGCTACATCCTCCAATGTAGGTATCATGTGGCCCCAAGGCATGATGAATGCCTTGCAGTCCTCCTCCCATCGCTCCCTAAGAGCCTCAAGATATGGTACGTCCAAGTGAAATGGACGCACCAACAGTAAATGTCCAAATCCCATCCGGGCCACTCTAGTCTGCTGGGCCTCCGGCAACGCCCGGTACCATGCCCAGCACAAATCCCAAGTCACCCTGCTCCTCATGCGACCTTTGCCCTGCAGAGAACAAGAATATTTGACGTCAGCATCGATTGCCGTTAACCAAGTTGGCGTCAAGGGTTGCCGTTACACAAAGTCAGCGTCCATAGTTGGCCGCTTAAGTCTTCCGTCGGCGTCCGCCACCTTGCCGTCAAGATCACCTTAATGGCAAAGGGGGTGGCCGTTGACAAGATCTCGACGTCCACTAATGTGGACGTCAAGTTCCTGTCTAAACCGACAGAGCTTCCCCTATTTTCCCCCTTTCCACCGATTCTACAACCACACTCACATGGAGTTGTAGGGTCTGGAGTACTTACCCGGGGCGTCGGGGCATGTCCCCCTCCATTTCATCTCCCCCTTCTCCGGCCGTGTCTTCCCCCTCCGGGACGTCACCCACCGCCACCTCTTCCTCTTCCTCCGCCATAGTTGCCTCCATCTCCTCCTCTTCCTCCTCCGGTTGACGGTGGCCCCGGAGAATGCCTCGTTTCTCTCTCGTTCTCATCGAAATCTCGAGCAAGGTAAGTAGTGAAGGATTCGGGTTTTGCCTCTCCCGGCGCTTGGGAAGGTGAAATGGCGCCGGGAGAAAGCGTCGGTTCAAAAAAAGGGCATTTTTTGGTTTAACGTCAAGCGTTGGCAGTTTAACTTTTCTCGACGTCAACCAGTGGTCGCTGGCGTACTGTAGGCGTCCACCTGGTAGACGTCAATGTCTCTTCATTGTCAGACCTCGAAGTTTGGTAGACGGCCTTGTGTGGACGTCTACTTTGAATTAGACGGCCATCCTTGTGGACGTGTACTGATTTAGCGGCCATCGATGTGGACGCCAGCAATTCCGCACTCACTCCTCACAGCACACTCTTTTGAACCTTTTGAGGTCATTTCATTCCACACATTCCACAAGTCAAACAAATTCAAGTCAATTCAACACAAATGAAATCCACCTTTATTCATCTAATTTGTGTTACACTTATTGAAAATCGAAAAATTACATTATTTTGCCCTGCGGGCCATAAAGAAATCACAAGCAGGTGGGGCAAATGCTGTCATTAACTCTCTGTATTTCCAAATGTCCTCCCAGTTTTCCTGCACCGCCAAGCCCACTTTTCTGCTCACTGTATGCCTCGCCCAATCTTCATAGCCTTCTTCATCAGCTTCTCATTTCTTCCGGTGACTATCATGTCGATGCAGTTGGATGAGGTGGAAATTCCCCATGGAATCCCAAGCTGACAATGACACCGGTGTGCTGGTACACCACCATCCGATTAGCTCCAATCAGCCACAAATCTCTCCTCCCTGGTTCTTGCTCTAAACTCAATGGTTCTCATGAACAGTGGCCTCACAATGAATTCATCCATTCCCAAATATGCCAAATGATCCCTCCAGGCATCTCTGCTCTTCAAGTGTGCTATCACACACTTGATCTCATCTTCCGGCTCATACCATTCCCTGCTACAGTATACCGAACTCCGAAGGAAGATTCTAGAGGGGGTAGGTTGACTGTCAGCAAAATCAAATTTTAAATGAGCTTCCATCCATACCTGGAGCAGAAACAAACTCCCGCAGGTGCGTCCGCCTAGGCTCATTGTGGTGAGCGAACTATACAGGTGAGCCAGCACTGCAGGGGCAAGTGACTGCCCACGCCACAGCAGAGAAAGTACTCCAATGTGCTCGTAAAGGATGAAATCGCCGCTCGTGGGGAACAAGAATACCTCGGCCAGGCAAAGCATCAGTCCTCGCATTGCTCTCTCTCCGCCAATCTCCCTAGCATGCTGGATCAGCCACCAGGCCAGCCGGTCTAGGAAGATCCCGTGCTTGTTCGTCATCCTTAGCACTTCCTTCTTGTCCCGTATGATGTCTGCTAAAATCTCTTCCCACAAAAGAAGAGGAATGGCAGCATCGTACTCCAAACACCGTGTCCATCCCAGGAAAAGCTCCACCTCCTCCAGTAGCACGCTTGCCTCGAACGCCTGGAACACAAAAGTATGTGTGTGTGGGCCATCTCTCTATCAGCGCCCCAAAGCATCGAACCCCCACCACATATCTTTCATGTTTTTGTCTAGAACCACCATGAAATTCAAATTCCACATGCCACGAAGCCCCGCATGTCCAGCGTAATAGCGTTTACCAGATTCACAAGCCAGGAAAATGCCCGTACTTGGCCTTGGCTCGGGAATGCTGGGATCTCCTGAATGGGGGTGGGGTTTTTTGTAAGAACGCTGTTCGGGGCATTTTCAGCCCAGGAAGAAGCAGAAATAATCATTGCTTACCTCTCCGTTGGCCAGACGCGTGCTCAAGTGACCCGGAACTTCACTTAGAACTCCGGAGTTTGCGCCTGTGGATCGTCCGGTGAGGAAGAGGCCATTCACTGTGTTTTTCTGTCTCTCAGCTCTCTGGTTCACAGCAGAAGCAGGGAGAGACGGAGGTAGGAGACGGTAGAGTCCTTATGGACTCCCATCACCTATATTTTCGGCTTGATCCGCTGTCAGGTAGACGTCCATATAGGTGGACGTCAGTAATGTGTTAGCGGCAACATCAGTGGACGTTAACATAGTTACTAGCGACCATCGATGTGGAAGTTTACTCCCTGGATACTTTCAATGTTATTCTTTATATGGCCATCATCTTTTTATCTTGTGCTTCAAGTTTTTGCAGATATCTTAAGCACAAGCTGCGCTTCAAAAATTCGGAACGCTCATGCGACCTTGAGCGTTACAGGTATGTCTAACATAGGACCCCACCAGAGGCGAATAACTTGGCGACCGTGAACCTGAGTTCCCCTTCATCAAAAAACCATGATGGGTTTGCGATCTCTCAGTTATTCGTATGGCCTTTAGAATTTTCCTCTGGTCCTAACTTGCATTTTAGATAGGCAACCCACACCAGCATGCATCTTCACTGCTAACATTCTCTTACTAACACTCAAAAAAAAAAAGTGGTGATTTTCCTCGATCATATGATTGCTCCATGGCTCCCCCAGCTCAGGTAGCCTACCGGGTCCGCCTTTCATGACTATCCAAGTTGATATTGGGTCTTTGTTACTACTTTTCTCCACTTGTCCCACCGTGCATATCACAAATAGTCAACCAGCCTTATTTAGTTCATTTGAGCCTTCGCCGTCGCGAGCTTAATTCTGGACTTCAGGCTTTCCAAGCATGTGATTCCAGTTAGAATCTTTGATAATCCTTTGAGAGATCAACCAACTCCTTGTCTCTGTGACCTCCTAAATTCGGGACCGACGTCCTGATTAGGCCAGCGAGTCCACGAGCTCCGGTTATGAGACACTCATGATTCAACGTCATATTACAACTCCTTTGACTCAGACACACACAAACTAGTCAAAGTCCGACATGGCCATGCCAGGGACCCTGCCATTGGGTCGCAGTTGTAGTTACACGGGTAGATCACCCTTTTTCTTACCCCTATTTTGTCTCTCAGACGATACGTCATCTGTTTCTAGCCTGACTCTTTCGTTTGGTTCGCTAGAATTTCTATCCTCGGAGATGGCCCTTCCATAACTCTCCGCACCTTTGTTTACCGAGACACAACCTTTCAGTCCTCTCTGCTCCCCTGCAAGACCGGATGTCTCGGAGGGGCATTTTAGATGCGAGATTTGGCCCATCTCCCGCAGGCTCTTTTGGCCCATTAAGCCTCGTTTGACCATTTGTTGACCAGCCTCGGATGCCATGTAGACGGCAGCATCAATGGCCGCCGACTACTGGTTGGCGGCAAGCCCCTTGACGCTGACCAAAGTTGGCGTCCACCTCCATGGACGTCTGCATGGTGTTGGTGGCAATTGATCTTGACGTTAATATCGTTACCTGGTCTGCGCAACTACCCCGAGAATATAGCCCCCTAGCGCCTTTCTCTCGCCCATGCACCACATGGGACAGTTCCTAATGGGCAGATGGGCCACCTTGGCACCCCCTTGACCCAGTAAAAATCCTATGTGGCCTCTACCCATTGCTTGGAGCCTTTAGACTTGGATTGCCATGTGTACAAGTGTGTTTCTTCACACTTGAGCATCCAAGGCCTCTGAACTCCGACCCCACTGTCTATATAACAGTCCCTAGGGTCCTCTAAGCAGGGGGGGAGAGGTTGGACGTCCACATGCTGAAGCTTTGAGAGAAGAGAGAGAAAATCTTAGCCAACTTTCCACCACTCATCCTCTTCACTCTCTCCACACTTGGGACGTCCAGGAGGGTTGCTTTGGAGCTGGAGGATCCCTTGCAAGGAGCTACAACATCAACAACGAGGATCTACACCTCCTTCCCTCTCTCTTCTCTTACTTACTCTTTAGTTCATTTAAATGTTGCACACACCTTCCCACTCACTCTAGGCTCGTAGGTCCTCACCTACACACTAGAAGGGGTTTCCCAACCAAAAAGGAGGGAAGAAGGGTGGTCATAACATTTGGCCACCCCTCTTCTCAAGTCCGCAACGGGTACGGGACTCTCCTTTGGGTTATTTTCCCACGTTTTTGAGCTTTTACTACTCTTCATTAGTCTTATAGAGTTTTGTTTTGTGGCAGGAACAACCCGCAGAAGACTACGGAGCTCATCTCTTTTGGCCGGCCGAAGGAGGAGAAGACGAGGTCCCGTCTCAATCCGCTGCGCGAGGTGGCCACTTCAACGCGACCACATCACTCCTTGGGCACAGGTAAGGCCCTGGCGATCACCAACTCCCCTTCATTTCGCCTATTTTCCTCGTTCTCCTTCTAGTCAACTCAGTCAACTGGAGGGTCAACGTGGTCAACCAGTGACCCCTTCATCGCCAACGAGAATCCGGCGGCGTCCGTGAGCACTCTAGAGATCCAGTGACGGCGCGGAAACGAACTGTCTACAGCAGGCAGGTTTTTTTCATTCCACTAGGGGTCTAAGGCAAGGTGATCCTCTTGCCCCAGCCCTTTTTATCATTATGGAAAAAGCTCTCAGAGGTATTAAGAATCTAGTCCAAACGGTCTACTTACATCCTTATGCGGGTCCCAGACGTTGCCCACTGATCTCCCACCTTTTGTATGCTGATGATACTCTTGTCTTCACTAATGGGGGGATCTATAATGTGGAAAGATTGATCAACTTTCTTGATAGGTATTCCTCTTCCTCGGGTCAGCATATAAATTCTGCCAAAAGTACCTTCATGATATTAGAAAAGGCTCCTATTCAGGCGATTAACAAGATAAAAGCGGCTATTGGGTTTACCAGACAAAGTGGTCCCCTGGTCTATCTTGGAGTTCCTTTGCGTTCTGGAAGAGTTCTAGCTTCAGATTTTTAATTCATTACTTTAGAAAATAAATGGAAAAATGGCCTCCTGGAAACCCAGATTTATCTCTCAGGCTGGGAGAGTGACTTTAATCAACTCGGTGTTGGCTTCCATTCCAGTTTACTTGGCTTCCTCTTCTTTAATCCCCATTAGTGTTATCAACTACATTGAAAAATATTGTGCTGCCTTTTTTGGAATGGTACTGATGGATTGAGAAGACGCCATTGGGTTGCTTGGTCTTCCATTCAGCGGCCTATAGCAGAAGGCGGGTTGGGTGTGTGCAATCTTAAGCAGGTGCAAGTTGCTTTGGCGGTTAAATTTATCTAGAACGTTTACCATGGCTCCTCCCTCTAGGCTTTGTATGCTAGAAATCGATTCCTCCTGGGCGGAAGTCAATAAGTGCACGGGCATTCTGGTATCTCTTCCAGAACTTGGACTGTTGCTCTGAAATAGTCCAAGAGAACACGAGATGGGTTCATGGGAATGGTCAATCCATTGATATTTATCAGATATTTGGCTTGGAGAAAGACCTCTTGCTGAGCTCCTGAATCTTCTTATGAAGGGAATAGTGTGACTCTTCAGGAGGTTATTGCTAATGCTAATCACCCCATACGATCCCTTCTTCCTACTACTATTCTCCAGGGGGTGTCTCTCAATGAGGATACTGATAGATGTGTCTGGGGCCTTCTCAGAATGGTCAATTTTCTGTTAAATTTGCTTACAACTTGGTTCGGCCTATGGGTGTTCAGATATCTCCTCTCAAAAAAATTTGGCACAACTACTTTTATAGAAGAGCTTCAATATTTTGTTGGAAGATCATTAACAGAGCTGTTTCTATGGATCAAAGAATTATTGAAACTGAAATTCAAATGGCTTCATGCTGCTCTTGTTGCACATCCCTTAAAGTTGAAGATTTGGACCATTTATTCATCAATGGCGATCTGGCTGCCTCCCTTTGGAATTGGTTCCTTCCATTTATCAACTCCAAGTTCCATCTACACACTCACATTACGGTAAGGATATGGAGCTTCTTGACTATTACGAATACCAATACTCCTTTTGGTTTCATCTCCTTGCATTGCCTTCTTATTATGCTTTGGGAGATTTGGAAGGGGAGATGTGGAGCTAGATTTGAATCTAAAAAATTTGCTGCTGGGACTGTGATCAATAACATCAAAGCTATGGTTGCCCACTCTCTTGCAAATCACCTGTTCAAAGTCGCCCCCTCCTCTGAAGAACTTCAGCTTCTTCAATGGTATGGTTTCTATCCGAAGTCTTCTAGCAAGCAATTAGAACTCATCTGGTGGATCCCTCCTATTCTTCATTATTGCTTGAGTGTGGATGGCACTAGTAAAGGACATTCAGGTGATTGTGGAGGTGGCGGTTGCATCCGGGATAGGAATGGAACTGTGTTGGTGGCTTTTGCTCATTTCTATGGCCATGGGAATAGCATGATCGCTGAAATCAGAGCCCTTTCTGATGGCCTTCGCCTTGTTGACAACCTTGGTTTTCGGATTTCAATGGTTCACTCAGGCTCTATGGCGCTGGTAAACTCCTTCAAATCAGGGAAGTGTCCTTCTTGACAAGCTTATAGATGGTGGCGGGTTGCTGAGGTTCTCATCCACACGAAGAATTTTGTGTTACATCATGTATACCGTGAATCAAATCAGGTGGCGGACTCTTTAGCAAACTATGGTGTTTCGTCTAAGGTTAACCGGGTGTTTTGGGGACCTGGTTGCGTCCCTCACATGTGTAAAGGCCCCATCCTCCTGGACAAAACCGGTCTCTTTCATATTAGACTTCTATGACTGGCTAGTCCTCATGTACTTTATTTCTTACAACTATAATATATTTTCCGGCCTAGGTTCTTCACTGGTGGAGTGGATCCATTCTCCCCCCCTGAGGGAGGGTGCACTCTCCCAATCCTAGAACCTGAGGACCATTTTTTAATAAAAAAAAATTAAAAAAAATACAACTACCTGGGGCATACCCCGAGGGAGCACAAGCTCACACAACACAACTAACTCTACTGTTGGTGGTAAAAGTCTGTCACAACACCTCCACAAGTCACACAAAATGGCAAGCCCTGAAAAGAACTATAGGGGAGTGAGCCTCAACAAGTCACAGGCTCAGTAGGGACCACCCAAAAAGAACACAACAAATTGAAGAGACCTCAACCCTGAAGGGTCTCACTGGCAATACTAATAGCCAAATCATAACATGCTCACACCAAATCATATTTAACAACAACTAAACATAGTTACATTAGCTAATACAAATCTCGGAAAGGAAAAGGGACAACAGGTCGCGTTCATAACCTGAACGCGACGGGTCGGCCTGTCGCGTTCAGAATGTGATAGAGGGCTCCGTTGCCTTCATAGGCAGGAACTCTAATCCGGGATGCTCTCCCCGGATCACCCCCACAAACCATGCAAAACCACTTTTAAATCCATTTTTCATGCTTTACTCAATACCCTAGCATGATATCTAATGTTCTTTAAGTGATTAACAAGCTATACATGCGTCACATGCGATTCACAACATGAAAACGGGTAGAATCTCCCTACCTTCGTGAAGAATGCGAAAACCAAACACAGCCCGGCGTCTCCCCCGCTCCGCGCGACGTCCTCCCGGTGAGACCGCGCTGAAAATGACTCCCAAACACCAAATCGCCCGAGATCCCCACAACAATTCTTCCCCCTGGCCAAACAGAGCTCGCTTAGCTCTGTCTCGCCGACATGGGTTATGAACTGTTTGCAGTTAAGAACGCGACATACCCCTTCGTCGTGACCTGAATGTGACAGAGTAGGGCGTCGCCTTCTCAAGGCCGACGTTAGCATGCTGCCCAGCGCGCGACACGCGGTGCGCATGCAGACGAAGACCGCATCTCGGTCGGTAAGCAGAATGCACCACCAGGGCCGTCGTGTTAAGAATGCGACGCCAGGCTCTATCATGTTCATAGATAGAGAACTTGTGAGCGCTTTGGGCCCAACCTACCGGCCCACAAAGCCTCACAACCTGTGGAAACACCTGAAACACAGAGCAATAGGCCACACACTGGCCACCAAACCCGCTAAGCAAGGATCCACGTAGATCTGAAAAAAAATGCTCGACATTACATTACTATCACCTAAAAAGGAATGTCATCCTTGACATTCAAAACAAACCATAATAAGTCAGACTATCACCTAAAAAGAAACAAAGCCATATACAGAACAAGTAGGATACACTTTCTCTGCATCTGCCTTTCCAATCATCTGCGCTAATTGAATCTACTCATTTCGTGCCTGTTTCATTCAGTTACTAATCTGACTCACTTTACTTTTCAACCGTAAGCAATTCTATCCTGCTTTTGGCGCTTTATCTCCTTGGACTCAACCTATTTCCACATTTTCCTGGTTGTGTTTGCAATATTTCTTTCTGGGCCACTTTTCTTACTTGAAATTCTTTATCATGTACTGACATCCTTAAGTGCTCAACCCTATTAAAACCACATTTAAAATCTCAAATTTCTCGGTGCCTTTCCATTATCTGCTTGTCACTGCTAATTATCACTATGCTTTCTCTGTAATCACATTCTCAACTGTTTACTTCTTGAAACAATTTACATTACTATCCTTGATCTTCCTGCCTCTTTTTGTCATTTTGCACAAGCTACCTTAACTCGTATCTGACTAAGAACCTCTACCTTTCTACTCAACTGTGCATAAACCTTAAATTTTCTTTTTAAATTTGGTAACTTGCAAACATTGCTTTCCATGCTTCCGCTGCACCACTCTGATTACACCGGATATTTGACAAAATATTTTATACACTCTGCTCTCTTTATTGCTTTCATTATTTTCCATTTGCACTATTACTCTAACTCCAACTGGACTCAATTCTAACTTTACTGGCTTCTCAAATCATCTTATTTATTCACTTAATATTGGAAGAGAATACTGGTTTTTTATCTACTTTTCTTACATTTTTATTCTGGTTGTGCCACTTACTTAAATTCTGAATCCTGTCATATCACTATTACCATATCTTGCTTTAAGTCATATTCTCTAGCTGACATTACACTTCCTTTATCACATGAATACACTGTTCAACTAATTCTGCTCATATCCTGTCTTCAACTATATCTGTGCCACACTGAATTCTAAATCTACTTTATCCTTTATATACTTTCCTTACTTCAATTAACATTTTCTGAGTAACTCAAGAAATCAAATTCATAATTTTCCAAGATATCCATTCTCATTACTGTGATATTGTACTTCCTTATCGGGAAACAAAACTTGCTCAATTAACTCTATACTGCACATACTCTAATATTTGTCTTCACCTTTACCGAAGTCTTTCTCTATTTTATGACGTCTAATTCAAAATTCTTTACTGTTAAATTGATCATACTTTAATCTGCTCGTTATTCTTTAACTGATCTACTGTGATTTTTACTTCAAATTCTGGAAATATTCTTATAATAAAACTCTTCTACTCCTCTGAATTACTTACTGTACATTTCCACATAAACTCTTATTGCACATCTCTTAAACCATCTATCGTCATTCTATAACCTGGCACATTCTTTCTTCATCTGGTTATTAATACTAAACTTTACTGCCAACAGCATAATACCATTTTTTGCAAAGTATTTTTCTTAATTATTTTGCTAACTGACTAATCCCACTATACCATTTACACTGCAATTCTTCTTATTTATACAATCATCTTTCTTTAAAATACTGCCATAGATTGATTCTGAAACCAATCTCTTTAAGTATAATTACTTGCTTTGCCTAATTTCTTTATTCCACATTACCGCTTTACTGCCAAATACAAACAATTTCACTATTATAGCACATTCACAAATATCCATTCACAATCCACCTTACTGTTCCTCTCAATTCGATATTCTTTAACTGCTTCTCAACTAATTCATTTCTTTCTATTCTGACTTACACAATCCTAATTTATTCCAAGTATTCATAACGTCAATTTCAATTTTTGTTTGACACAAACTTTACCTCTCTATTTCTACAAACTGTACACAACTACTAAGCATCACTAATCTTGTCTTCAACACTGTAATTCTTTACAAATCATTCTGTGAAATCTTCACAAACTGCCACTTGCTAAATGAATATCTTTCTTGTAACATTCTCAGAAAAGTCCAACTACACACTGTTCTTCATTTACTCTTTCTTTACCCAACTGGTCACCTCAGCACATACTTATATGGATCTCTATATCAAATTTCCCATTATCATCATTACTCGCAACAACATCATTCATAAACTCTTTACTGCAACCGTATCTAATCACAAAGCATTCTTAATCTGACTTTCACAATTTACTGCTCCTCGAGTTACCAATTCCTTATCTGGAGCTAATCTACCTCACTTAATTATTCCAAATATTTCCATATCACCAATCACATTATTATCTCAACTATTCCTTAACACTTATTAACACATATTTCAAACACAATAATTATCTCTGCTAAGGTTCTCAACCATAATTCACACACTGAACAATCCTTATCACACTGTTCTATTCCTCATTATAACGTTGTTCCCTCTACTATTCCATCATATCATTACCTTATACCTATCTCTGCCAACTCTGTACCCTATTAAAACACGTTCACTGAATTCCATAACTGAATTCACTAATCCCTTCAATTTCTATAACTGAAAACCTTTAAATAACCACACTTTAACTGCAACTGGCACACTAATGTAACCACTCAACTTATACCATTAACTCACCATTTCTATGCCATTACTAACAACTGCCAGGTATGTAAACAATCATACACATTTCACAAACTGGGTTTCCTCTAACCACATCTTCTCTCAGCCATTACCAATAACTGCCACACTTATAAAAACAAACACACAATTCACATGATAAAACTCACGTGAAAACCACTTTAAACCACATAAAATCGTAGACTTACTACCAGCAGTGGACATTAAACCATGTCTTGGGATATTGTAACCTCAATGTCTTTTCATATTCTAACTAGACTATTGCTCTGATACCAACTGTGACGGCCCTGGATATCTATGCCCAATAACGCTCTATATTCAGATCCGCCTCCCGCGAACAGACCGAAGTCACGCAAGGGATAGCTCGTACACGTGTCCAGTAAGAATATAAAAGACAATCACAACAGTATAAGACACACGAAAGTACATGTGCTCATACCTGTATATGTAACAATTTATAATTGTCTCAATACATTATTACATGTCTAATTAAAAAAAAATACAACTACCTGGGGCATACTCCGAGGGAGCACAAGCTCACACAACACAACTAACTCTACTGCGGGTGGTACAAGTCTGTCACAACACCTCCGCAAGCCACACAAAATGGCAAGACCTGAAAAGAACTATATGAGAGTGAGCCTCAACAAGTCACAGGCTCAGTAGGGACCACCCAAAAAGAACACAACAAACTGAAGAGACCTCAACCCTGAAGGGTCTCACTGGCAATACTAATAGCCAAATCATAACATACTCACAGCAAAGCATATTTAACAACAACTAAACATAGTTACATCAGCTAATACAAATCCTGGAAAGGAAAAGGGACAACAAGACTAGCACACCACCACTAGTCCGCCCATCAACTGTAAAACCTAGGCCACATGCCTCATAGGCAAATCACTACAACAACTGGTTGCCTAAGCTACAAGCCTCACAGGCAACTTACCCACGTAGGGTAACAGGACTGGCATCAGCTAGCCAATCCAACTCATACGAACACCTCCCATCAAGATATAATCGAAAGCTTATCCGAAGACGAGTAAAAACACAGCACATGGAAGGTCACTCCACAGACCTCCACAGAACACAAGTCCACCTCAACACTTGAAGGGACTGGTACATGAAGTATCACAATACAAAACTACCCGTGAAGGGTACAGGTACCTACTACCACGAGGTACCACATCGGAACCATAACCAAAACTGTGCCACCACTAGGGCACACCACAACAGGTAAAACCTCAACCAACCTGTCACACACACAAGCCACCACCAGTGGCAAAGCACAAGTCGGAAAGGAACGACGCCACCACATGGGAACGGACTACTGGTTCATGACGCCAGTATCCAACTCAGACAACACAACACAAGAACTACCTCCCAGTCTCATAGCCACGGACTACTCAGTCCAGCTACCGCTCCACAAACACCAAAGTAAGTCAACCAACTGTGGAGACCAACCAACACCACACCTGCAGGTCACACACCCTGCAGGTCCCATGCCTAGCACTTTTATGGACTCTGACCCGAGCTCCCTAAAGTGAGGCACTGGAAACACAGGACTAGCTGGGGCCCAGTACGTCTACTGGTGTCCGTACCCCCAACCACAAGCGTGCTACAAGCGACCAAACACAAACACTCTCACGTCGCTGCCCTATGTCGTCTTTCTCTTAGCCGGACGTACAACTCAAACACAGGAGTGAGGGTGTCCAGGACAGACGACACAGACCTCAACGGTACACACAGTATCGGGACAAACCTGGAGCACAATGTGCCTGGCTCACACAAAACCTGGGGTACCCAACTGAAGAGGCATTCCGGAATAGGCGTCGGACCACCACACTCGGCTAGCACACAAACCACATCAGTCACTTAACACCTCGGTGAAACATATAACATGATACATTAAATACGATTGGCTTATCACCAGTCACCATGTGACCTCCAAGCTAACCGACACCAATACATACTTAAATCACAATAATATATAACAATCACTTAATAACCAAACAAAAGACATTAAAGACCAAGGCTAGGTTCATGCTGGAACCTCACTGCCCAACCATCACAAACTAACCACAGAAGTTATATTACGATAAACACAATGTCGAACTACTTGCCATGCACACACAAACCACATGCACGACACTCAAACCACGTAAACACCACGTGAACGACACGTGAACCGCATGCTAACAACGTGAACAACCCACTAACTCCATGAACAACACACTAACCATGTAACAACACGCTCACTTAGTGAGCAACACGCTTGCCACGTAAACAACACGCTCGTGGAGCGCTACAGGTGCCAATGCACCGCTTACCATTGCCATGCACATCACTTTAACGATAATCGAATAATCGTACCATTAAAACATACACAACAAGTTCTCTCGGCTGTGGCCGCGACAGAGGGAAGTGTCGCCTTCTGAACGCGACACCCCAATAAGTCGTGTTCACAACTTGAACGCGACGGGTCGGCCTGTCGCATTCAGAACGTGACAGGGGGCTCCGTCGCCTTCACAGGAAGGAACCCTAATCCGGGATGCTCTCCCCGTATCACCCCCACAAACCATGCAAAACCACTTTTAAATCCATTTTTCATTCTTTACTCAATGCCCTAGCATGATATCTAATGTTCTTTAAGCGATTAACAAGCTATACATGCGTCACATACAATTCACAACATGAAAACGGGTAGAATCTCCCTACCTTTGTGAAGAACGCAAAAACCAAACACAACCGGCGTCTCCCCTGCTCCGCGCGACGTGGCGAGACCACGCCGAAAAATGACTCCCAAACACCAAATCGCCCGAGATCCCTACAACAATTCTTCACCCTGGCCAAACAGAGCTTGCTTAGCTCTGTCTGGCCGACCTGGGTTATGAACTGTTTGCGGTTAAGAACATGATGTACCCCTCCGTCGTGACCTGAACGCCACAGAGTAGGGTGTCGCCTTCTCAAGGCCGATGTCAGCATGCCACCCAGCGCACGACACATGGCGTGCATGCAGACAAAGACCACATCTCGGTCGGAAAGCAGAATGTGACCACCAGGGCCGTCGCATTAAGAACGCGACACCAGGCTCTGTCGCGTTCACAGATAGAGAACTTGTGAGCGCTTTGGGCCTAACCTACCGGTCCACAAAGCTCACAACCTGTGAAAACACCTGAAACACAGACTAATGGGCCACACACTGGCCACCAAACCCGCTAAGCAAGGATCCACGTAGATCCAAAAAAAATTGCGCGACGTTACAAAGAAGCTCCACGGTCTCGTTTGAAGTGCTCCTGCAACAAAGAAGACTCTATTAGACTTTAATGAAGTGTAGTAAACGTCCAAAATGAAAAGAAAAAAACCTAAAGGAGAGCCCTGTACTGGTTGCGGGCTTGAGAAGAGGGGTGGCTAAATATTATGACCACCCTTCTTCCCTCTGTTTTTGGTTTGGAAAACCCCTTTTAGGTGTGTAGGGATGCGCACTACATACCTAAAGTGTGTGTGTGTGAAGTGAATAGCATGCAAGACTGGAGAAAGAAGAAGGGAAAGAGAAGGAGAAGAGGGAGATGATCCTCTTTTGCAGGCGTGGATGACTGCTTTGTGGGCTCCTCCAGCTCGTGGTGAAGCCTCCTAAATGCTCCAAAGGTTGAGGGGAAGAGAGGAAGCAAGGATGGAAGCTCTCAAGGTTTTGTCTCTCTTCTCTCAAAGTATCAAGGCATGGGCTCGTCCAGCCTCTCCCCCCTCACTTAGAAGGCTAAGGAGTGACATATATAGACAGTGGGGGCGGAGCTAGGGAGCCTAGGATGCTCAAGTGTGAGAAAACACACTTGAACATGTGGCAATCCATGTAGAAAGGCTAGACCAATGAGAGGGGGCCAAGTAGGACTTTTACTGGGTTAAGGGGGTGCCAAGGTGGCCCATTTGCCCGTTAGGAATGGCCCCATGCATTGCATGGGCGAGAGAATGGCGCAAATGGGCTATATTCTCAGGCAGGTTCGTAGACCAAGTAAATCCAGGTTGACGTCAAACGATGCTGCCGCCAACCCCATGCAGACGTCAACATGTGTGGTCGTCAACCGAAGTCGACGTCCAGGGGCCTTGCCATCAACATGGAGTCAGCGGCAATCGATGTTGACGTTAACATGGGATCTGAGGAAAGTCAACAAGAAGTCAAACCAACCTTATCGGGCCATGAACCACGCGGGGATGGGCCAAATCTCACATCTACAAATGCCCCTCCGAGACATCCGATCTTGGAAGGGAGCGAAGCAGACTGAAAGGTTGGTGTCTCGGTAAACAAAGGACACAAAGATTTGATGAAAGGACCATCTCCGAGGATAGGAATTCTAGCAAGCCACATGAATGATTTAGGCTAGAAACAAGTGACGAATCATCTGAGAGACAAGTGTGAAAAGAGGGAGGGTGATCTACCTGTGTAACTACAACTGCAACCCAACAATAGGGTTCCCGGCATTGCCAAGTAGGACTTTGACTAGTTTTTGGTGTTGTCTGAGTCAAAGGCGTTGTAATATGATGGTTGAATCAAGGAAATCTCACAACCAAAATCCGTCGAGACCCGCTGACATAATTAGGACATTTGTCCAATCAAGGGGTTGTGAAGACAAAATGGATTGATTGTACTCTCAAAGGATTATCAAAAAATTCTAACTAGAATCAATGTTTGGAAGGCTAGAAGTCTAGAATTAAGCTCATGACTGGCGAACGGTTCACATGAACTCAATAAGACTGATATGATAACTTGTGATATGCCCGGTGGGACTGTTTGGGATTGCTTGAAGAAATGAGCAACAAAGACCTGATATCAGCTTGGATATTCAAGAAGGTGGTGCTGACTCAGTTGGCCACTTGAGCTGAGTGCCACGCAGCGATTGAGGAAAATCTCCATTTTTTTTTTAGTTAGTAAGAGAAGGTTAGCAGTGAAATCCTAAATGCATATTGGTGTGGGTTCCCTATCTAAAATGCAAGTAAGAACCAGAGGAAAATTCTAAGGCCTTACAAATAACTGAGAGATCGCAAACTCGTCATAGTTTTTGGTAAAGGGGAACTCTGGGTTCACGGTCGCCAAGTTATTCGCCTCTGGTGACTAATTCTATGTTAGACATACCTATACAACACTCAAGGTCACATGAGTGTTTCCGAATTGGACAGGTCTCCTGTGCTTAAATATCTGCAAAACAACTTGAAGCACAAGATGAGAAATAATGGCCATATGAACAATTAAGTTTGGAACTTCTGCCGCGGTGGACGTCCAGATCGATTACGGTCAACATACCGTTGACGTCAACACAGTAGGCCATCTACCTCGGTAAATGTCCACCAATTGTACTGTCAACAGTAAACCGACGTCAAACGATGTTGACGCTAACCTGTCAGTGGATTAAACCGAAAAAGAATAGCAATTGGGAGGCCATTAGATATGTACATGATACAACTAATGGTTTTTTTTTTTTTTGAGTTGGCAATTATCTTTAGACAATGAAAGAGCGCGAGGCTAATGAAGTAAAGGAAAATTGGCCTAGCAAAAATATGGAGATTCTTCATGGCAATAACCATTGCTCCTTGTGAACAGATTAACATGAAGTGTGCTTTTAAAAAGGGAGTTGTCGTCCTCAACAAAAACTTGTCCTTCAAACACCTCAAAGGTTTGGAATCCTCAAGGGAGAAAGGAATGTTGCCCAGCTAGCAAGCTCAAAGGAGGGGTGAATGGGATTCTTTAAAATTGGTTATTTAAAACCTGTCCACAAAAACGTTCACACAACAAGCACTTCGATGATTGTTAGCATTAGTGAAAAGTAAACAATAAACACAAAGCAAGCAATCACACTACACAAGATTTTATCCTGCTTTGGACCTCCTCTCCACTGGAGTCCTACGTCCAGTCCCTGAGCAACAACTCAAGATTCACTACCTAAGGGTACAGTCCCCCTCAAGGACACTTGCACACCCAGTCACAGCTGGTCTTCTCTTCACAACCCGAACAGGAATACAACACCCTTGAACCCTCCAGGTCTTCCTTCAACATGAAGGGAAAGAACACCCTGGAACCCCCAAGTCTTCCTTCAACACGAAGGGAATAACACAAAGTTGTGTTCAAGGGATGATACGCCCCTAGACCAAGCAAATAGCACAGTGCTTGATCCAAAGCGAAGACTGAGATGAAAGATCTACAAAGAAGAACACTCTCAGTTCACAAAAGCTCTCTCAAGGTTCTACACTAGATACAGAGAGCTAAGAGCAACAACAAAATGATGGAGTGAGACTTGAGCTCTTCTATGGTGCTTGCTAATTTTGAATTCTCAAGATGTATGTCTTCACGTAGGCACCAGTCTTCTATTTATATCTTCTTTGAAAAATGTAGCCGTTGAAGTATCTGTTGTCTCTATGTTCCAAAAACGTTAGACTGCATGGCTTTCCTTTGCAGTCAACGGTTCTTTGCGTTCCATGCACGTAAGAAGAAAATCCTTCTTGATATTCTCCAGCTTCTACTTTATCCAACGTTGTATAGAGTCGTGTTGTCAGAGACCTGCACACATTAAATGCTAAAACGTAGACAGCTAAGCTGTCTCTTGTTGTCAGTGAACGTTAGAGTGAGAATACATAAAAATAGAAATTCCATTCTGTCTTTTCGATAAGATATTACATGCAAAAGCATAAGAATAGAAGATATCTGGACATGCATCGTGCAGAGAAATGTACGGTTATATTTAATGCATGGATAAAAGAGAAATACGCGGGATGACTTTGACTTGTCAAGATATTTGAATATCAAGTTGTTATAGCTCATGAAATCGATATGAACATGACTTATAGAATCGTTGTGTGAATGAGTCATTGTTCATGTGAATCGTTGTACGTTCATAACCAAATCGATATACACACAAATCGTTATATACTCATAATAAAATCATTATGACAGTGTAAGCAAATCGTTATGAGCAAGTCATTGTGAACAAATCGATATATTTACCAAGTCGTTGTTGTAACTTGTCGAATCGATGTAAATACCAAATCGATGTGAAACTTATCGAATCGTTATGAGAGCAAACTGTTATGCTCACTTACGAGGTCGATGTGAGATTGAAATCGTTATACTCACTTATCGAATCGTTATGAAACAAAATCATTGTGAGAGAAAAATCGTTATACTCACTTGTCGAATCATTATGAGAGTAAATCGTTATGCTCACTTATGAAGTTGTTGTGAGATTGAAATTGATGCGATCACTTAGCGAATCGTTCTAAGATCGAAATCGATGCGATCACTTAGCGAATCATTCTGAGATCGAAATCTATGTGATCACTTAGCGAATCGTTCTGAGATCGAAATCGATGCGATCACTTAGCGAATCGTTCTGAAATCGAAATCGATACGATCACTTTAACGAGGATGAAATCAATAGAGGTAAAGAAATCGTTATGAAATTATGGAATCGATATGAGTAGAAGTCATTATGTCTTGAAAGCAAATCGTTTAACATTTAGAGAAATCAATGTGTACTTAGAAAATTTATGTGCACTGAACTTTAAATATTACAGGATGAAGATACTTACTAGTTTTTCTTGATCTTTCGAGATTCATTTCCTGTGCTCAAATCTCATGGAAACCTTGTTAGATTAACCTTTATTTTAGTTTTGTTAATCACCAAAATAGATATGTAATTTATCTAAATTACATGGGGATAAGCTGATCATCAATCTCCCCCTTTTTGGTGATGACAAAACATAACAAAATTCATAGATGTTCATGAAATAAATTTCTGTGAATCCGCAGAAATAAAATGAGAAATGTATTTCAGAAACACTAGATTTCTCTCCCTTTTTGTCATTAAGTAAAAAGATATCATACGAAGACAAAGAAGAAAGGAGAAAAGATAAGGAGATGAAAGAACTTTTCTATTGATCTTGAGGGGTTACAGGGAGGTAGAAAGTAGGAGACAGAAGAGAGGCATGCTGCTGAATAATGGTCAAAGCCTTGCGTTCCTGCTCCTCAAAATAGGCCAGAAAAGCCCCAAAAGCAATAGAATAAGATGACCCCATGTCAGGAAGCATTCTTTTGATATGAAGTTGACGCTGACCATCTATAAAGGTGCCACACTCATCTTTTCCAAGAGAGGCCTTGAAGGAAATGAAAGAGCCAAAACTGGCAAACCGAAGAAACTGGTTGATCTTGATGGGGTAGTGGATCTGATGCTGCATGAGATCATTCTTCAAGGCCACAAAAAGTTTGTAACGCTCTACCCATTGAGCATAGGGTTCTTGAACCAAATTGATGGAATTTAAATCCAAAAATACTTCAGCTGAGAGAGTAGGCTTGCCTGCCTTAAACAAGGAACTGTTCAAAGTTGCCAGCTGAAGGGCAGACTGGTTGTAATGTTTTTCCCAATCGAAGGGAGAGAGCCTTTCACTTTCAGATAGAAGAGGGGCAAGAACCTCAGAAGTGATATGGCCTAGGTGAAATTCCCGGAAGAGGAATCTTTGGAAGGAAGGGAGATGACCTTACTGAGCTGAGATTCTTCCCATTACGTGAGAAAATCTCTCAAAGATAATAGGACCAACTGAGGAGTCCATGACCAAGGAATGCAGTTTTGGGAGAAACACACTGTCTGGTATTTGCAGGGTAGCGAAATCCACTTTGAAGGAACAGTTAACTGGACTTTCAACTTTAAGTAATGCAACGGCTCCCTGGAATTGACCCAACTGAATTTCAGGCAACTTGTGAAGATAACGATAGTCATTGAAGAGCTGGAAGTACCGGATGAGTTTTACTTCCTTTTGAATGAAGGGTGCCTAGGTAGACTTGTGATGAATGACAAACCACTCAGAGAGAGTGAGTGGGTGACCCCGAGGTGGAAACCGATCTGACTTTGCAAGTAGAAACTTCCTGTAGAAAGCCTTGTGCCCCTTGGCCTACTGATCTTCAGACTTGCATTCAGCCATTTGGAAGATTTTGGATTGACCAGCTTTTGAGATGTGGCAATAGGGAAGGACAACATTGAGGTGATCAGTTAGATTGAAAAAAGGAACACCAAAAATGGTGGCAAGGATACACTTTTGGAGATATTCACAATAGATTGGTTTCCTTCGATTGTCAACAATGAGGGAAAACTAAAGAGGAGGAAATTTGGGAAGAGCAAGAGTGTTGGAGAGTTTCCTCTTTTAGAAGAAGGACTAGAAGTAAGAGTCATTCTGTGGACATGAGAACCAACTTCCAGGACTGAGCGGATTGTGGTAATTTCCAACTCATCCTCGAATTTCTTGAGAAATGGACCTTCAAGTTGTGCCTTCAGATATAAAGGTAACAAAGGAGGGAGGAGTAGGAGGATGAGAAATGACTGATGGGTAGAAGAAGGTTGATGGATGGTCCAGCTGAGAAGGACCAGAGGAGGATGAGGCTCCAGCTGAGGAGGAGGCTGGAGGGTTTTCAATGATAGGAGAAGGTGGAGGAATGGATGTAGAGATGCCAAGAGATGAGGAGGATTCAGAAAGAAATGGTGTTGGAGATGAAATGGTGCGAGACATGGGTTGTTTGAAAGGGATAGGTGCTGGTGGTGCTGTGGAGGAGGATGGTGGTGAAGGAGGGGCCGGAGTTGCAAGAGGAGAAGGATCAGGGGCTTCTGGAGCTATAACTGGCTCTTCTACTCTTGGAATCTCACCATCGGAAAACCACTGGCCCTGTTGGCCCAGAAACATCTCTATTGGCCCTGATGGCCTAGTCTTTACAGCTTCAGCATGATCCTACACTACAGTTGCTACCTCTTCAACACCTGTGGCCCGGATGGCCCTACTGGTTCTTCTGAAATTGGCCCTGATGGCCTAGCATCTTGTTGCCTGGCCTTTGAAGGCCCAGAACTGTGGACTGGTTCTGCAGGAGAAGGAGCAGGAGGGCATTGTGGACTACGCTCTCACCAAATCTGCAAGTGCGGCAATAGAATCTTTAATGCTAATAAGCTCACTTCTCACCCATCTAACTGCATTTCTGACCATGCCCATCTCCTTAACTGAAGTACTCTGGCTTATAAAGATAGAAGCAATGTCAGATTGCATAGAGCATAGAATTTTCCCTTGTTCATCCATTCTTTCAATAAGAGGCTTCAAATTGATTTTCAACTTCTTTTGCCTCAGCCTTCAATGTGGCTTCCTGGTGAGGAGGGGAATCTCTGGAGCTACTTGTTTCCCCTTTTTGCTTACTCTTGCAACGGGCTCCACAAAACCATCATTGTCATCATCTGAGACACTCTCCACAATGCCTTCTTGAAATTCATCTACAGGGGCATTGGTAGTGTGCTCCCCCTGGATTTGTGCTTCCTTCTCAAATGACTGCTCCCCCTCAATAGGAGCATCCTCCATAGGAACATCTGCAATGTGGCCTGATGCCACAACCTCTGGAACATTTTCTTCTTGCTCCCCCTGGCTGGGAATGGATTCCAGCACACTTCTAAGAATAGATGCCACAATTGAGGTGGGGTTGATAGCCTCTGAAGCTCGCTCAACTGGCTCAAATTTCTTGAGGAATATCCTCAATCTGGCTTCCAATGATCACTGATTCTTCTGCTCTGACCCTACTGCTGCTGCATGTTCCACTGCAATTCTGAACTGATAACTTCTTGATGTTGCTCTTGAACTTCTGGTCTGCTGGTACTTCTGCTGCAACTGCTGCTTCTCCTACCTCTTCTTGGACTTCTTGGGCTTCGCCAATAATGGCTTCACCCTCAGCCACTGAGGTCTTGGTCCACACACCATTAACCATGAGAATCCACTCTTCTTCAAGTTTCTGCTGCGAATAGCTTGCCCATCTTTCTGACACTGCTCTAGACAAATTAATGCCAAATGTTGAAATACCTTGGTGAGCAGATGTGCATATGGTAGGAACACATTTAGCTTGCTCTTCTTGTCCCAAACCTGAGCAGATGAAAACTTTATCCTTTCTATTATAACCTCAGCCATGTTTATGCTCTGGTTCTGGATAGCCCAGAACATCATATCGGAGTCCGCCTTAGTACAAGTCGAAAATGTGGCACTCATTGAGATCAATATTTGGCAAACAATGAAATGTAGAAGACGGTTGAATGCGTTCAGCTGGTTGATGTCAATCTTCCCATCCTTCAGTTTGTACTCGGGACTAACAATCCCTAATCCTTTCGCCTGGATATCCACAGTGTGAACCCCACTGTGACCGGTGGTGCAAACTCCAAATAAAGATTCCAAAAGCTCATAGGTAATATTAATCGGGGTTCCTTTGACAGTGGATGTCAAGGACCCGTCCTCCTCAGTCTTCAAACAAACGTAAAATGCCTTCACTAGGTCTGGATAACTCACCTCTGACAGAGTTGCCATCTTTGTCCATTTCATCCTCTCCATTGTTGCAATGATGCTGCCATTCCATTATTCTGCAAGTCTGCAACGTCCACTGCCTTGTTGCCACAGACCTTAATCTTCACAGTGGTATACCTCTCTTGCTGCTCGGCGGTAAGAAATGCAACTCCATAGCCCCCGACGTTGCCGGATACACCAGACGCAGCCATGGATTTGAATGGGGAAAGTTTTTGGATGATTGGAATGAGGAATGGAGCAGAAGCCCTCAAGAAATTTCTCACGGGAAGGAGTTGGAAGCTTTGAAATCCCAGAGAGTCGATAGGGTATCGCCTCGGGCAAGTTGAAGGAGATGAAGACGAAGGGTGAAGGTTGTAACATAGATTTTGGGTTTTTATCAAAAGAATAATAGTGACTTTTCGAAACAAGAGGCGCCATAATGGCAGAAAACGACAAAGTGACCAGTTTGAGAGGAATAAATACTTTAAAATTAATCGAACCGTCTCCGATAAGTAAGAAACAAGTAATATTTAATGAGATTTGCTTAACTACAGGGGAGAAAAATTTGGTTATTATGAATATTTATATTTCAGTTTTATACAGATAAATCTTTCACAATTTACACATGCCTAGTTCCTTTGTAAGAGAAGTAAATATCTCTTCAGGTAAGGCCTTGTGAAGATATCTGCTAACTGATTTTGTGTTTCTACAAAGAAATATTTATATTACCATTAGCTACATGATCACGAATAAAATGGTACCTAACCTCAATGTACTTTGTCCTTGAATGCTGGACTAGATTCTTGGTAAGATTTATTGCACTTGTGTTGTCGCACAGTAATGGAATGTCTTGATCTGAAGTCCATAATCCTCAGGTGTTGTTTAATCCACATAGTTGTGTACAACAGCTTCCAACAACCACGTACTCAGCTTCAGCTGTAGACAGTGCTACTAAATTTGCTTCTTTGAGGACCACGAAATCAGACATCCTACAAAAAATTGAAACATCCACTGTGCTTTTCTTATCTACCTTGCATCCAGCATAGTCAGCATCATAATATCCTACTAAATTAATTTCACATGAATTTGGGTACCATAATCCTAGATCATGAGTTTTGGCTAAGTATCTAAAGATCCTTTTAACACAAATTAAACGAGACTCTTTAGGATCTGCCTGGTACCTAGCACACATACATACACTAAACAATATATCAGGTATACTTGATGTTAAATAGAGTAATGAACCTATCATACCTCTGTAAAGTTTCTGATCTACTTTCTTACCATTTTTGTCATTGTCTAGCCTTGTTGATGTGCTCATGGGTGTTGACAATGGCTTGGTGTTTTCAAATCCAAACTTCTTTAGTAATTCTTTGGTGTACTTGGCTTGACAGATGTGAGATCCTTCCTTTTCTTGTTTGATTTGCAATCCGAGGAAGTAGTTGAGCTCCCCCATCATGCTCATTTCAAATTCTCCCTGCATAAGCTTTTCAAAATACTTGCAAAGAATTCTCAGTAGAGCCAAATATTATATCATCAACATATATTTGAACAAGTAACACATTTTTAAGTTTAGACTTAATGAATAATGTGCTATCTACTTTTCCTCTAATGAAACCATGATTTAACAAAAATGAACTAAGCCTTTCATACCAAGCTCTAGGTGCTTGCTTTAATCCATACAAGTCTTTATGCAATTTAAAAGCATGATTTGGAAAATCCATGTCATCAACCCAGGCGGTTGTTCTACATATACCTCTTCCTTTATAAAACCATTCAGAAAGTAGATTTACATCCATTTGAAAGAGTTTTAAATTTAATGCAGAAGCATATGCAAGTAAAATCCTAATTGCCTCAAGTCTAGCCACTGGTGCATAGGTTTCATCGAAATCTATGTCTTCCTCTTAGGAATAGCCTTGAGCTACCAATCTGGCCTGTTTCTTATGATCACACCAGCTTCATCCAATTTGTTTCTGAACACCCATTTGGTGCCAATCACAGGATGATCTTATGGTCTCAGAACAAGGGACCATACTTGGGTTCTCTTGAATTGATTTAGTTCATCTTGCATGGCTAATATCCAAGATTCCTCAGTTAGTGCTTCATTGACCGTCTTAGGCTCTATTTGTGAAACAAAGGCTAGATAATCACAAGGAATCACATTACCTCTTGTCCTTACCCCAACAGATGGATCTCCAATAATTTTTCCAATGGATGATCTTTCTTATACCTCCATTCTTTGGAAGATTTTCATGTGATGTCCTTTTGTTGTAGATCTTCCAAGGGTGGATCTTCCTTGTGCTCAATCGATGTGTTCTTTAGCTTCTTGGACAATTCATCTATATCATCAATATCACTATCTACTTCCTTTCTCAAGGAAGGGTTAGTTTCATCAAAAATAATATGCACTGATTGCTCAATTAATAAGGTTGTTTGTTTAATACTCTATATCCTTTGGGTTTGGAAGCATACCCATGAATATACCTTCATCTGATTTGGAGTCTAGCTTACCAATATCTCTTTTACCGTTGTTGCGGGTAAAGCATAGACATCCAAATGTCCTGAAATGGCTGATTTTCGGCTTCTTCTGCTTGTATAATTCATATAAGTCTTCTTCAGAATTGGCCTGATCATTACCTTGTTGATTATGTAACAAGCTGTGTTGATGGCTTCGGCCAAAAGTACCTTGGCAAATCATATTCTGATAGCATTGTCCTTGCCATATCAATAGGGTTCTATTCTTTCTTTCTGCAACTCCATTTTGTTGTGGTGTCCTTGGTGCTAAGAAGTTGTGTTCTATTCCTTGGCTATCACAGAATTTTGCAAAGCTCTCATTCTGAAATTCTCCTCCGTGATCTGATCGGATACTAATGATGCTATAATTTTTATCCTTTTGAACTTTCTTGCTGAAACTACAAAACTCTCAAAGTATCATCCTTTAGTTCTAGGAAGAAACTATGTAAACCTGGAGTAGTCATCTACTATAACAAATCCAAAGTTCTTTCCCCCGAGACTTGTGGTCCTCATTGACCAAATAAATCCATATGTAGAAGTTCTAAGGGTTTAGAGGTTGTTACCACAGTCTTTGACTTGAAGGATGACTTGATGTGCTTATCTTTGCACACGGTCCACATACACCAATCATTTTTGTACTTACTTTGGGTAGGCCTTCCACCAAGCTTCTCTTGATCAACTTCTCATGCCATCCAAGCTGCAGTGCCCAGTCTTCGGTGCCAGAGATCTGTTGACTGCTCTTTATTTGCTGCCAGACATATATCCTGATCCTTTAGTTCTTCCAAATAAAGTACATACAGGTTCTTTTCCTGTTAGCTTCAAAAATGACTGCACCATCTTTATAATACTGTACTTTGACTCTTGAAATCTGATATGATGTCCTTTATCGCACAGCTGGCTGATACTAATAAGGTTGTGCTTTAGTCCTTTGACGCATAACACATATTCGATAACAGGTTGTCTTTACTGCCTACTGGTCCACTGCCTATCACAGTCCCTTTTCCATTGTCTCCATACGTGACTGTTCCTTCTTCAGCTTCAAGATGTGAGAAAACTTTCTGTTCCCTGACATGTGCCTTGAGCATCCGCTATCCAAGTACCATTTGGATGCTCGAAGGTTCCTGCGTTTAAAAACATTAAGCTTTAGGTACCCAAGTTCTTTTGGGTCCTGGTGGTTAGTATCATCAATTTTTATTCAATTATCCATTTTTATGTTTAGTTGGACATGATATTTTAATGTGTCCTAACTTATTGCAATGGCTACAACAAGACATTTTAGTTATCTTTTCAGTTGGAATGTATTTAAAATTTGATTATATGTTGTGTCTTGTTCAGGTACAAATTTAGGAGTTGGATATGTCTTAGAATATACTACTATTCCTCATTATCGGGAGGAGTATAACCTAATCCATATTCTTTTTACCTGACCGTCTAGCACCTTTTAATATTAATGTTATTTTGCCATTAGTAAAATTTTCTAGTGTGCTTGACAATTTTTCATTTTCTGTTGTAAAGTGTTAACTTCTTGTTTTAATTTATTTACAATTTCTTGGTTTTCCAAACTTGTTAATTGTTCTTTTTTATTTTTCAAGTCTTCACTAACAATTCATTTCTCCTTTTTAGTTCAGTAATTTGTTTTTCCATTTGCTCATTTTCAGATTTTAAGTATGAATTGTATTTCTAAGCATGCGAGATTTTTCTTATTGACTTTTAGTGATTTACATACTTCTTTATATTTACCATATAGTTCATTTAAAGCTTCTTCTAAGTTGTCAGAATCAGATTCATTGCACGAAGAGAGATGAGTCTGATGTACCTTGTCTTGATGTTGGCCATGAATGCCAGGTTGGCTTCTCTTCTTCTTCATTGCTTGAGCTTGACTCGCTGTCCGAGTCACTACTGTTGTCCCATGCTGCTGCCATGGCTTTTCTTAAATCTTCTGGGTCTTCTGGTGCTGTCTTTCTTTCTGAACTCAGTTTTCTTGAGCTTCGAACATTCTGCCATGATATGTCTGGGCTTCTTGCATTCATAGCAAATCGGTTCAGTCTTCTTTGCATCTTTGACTTCTGACCTTTTGAAGTCTTTTCCCTTCTTGAAGTATCTTCTTCTGGACTGATACTTCTTTTTCTTAGCCAAGATGCGTTGTAACCTTCTGGATAGCATTGCTTCTTCATCTTCACTGTTGTTCATGCTTTCTTAGCTATATGAGCCTTCTTCTGATGTGTCTTGTTCTGCCTTGAGTGCGTTGGAATGCTTCTTTCTGCTAGATGATTCTCCCAACATTTCCATGTTAATCTCATGGGCCATAAGGGACCCAATGAGTTTCTCTAACGACATTACCTTCAAGTCGTTAGCCTCTTCTATTGCTGTTACTTTTGGAGTCCATGAGGCAGGTAAGGATCTGAGAATTTTCCTAACCATGTCTCCCATCTGATAGGTCTTACTAAGACCAGCCAATCCATTAGTGATGTCGGTGAACCTACTGTACATCTGTGTAATTGTTTCACTGGGTTGCATCTGAAATCTTTCATATTGAGTTACCAGAATATCTATTCTGGTTTCTTTTACCTTTTCAGTACCTTCATAAGTGATCCTTAACTTTTCCCACATTTCCATAGCGGATTTGCAGGCTGATATGCGGTTGAACTCTTTCTTGCTAAGAGCACAACATAGGATACTCTTGGCCTTGCAGTTTAGAGAAATCTTCTTCTTGTCATCATCCGTCCATTTATCCTTTTCATTCGTGACCAGAAGATCTCCTTCTTCAACTATCGACTAGATTTGATAGTCAAGACCTTGTAAAAGAATCCATCCTTGTTTTCCAATATGTGTAGTCTTCACCATCAACAACGGTGGCCTATTTAATGACTGACTTCGAAGTGACCATTGGGCTGCCATTTGATCTTTTCTCTTCAGATCGTTGGATCTTCTTCTTTGTCGAAGAGACTAGCTCTGATACCACTTGTTGCCCAACTAGCAAGCCCAGAAGGGGGGGGGGGGTGAATGGGATTCTTTAAAATTGGTTATTTAAAACCTGTCCAAAAAAACGTTCACACAACAAGCACTTCGATGATTGTTAGCATTAGTGAAAAGTAAACAACAAACACAAAGCAAGCAATCACACTACACAAGATTTTATCCTGGTTCGGACCTCCTCTCCACAGGAGTCCTACGTTCAGTCTCTGAGCACAAATCAGGATTCACTACCCAGGGTACAGTTCCCCTCAAGGACACTTACACACCCAGTCGCAGCTGGTCTTCTCTTCACAACCCGAAGAGGAATGCAACACCCTTGAACCCTCCAGGTCTTCCTTCAACACGAAGGGAAAAACCCTAGGAACCCCAGGTCTTCCTTCAACACAAAGCGAATAACAAAAAGATGTGTTCAAGGGATGATACGCCCCTGGACCAAGCTAATAGCACAGTGCTTGATCCGAAGAGAAGACTGAGAGGAAAAGATCTACAAAGAAGAACACTCTCAGTTCACAAAAGCTCTCTCAAGGTTCTACACTAGACACAGAGAGCTAAGAGCTACAAAAAACGATGGAGTGAGACTTGAGCTTTCTATGGTGCTTGCAGATTTTGAATCTCAAGATGTATGTTTCTTCACGTAGGCACCAGTCTTCTATTTATATCTTCTTTGAAAAATGTAGCCGTTGAAGTATCTGTTGTCTCTATGTTCCAAAGAACGTTAGACTGCATGGTTTCCTTTGCAGTCAAAGTTCTTTGCGTTCCATGCATGTAAGAAGAAAATCCTTCTTGATATCCTCCAGCTTCTACTTTATCCAACGTGGTATAGAGTCGTGCTGTCAGAGACCTACACACATTAAATGCTAAAACGTAGGTAGCTAAGTTGTCTCTTGTTGTTAGTCAATGTTAGAGTGAGAATACATCAAATAGAAATTCCATTCTGTCTTTCCGAAAAGATATTACATATAGAAGCATAAGAATAGAAGATATCTGGAC